>JAKFGQ010000001.1:52500-110000 GCA_021498475.1 Saguinus midas | reverse complement strand
ATGGTGGTAGTGGTGATGGTGGTACTTCTGCTGACAGTGTCAGTGTGGGGATGATGGTGGTATTCCTGCTGATGGTGTCAGTGGTGGGGGTGGTGACAGTGGTACTCCTGCTGATGGAGGCAGTGGTGGGGATCGTAATGGTGGTGGTGATGGAGGTATTCCTGCTGATGGTGTCAGTGGTGGAGACAGGGGTGGTGGTGGTAATGGTGGTACTCTTGCTCATGGTGTCAGTGGTGAGGATGATGATGATGATGGTGGTGAGGGTGATAGTAGAACTTCTGGTGACAATGTCAGTGTTGGGAATAATGATGGTGATGGTGGTAGTGATGGTGTCAGTGGTGGGGATAATGATGGTGGTGGTGGTGGTGTCAGTGATGGGGATAATGATGGTGGTGGTGGTGGTGATGGTGTCAGTGATGGGGATAATGATGATGGTGGTGGTGATGGTGTCAGTGATGGGGATAATGATGATGGTGGTGAGGGTGATAGTAGAACTTCTGGTGACAATGTCAGTGTTGGGAATAATGATGGTGATGGTGGTGGTGGTGATGGTGTCAGTGGTGGGGATAATGATGATGGTGGTGGTGGTGTCAGTGATGGGGATAATGATGGTGGTGGTGGTGGTGATGGTGTCAGTGGTGGGGATAATGATGATGGTGGTGGTGGTGGTGATGGTGTCAGTGATGGGGATAATGATGGTGGTGGTGGTGATGGTGTCAGTGGTGGGGATAATGATGGTGATGGTGGTGATGGTGTCAGTGATGGGGATAATGGTGGTGGTGGTGGTGATGGTGTCAGTGATGGGAATAATGATGTTGATGGTGGTGGTGATGGTGTCAGTGATGGGGATAATGATGGTGGTGGTGGTGGTGATGGTGTCAGTGATGGGGATAATGATGGTGGTGGTGCTGGTGGTGGTGATATAATGGTGGTTGTGGGTCTGATTTCTGGCAGTGATGATGGTGGTGGTGGTGGTGATATAATGGTGGTTGTGGTTCTGATTTCTGGCAGTGATGGTGGTGGTGGTGGTGCTGGTGGTGGTGGTGATATAATGGTGGTTGTGGTTCTGATTTCTGGCAGTGATGATGGTGCTGCTGGTGGTGGTGATATAATGGTGGTTGTGGGTCTGATTTCTGGCAGTGATGGTGGTGGTGGTGATATAATGGTGGTTGTGGGTCTGATTTCTGGCAGTGATGATGGTGGTGGTGGTGGTGATATAATGGTGGTTGTGGTTCTGATTTCTGGCAGTGATGGTGGTGGTGGTGGTGCTGGTGGTGGTGGTGATATAATCGTTGTTGTGGTTCTGATTTCTGGCAGTGATGATGGTGGTGGTGCTGGTGGTGGTGATATAATGGTGGTTGTGGGTCTGATTTCTGGCAGTGAAGATGGTGGTTGTGGTGGTGGTGGTGGTATGGAAGGATGATGACTCAGAATCAGTAAAATTTTTCTGTAAAGAGCCAGATAATATTTTAGGCTTCATGGACAATATGGTCTCTGTCACAACTGCTCAACTCCTCCCTTGTGAAGAAGAAGGCATAGACATATGTGCATAAATGGTTGTGGGAGTAGTCCAATAAAACTTTATTTATGGATACTGACATTTGAGTTTCATATAATTTTTGTGTGTGGTGGAATATTCCTCTTTCTTCAACCACTTAAAATGTAAAACCATTCTTAGCTTGTAGGCTATATGAATGGAGGTGGTAGATGTGTTTGTCCTGTGGCCTTAGTTTTCCAAATCCTAGCAGTAGTGTCTGTGATGGGGATGATGGTGGTAGTGGTGATGGTGGTACTTCTGCTGACAGTGTCAGTGTGGGGATGATGGTGGTATTCCTGCTGATGGTGTCAGTGGTGGGGGTGGTGACAGTGGTACTCCTGCTGATGGAGGCAGTGGTGGGGATCGTAATGGTGGTGGTGATGGAGGTATTCCTGCTGATGGTGTCAGTGGTGGAGACAGGGGTGGTGGTGGTAATGGTGGTACTCTTGCTCATGGTGTCAGTGGTGAGGATGATGATGATGATGGTGGTGAGGGTGATAGTAGAACTTCTGGTGACAATGTCAGTGTTGGGAATAATGATGGTGATGGTGGTAGTGATGGTGTCAGTGGTGGGGATAATGATGATGGTGGTGGTGGTGGTGTCAGTGATGGGGATAATGATGGTGGTGGTGGTGGTGATGGTGTCAGTGATGGGGATAATGATGGTGATGGTGTCAGTGGTGGAGATGGTGACAGTGGTGGTGGTGGTGGTGATGGTGTCAGTGATGGGGATAATGATGGTGGTGGTGGTGATTGTGTCAGTGGTGGGGATAATGATGGTGATGGTGTCAGTGGTGGGAATAATGATGTTGATGGTGGTGGTGATGGTGTCAGTGATGGGGATAATGATGGTGATGGTGGTGATGGTGTCAGTGGTGGGGATAATGATGGTGGTGGTGGTGATAGTGTCAGGGTGGTGGTGGTAATTGTGGTAATACCCCTGGTGATGGTGTCAGTGGTGGAGATGGTGACAGTGGTGGTGGTGGTGGTGATGGTAGTACTCCCAGTGATGTCAGTGGTGTGGATGGTGTTGGTGATCATGGTAGTTGCCCTGGTGGTGGTGATTATGGCATTGGCTATGGCAGTGATGCTGACTGTGGTGGTGATTTTGTTCTGGAGGTGATGGGGTAGTGAAGGTAGTGATGGTTGTGGTAGGGACGGTGGAGATAGTGAAGATGAGGGTGATGGTGAGGCTAGTGGGATTGGTAATGGTGGACATGGCAGTGTCACAAAGGAAGAAGCCTCCTCCCTCCACATTATCCTTAAATATGAAGTGGAGACTCACAAAGCTAAAGGGAATTGGCACAACGTTTAAAAGCAGCAGTGGCCTGAATCTGCAGGCTTTCTTCTTTCCAAAATCACATCATAGCTGCTATACGTGTCTGCCTGTTTATAAATCAGATTCTGAGTTCCTGTGAACTGTGTCCCAGAAACACATGGTGTTATGCTCTGACAAAGTGTCACTCACCAGTGGAAGTTTGGGCTGGCTTTGTGAGCAGGAAGTCCCAAGCCACCAAAAGTGATACATAGGATGATGTAGCATTTTACAATTGTAATGTGCCATTTAAATGCTAAATAGTAATAACTGATCTGGTCCCAAATGCTTCATTAACTCTCTCCACTGCCAAATCACGGGCTTTTATATGTATTTGTGCTAAAGGCAAATTTTTATGGTTTTAACGAGGATTTGCAAGTAGCTCTTTTCTCTCCACACTTGGGCCTTGGTGGAAATACATGTATCATTCACTTAGCAGCAGGAAGTTTTGCTGTTTGCACAAAAGCCTTGTGAAAATGTAGGATTTGGGAAAGTCCCAGCACATGGTGCCTTCCTAATGCCTTGCCTAACTGAGCTGTGTAAGGAGGGTCAGGAGCAGCCATACCTGTCACACACACCAAGCACTCTGGCTAAATGGAACTGCAATTCGTTTTTTTTTTTTTTTTGGAGACAGAGTCCATTCTGTTGCCCAGGCTGGAGTACAGTGGCACAATCTCTGCTCACTGCAACTTCCGCCTCCTGGGCTCAAGCAATTCTCTTGCCTCAGCCTCCTGAGTAGCTGGGACTACAGGCATGTGCCAGCACACCAGTCTAATATTTTGTATTTTAGAAGGGATGAGGTTTCACTGTGTTGCCCAGGCTGGTCTCAAACTCCTGAGCTCAGGCAATCTGCCTGCCTTGGCCTCCCAAAGTGCTGGGATTACAGGTGTGAGTCACCCCACCTGGCCTGCAGTTAGTTTTATTTTCTCCTTCAGTTGCATAGATAGCTGACTTCATTCTGTTTCTACTTGAGAGGCTATTTCACAGATGGTCTTATATGTTAAATGTGACTGATACTGCACAATGTCATTGGCATAGAAGGCTTCTAATCAGCAACACAGGGATGGACATGAAATACTACGTTGTGAAGTTCATTCCCCTCTGTACAGTAACAAATCATAAACCAGCAGTGCAGATCTTTAAGTCATTCTGTGAAAGCAGTAGGTATGTTTAAGAAAGGAAGATGGGTGGGTGGGAGGCTGGGCGAGACATAGTCTTTTAAAAATCTAGACTTATTCACAGGTTCAGAAGAAAAGGAAAACTAATACACAGAAGTTGGATACTTCAGTTTGTCTGTATTTCTTTATCCACACATTTGTTTAAAATCATTGCACTTGCAATACTGGTTCACAAAACGTTCACTGAATTTTTTTCCAGCTAATTCCTCAGAGCAACACCATCTATTAAACATTAGAGACAAATTTGAACAAAATGCTACCTCTAAGGAATAATTCTGATTTCTTCCTGGATAGGTCTGTGTATTGCTCTGTCATTTTTATAATGCATAATTCCCCTGGAGCAGGCTGGACTTCTCCACAGAAGGTGTGTGCTGTGTGTGCTATGTGCAGGCAGAGCATGAAATTGCTCAGGTCCCATTTCTGCTGGGGAAGATGGCCTCTGCGTGTGCTGGCTCATTCTGATGGGACACTCAGCATGCAAAAGCATCTGCTGTATTTAGGGGACTGTGTTTTTCTATTTCACAGTGAGTAAGCAGGCCCAGCCTGCGGTGTTTTCTTCCATCGGTGAGTAACAGAGGCTGCCTCCAGCGGGATTGGTCTGGTCCATGTAATGTTTCTAAGACCCTGCCTCTGCTTCCTGAACATCACTCTGTGTTCTGGCCATTCACAAAATGCCATTCCCTCACCCCAGAGGTGCATACTGAGGACTTTGTTTGGTTTTTAAGACAATTTTATTCTCACTATATACCTGCCAAAAAACAACACACTATTTTATCCACCATTCAGCCAAAGAGCTGTAATCATAATTAGCCCAGTATGACACAAGAGCTGAATGACAGCCACCACCACTTCTCTCCAGAATGAAAGCATGGTGAAGCTCGGCACAGCACGGTGCTTCCACACCGTGGAATACGGTCCCACCGTAGGAAGCAATGGCCTCAGGCACACTATGCCAAGTGGAAGAAAGCAGTCATGAGAGGCCAGTTATATGAAATGCCCAGAACGGGTGAATCTGCAGAGACAGAAGGTAGATCAGTGGTTGCCAGGGGCCTGGGAAAGGAGCTGAATCATGAGCATGGGGTGACAGGAATGTTCTGGAATCAGATAGCGAGGAGGGTTGTACGACTTTGTGAAATACTGTATCTCACTCAATTATACATCTTTAAATTTGGATGGATTTCATGGTATGCGAATAGTATTTCAGTAAAGCAGTTATTTTTTAAAATGAATGAAATTACCAATTAAAGTTAAAGAAAGCAATGGAGTTGGGATCTACCTGTGCCCCTGGCCTTTCAGCTGTCGGCACCCACATGCGGCTCCACAGCCTGAGCTGCTTTTCCAGTTTTCCTCGGAGACGGGCATCCCACAGCATGAGGACTGTAAGGCTTAGTGTCAGAAACTCCTGCGCTCCACTTCCACCTGTTTCTCTTCATGTCTTTTCCATTTGCATTTAGATCAACCACTATTAGAATTCAGGACCTTGTGGGTCCAAAAGACACCACCAGGCATGTCCTAGGGGCTGCTGGGGCAGTCCTTTCCTTGGGAAGGGGTTGGTGGGCCTGAGTCTTCCTTCTCCTGGGCATCAAAAGCCAGGAGAGCTAACTGTTCCCCAGCACGTGGGAGAGATCCACCTTCCAGGGGCATGCCTAGATCACCCCACCCTCTGAGACTGCTCTGGAGGACCAGAACACCAGTGAGCGCTGAGGAGTTATTCTCCGGGGAATGGAGGACACCCAGACATGGTCTCCCTGCCATCAGGCAGCTTAAACGTTTGCAGAGAGAATTAGCTGTCCTTCCCTCTGTCTGATTTTTGTTGTAAGACGTATTTGTCCATGTAGGCACACTACCTTCCTCCTTGCAAGCTGAGAGGGCTTCCAGCTCTTTCTGGTGATTTCTGCTTGGATCTGTGAAGGCAAGTATTTACCCCCTTCTCCAGTTCTGACCACAGAAACAAACTGCAGGCATCCAGTGATACTTACAGAGCTGTGAGTTCCACGCTGGCTGGCTTTGCTTTCTTGTCTGTGCAGAACTTGCGATAACACCTTCAGGCTTGTTGGACAGTAGTCTGATGCCTTGGGTTCATTCCCCGAGAAACAAACCTGGAGATGAGAATTCGGGAGGGGGGATCCCAGGAAACATCAATAAAGGACCAGGGAGGGATGGCAGTAGACAGATGCTGTATCATATAGCAAGGTGACCTCTGTGGGGAGGAGGGGGAATATGAAACACCAGCCTGGGGCTATCCCACCCCAGGACAAAGGTGCTGGCTGTGAATCCATCAGCTTCTTCCTGTCACTGGCTGAGGCTGAACCAGCTGCAATAACCCCTTTGTCCTGGCCTGTATGTGTGCCATGATGGCACCGTCAGTCCCTGGGATGATGGGAGGGGCACCCATGGGTTCAGCCCATCCTAGTGACTGTAAGGAAATACCTGAGCCTGGGTGATTTCTTTTAAAAAAAAAATTTGTTTGGGCTTGCCGTTCTGCAGGCTGCATGGGTTCCTCACTAGCATCACCTCAGCTCTGGTGAGGCCTCGGGAGGTTTTGACTGGAGGCCAGGCACATCACACAACAGGGGAGGAGCAAGAGAAAGAGGAGGGGGTCCCAGGCTCTTTTCAACAAGCAGCTGTTACAGAAGCTCGTGACCCTGGGGAGGGCACCGATCACCAGCACCTAGGACCACATTTCAACCTGAGATTTGGAGCCAGCAAACATCCAAACCCAATCATCCCCTGGTGGATGTGACTTAATCATCCCTTTCCCAAATCCCATGGTCTAAGCCAGAAGCAGGTGCTCTCCCTCCTCACAGGGTCCTCCCCTCACCCCACACCTGTAGATCCCTCCTGGACCCCTGTCAGGACAAGCCCCAGGGCTCTGGCCTGGGCCTGTGCCCTCCCTCTCCTCTTTCCTGAGCCTCTGCAGGGGTCCCTCTGCTGGCCTTTGCCTCAGGGCCCCAGTGCACTGGGTGGGGACCTCCCCTGGGGGAATGCTGCCCCTCAGTGTGGCCCTGGCCTGCTCCATGCACTGTTTAGGCTTGTGGTCAGCGGGTCTTCTCAGGTGATCGTGCCCTATGTTCGCTCCCTCAAGGCAGCTTTGTCCCATCCATTTGTCACACTTTGGTCTCATTCAAAAGACTGTCTTTCTCCCATGCCCCAGCCCCCACACTCAGCACACTGTCTGCACCCGGTAGGTACCCACTAAGCACCTGTCAGGTGGATGCATAGAAGTACCTGCCGCATGCTCATGACACGGACCAGCTTCCCTTCTTCCCTGGGTTTGAGGGAGAGAGTTCTGTTTTGAAACTTTTATTGGTGACATTGCATTAGGACTTGAGGCCACCTCTGCTCTGAAGAGCTGGCTTTTACCCAGCTGGAGTATTTTGTCACCATTCCCAGGATGGTTTTCACTTGCACTAAGAGATGATTATCACTTGGTGTCGGGGGTGGTGTTTGCTAGTTCAGGTTTCAGATGCTTCCAACATGCAGAGCCATAAGAAAGCAGTGACTCTTTAGATGTTATGATCTTGGTTTCAGTCGGCCATTATGTTGAGCTAAGGCAGGGATGAGATGGGAACCATTGCCAGTTATGAAGCAGGCAGTCATTTGTAAAGTTTTCTGCTGACTTGTGTGCAGACACCTCCCCGTGAGAGCTCTTCATGTCAAAGGGAAGTTGTGGGAAATTGCTTAAGAAAAATCCAAACCTCGTCACTAAATATACAGCAATACACTTTCCTCCTAAGTGATACTGAATTTCTGGCTGGAATAGATCCTTCATAAATGGAAGGTTTATTTATAGATCAAGAAAAGCTACTAGGGTTCAATAACTTAGTCCAAGATAGATGGGCTTTTAAATTTCTCCTCTGTCTACATGTCAACTTTAATCATAAACAGAGAGAAGCTCTCTAAAAGGAAACATGTTTATCTGGGCATGAATCTTTGCGAACGAAACACATATGCTGTAGTAAACTATGGGCATATTCAGGGAGGTAAAGAAAGGCAGAGGTATTTCATGAAAAAAACAAGATGAAGATTACACAGTTGTTTTGAAATAATTGTCCTCGGCGCCAAAGATCAATAATAAGGGTGGCACCACTCTAAGGCTGGGCAGGCAGTTGCTGGGCAGACGTGCTTGCAGAAGTGTTTTTTGTGTAAAACACTGTGGGTTTTCAGGCTTTTCTTGTTATTAGGCATATAAGCATGAGGACCCTCTCTTCTTGGCCTCCACGGCTCTATTTGTCAGGGTTTTCTTCATGTCACTGATTCCATTTTGATTCTGACAACTTTCACTGGGGTACTGATTTAAACAAGTAATTTTTCTTCATCGATGGTGAGTTAAGTTCTGTTTTCATCAGTGAAGTTCTCAACACACATGTTTTAGTATCCGTTGGTGGCTGGTATTGGCAACACATCACTTAGTCATTCATCAAGTGTCCGTAGAACAGATGAATTGTACGGGAGGCGTTGTCAGAACTGCAAGGATGGCTGAGCTCATGGCTGTGATGGCAGAGCCTGCAGTGCACCCTCGATGCCTTGTCCCCAGCAGAACCAGAGGGGTGTGGTCATGCTGTCACCCAGGTCTGAGCTGGGCAGCCTGGGAGCCCAGATGACCAACTCTGCTCCAAAACAGAGGTGATGTCTGGAGGAGGCAGTGGGAGAAAAAAAAAAAAAGAGGCGATGTCTGAGTGTTGCCCACAAGTGAAATCAGTGGGCAGACACATCCCTGTGGCTGTGAGCACATGCAGACGCCAATTCAGAATGGATATTTGTCTACAGAGACAGGGAGAAGTTGGACATCCTGAGTCCTGCTGCGTTCCTCAAACACTCTCCAAGCAAGAAAGGCCCCACTGAATGCATCAGTGCCACCCCACTCCAGAGACACAGCGCAAGGCCCTAAGAAGTGCCGTCTGTCTGGCCAGGAGCTCTCCCTGGGCACTTTGGAGATATCCTCAGGCACCATAGCCACCTCCATATTAGAAACCGGGTATGTCCTTCCTAAATGTCCTCCAGGCTACACCTGCTCACTCAGGTGAGCCAAGCTGAGCACAGTCTTCTGCACACACAGCCTGGAGGAGGGACTGCTCCTTCATTCATCACTCCTGCTGTGAGCGTGGTCCTGGGCCCCCCATGTCCCGCAGGGAGGACTCTGGTCTGTGCTGCTGAATGTGAAATCCTTCAGTCGCAGGATGAGGCTGCACATTGTGCCTCTTCATGACTCATTTTTCAGATAAAATACACAAAGCAGGGAGCCATCACTGGGGCTCTCTTGGGACACGGACCCCAGAGTTTCTTGCAGGACATCACACCCTTCTTACTGCCCCAAAGCCTGTTGAGCAGTAGAGGTCCACAGCATTTGTTGGTTGTTCCATCACCAGTGTTGACTGTGATTCTCCTTGTACCCATTCCTCACGCTGTTCACTGATCCATCTGCCTGAGCTGTGTCTGATGATCATGTCCCACTGGAGCCTTTCTTCCACGTGTCCATTTCTCACTAAGGGCCTCTAAATGAGACCCACCCCTCCTAACATCATCTCCCGGACCTGCTCCTCTGCTTCCCAAACACGACCTATGCTGTTCCCTCTGCCTGGAACATCTCCCCTGCACTGCTTCACCTCTTGATTTCTTCAAACCTCTCTGTTACAGAAAATTTCAAACACACATGAAAGGAGAGAGGATTGATTGTATAATGGATCACGTGCACCCATCAACCAACTTCAGTGGTTAGCCCACAGCCAGTGTTGTTTGCTTGGTATGACGTGAGCTCCTCCTTCCTATACAATAATTTTTTTTTTTTTGAGACAGAGTTTCGCTCTTGTTACCCAGGCTGGAGTGCAATGGTGCAATCTCAGCTCACCATAACCTCTGCCTCCTGGGTTCAGGCAATTCTCCTGCCTCAGCCTCCTGAGTAGCTGGAATTACAGGCACGTGCCACCATGCCCAGCTAATTTTTTGTATTTTTAGTAGAGATGGGGTTTCACCATGTTGACAGGATGGTCTCGATCTCTTGACCTCGTGATCCACCCACCTCGGCCTCCCAAAGTGCTGGGATTACAGGCATGAGCCACCACACCCAGCCCTATACAATAATTTTTAAACAAGTCCCAGACAGTGTATCTTTTGTTTCAGATGTAAACCCTTTAGCATGAATCTCCACATAGGTAGCTCTACTTTTTATGTTTTAGTTTGGTTTGGTTTAATTGAGTTTTTCTATTTTTTTGTTACGTTAGCATAAAATTTACCTTAATCTTACCAAAATTTGTCTTAATTTTGAAGCGTAAAGTTTGGTGTTATTAAGTATACCTACAGCATGTAGCCATCACCACTATCTATATCCCTTTTCATTTTCTACCCATTAAATAATAACTCCTCACACCACTTCCATTTCCTGAAAACCATACTCTGGATGACTTTTGAGTACTTTTGATGACTCTCTGTACCTCATATCAATGAAATTATACAGCATTTGTCTTTATGTGACTAGCTTATTTCACTTAGAATAATGCCTGAAGGTCCATCCATGCTGTGGCATGTGTCAGAATTCCCTTTCTTTTTTAAGGCTGAGCAATACTCCATTGAATGTAGATGGTACTTTTGCTTATCCATCCATCTACAGACACTTGGGATGCTTTCACATCCCAACTGTTATGAATCATGCTTCTGTGAACATGGCGTACAAAGACCCTGCTTTCTACTCCTTTTGGTATATGTCCAGAAGTGGAATTTCTGGACCATATGGTAATTCTAGTTTTAATTATTTGAGGAGCTGCCATACTGTTTTCCAAAGCAACTGCACCATTTTTCTTTCCCACCACCAGTGCATAAGGATTCCAGTTATTCCACATCCTCAACAACACTGTTATTTTATTTTCTTTTTTTTTAAGAGCAGCCAACCCAGTGAATATGAGGTCATATCTCACATGCAGTTTGGATTATTTCCCAGTTATTAGTGATGTTGAGCATCTTTTCATGGATTTATTCACCATCTCTATATCTTCTTTGGAGAAAAGTGTATCCAAGTCCTTTGCCCATTTTTGATCTGATTGTTTTTTGTGTTGAGTTTTAGCCATTCTCTCTATACCCTGGGTGTTAATTCCTTATCCATACATGATTTGCAAATGTGTTCCCCCATTCTGTGGCTTACTTTCTCACTGTGTTGACATTGTTTACTGATGCACAAAACTTTTTAATTGTTACGGAGTCTACCTTGTTTTTCTTTTGCTGACTGTGCCTTTGGTGTCACATCCAAGAAATCATTGACAAGTCCAATGTCATGAAGATTTCACCCTGTTTTTTTCTAAGAGTTTTATGGTTTTAGATTTTACATTTAGGTGATTGATTTATTCGGGGTTGGTTTTTGAATATGGTGTTAAGTAAGGGTTCAGCTTCATATTTTTGCACGTGAATATCCAAATTTTTAGCAGCGTTTGTTGAAAAAAATGTCCTTTCCCTATTGAATGGTTGGCACCCTTGTCAAAAATCATTCGATCACATAAGAAGGGTTTATTTCTGGGCTCTCTATTTTATTCACTTGGTCTATTATGTGTATTTCTGCCATATGACACTGTTTCTGATTCTTGTACCATTGCAGTAAGTCTTAAAATCAGGAAGTGTGAGCACTCCTACTTTGTTCTAAGTCCAGCCTGAGCCCCTTGCAATTCCACACGAATGTTAGAATACTTTTGTTTCTGCAGAAAACATCATTGGTATTTTCCTGATGATCACACTGAATCTATAGATAACTTTGGATAGTACTGACATCCTAACAATATTAAGGTCCCCAATGCATGAATATTTATTCATGTCTTCTTTAGTTTCTTTCAGCAATGTTTATTATTTTTTTTCCTGAGATGGAGTCTTGCTGTCACATAGGCTGGAATTCAGTGGCACAATCTCAGCTCACTACAACCCCTGCCTCCCATGTTCAAGAAATTCTCCTGCCCCAGCCTTATGAGTAGCTGGGATTGCAGGTGCTCACCACCACGCCCACATTTTGGATTTTTAGTATAGTCAAGATTTCACCATGTTGGCCAGGCTGGATTTAAACTCCTGAGCTCAAGTGATCTGTCCATTTCAGCCTCCCAAAGTGCTGGGATTACAGGCATGAGCAACCATACCCAGCCTCAGCAATATTTTGATGACTTCATTGTACAAGTCTTTCACCTCCTTGGTTAAATCAATTCCAAAACATTGTGTTCTTTTATGCTACCATAAATGAATTTTTAAAATTTATTTTCAGATTCTTCATTGTTAGTAAACAGAGATGGAGCTGATTTTTGTGTATTAAGTGTGTATCCTGCTACTTTGCTAACTTCATTTATTAGTTCTATCAGATTTTTTGTGGAATCTGTAGGGTTTTCTATATATGAGATCATACTTCTTCCTTTCCAATTAGGTCTTGTATTTCTTTTTCTTGCCTAATTTCTCTGGCTACAACTTTTATTTAGTACAGTGTTCAACAAATGTGGAAAAAGTGGAAAAGGTGGAAAAGGTGGAAAAGGTGGAAAAGGTGGAAAGGTGAAAAGGTGGAAAAGGTGGAAAAGGTGGAGGAAAAGGTAGAAAAGGTGGAAAAGGTTGGAAAGGTGAAAAGGTGGAAAAGGTGGAAAAGGTGGAGGAAAAGGTAGAAAAGGTAGAAAAGGTGGAAAAGGTTGGAAAGGTGAAAAGGTGGAGGAAAAGGTGGAAAAGGTTGGAAAGGTGAAAAGGTGGAAAAGGTGGAAAAACTGAGCATCTTTGCCTTGTTCTTGATCCTAGGGTGCTTTCAGGTTCTCACCATCGAGTATGATGTTCACGGTGGATTTTTCAAATACAGCTTTTATTTTGTTTAGGTAATTTCCTTCTATTCCTAGTTGGTTTCATGTTTTTATCGTGAATGGGAAAAGCATCAATGCTTTTTCAGAAATGCTTATTAGAAAAGAAAAGCACTTAATGCCTTTTCTATGTCAGTTGAGATAATCATGTATTTTTTATCTTTCATTCTGTTAATGTGGTATATTGGAATCATTGATTTTCATAATTTTAACCCTCCTTGCATTCCAGAAGTAAATCCCACTCATTCATGGTATATGATTTATTTAATATGCTGCTGAATTCAGTTTTGTAGAATTTTGTTGAGGAGTTTTACATCAGTGTTCACAGGGATATGGATCTGTGCTGCTCCTCTGCTGGCCTGTCTGGCTTTCACATCAGGGTAAGGCTGACCTCATGGAATGACTTAGGAAATGTTCACTCCTCCAAAGTTTGAGAAGGATGGGTATTAGTTCTTTAAGTGTTTGCTAGGATTCATCACTGAAGCCATTTTGTGGAAAATCTCTATCTAATGCCATGAATCCCCGTGACTGTTGGGCTAGGAGGTAAAAAAAAAGTCATAGAGCTGAAAGGGACCCAAAAGCTTTTCTTGATCAACCACCCCATTAATAATTCCACTTTTTTTAATGATCCAAGATGGCTGACCACTAACATCTCAAGATTGCAGCTCGCAGTGAAAGCGCAGAGAAAGAGAGGATGCCACACTTTCAGACAAATTTTGGTCACTCACGGAGCAGAAGATTCCCAGTGGAGGAGCTGCATGGGTCACCAGCGTGACTCTTGTGGCTGGAGCAGTGGTTTTGCCGGCACCTCAGCACGGCCACTCTTGGTGCAGAGTAAACGGGACTGGTTCCCCTTCTGACCAAGGTTTGGAGCTCTGGGAAGGCAGAGTCGCCTATTACAGACTCAAGAAGGAAGTCAGACTGGAGATTCCCAGGCAGAAAAGGACCATCAGTCTTAACACTGCTGTTTTGGCCCGCACAGTGGGTTGCTCATATTTTGGCCCTGGGAATTAACAACATGGACATCTACTCAGAGACCTAATTTGAAAGCTGGTAATTACAAAGACGACAGGTAGATAAACTTACAATGATGGGAAGAAACCAGCATAAAAAGGCTGAGAATACTCAAAATCAGAATGCCTCTCCCTCTAAAGAGGATCACAGTTTCTCATCAACAAGGGAACAAGGCTTGATGGAGAATGAGTGCATCCCAATAACAGAATCAGGCTTCAGAACACGGATAATAAGAAACTTCTGTGAGTTAAAAGAACATGTTGTAGCCTAATGTAAAGAAACTAAGAACTTTGAAAAAAGGTTTGACAAAATCCTAATAAGAATAGACAATTTAGAGAGGAATATAAGTGAATTAATGGAACTGAAGAATACAATACAGGAACTTCAAGAAGTATGCCCAGGTTTAAACACTTGAATTGTTCAAGCAGAAGAAACGATATCAGAGGTTGAAGTCCAACTTAATGAAATAAAACGAGAAGACAAGAATAGAGAAAAAAGGATAAAAAGGAATGAGCAAAGTCTCCAAGAAATGTGGGACTATGTAAAAAGACCTAATCTACATTTGATAGGTGTACCTGAATGTGATGGAGAGAATGAATCCAAGCTGGAAAATACTCTTCAGAATATTATTCAGGAAAACTTTCCCAATCTAGCAAAGCAGGACAACATTCAACCCCAGGTAATACAGAGAACACCACAAAGATATTCCTCAGAAAAGCAACCCCAAGGCACATAATCGTTAGATTCACCAGGGTTGAAATGAAGGAGAAAATACTAAGGGCAGCCAGAGAGAAAGGTCAGGTACCCACAAAGGGAAGCCCATCAGACTTACAGCAGATCTCTCAGCAGAAACTCTACAAGCCAGAAGAGAGTGGGGGCCAATATTCAACATCCTTAAAGAACAGAACTTTCAGCCCAGAATTTCATATCCTGCCAAACTAAGCTTCACAACTGAAGGAAAAATAAAATCTTTTATGAACAAGCAAGTACTCAGAGATTTTTATTACCACCAGGCCTGCTTTACAAGAGCTTCTGAAAGAAGCATTACACATAGAAACAACCAGTATTAGCCTTTCTAAAAATATGCCAAAAGTAAAGAGCATCAACATAAAGAAGAATTTACATCAACAAATGGATAAAATAGCCAGTTAACATCAAATGGCAGTAATCCTAAATTTAAATCGACTAAATCCCCCAATCAAAAGATACAACCAAAACCCAATGGTATGCTACATCCAGATCCATTTCACATGCAAGGATACACAAAGACTCAAAACAAAGGGATGGAGAAAGATTTACCAACCAAATGAAAAGCAAAAATAAATAAATAAATAACAGGAGTTGCAATTCTCGTATCTGATAAAATAGATTTTAAAGCAACAGAGATACAGTGGTAAAAGGATCAATGCAGCAATAAGAGCTAAAGATCCTAACACCCAGATACATAGAGACTTAGACTCAATGAGACAGAAAATTAATAAGAATATCAAGGACTTGAACTCAGATCCAGAACAAGTAAACTTAATAAATATTTATAGAGTTCTCCACTTTAAACACACAAAATATACATTCTTGTCAACACCACATCACACCTACTTATAGGTTTAAATGAAGTATTGATTGGCCATTATTAATACCCATTTCTTTTAGAATAAAGCAACATTTCCATTCTCGCTCCTCTTTTTCTTCCTCTTTCTTCCTCTCCTTCACTCCCTTTTTTCTTTCCTTCTCTCAAAAAAAAAAAAAGAAAAGAAAAAAGCAAAAAGAAATCAACTTGTAGACCTCTAGATCCAGCTCAGCAATGTCTCTCTCATTGCCTGATTTCCTTCCTTCCCTTCTCTCCCTCCCTCCCTCCCTCCCTCTCTTCCTCCCTCCATCTCTCCCTTCCTTCCTCCTTTCCTCCCTCCCTCCCTCCCTTCCTTCCTCCTTTCCTCCCTTCCTGCCTTCCTCCAAAAAAAAAAAAGAAAGAGGTTTAATTGACCTACAGTTCAGCAAGCTATTAAGGAAGCATGTCTGGGAAGCCTCAGGAAACTTAGAATTATGGCAGAAGGTGAAGAGGAAACAAGCACATCTTACCATGGTGGTGGAGCAAGAGCGAAAGAGAGAGAGACAGAGACAGAGAAAGCGCACTACTACGCTCTTTCAAGCAACCAGATCTCATGAGAACTCACTGTAAGGAGAGCGGAAGGGAAAATCTGCCCCCATGATTTAATCACCTCCTACCAGGTCCCTTCCAACACTGGGGATTACAATTCAAGATGAGATTTGGGTGGGGACACAGAACAAAACCATATCAATGCTTAAAGAGACAGTTGTAAAATCATGCTGTGTTGCATCTTACCAATTTCCCAAACACCGGTGATTGGGGAATATTGACTATTAACCAAGCATTGTCATACCATGAATGTGCCTGTTTTTCCTCAGGCACATTCACTTCAAAGTTTTCACTTTGAAGTATTTCATTAAGCAGAAGCTGGGTTTACATATAGTGTGAACTAGACATCTTATTTTTTTTAACATACTTATCTAAATAGGCTAGGATTGTTGATTAAAGAGTCTACATATTTCCCACTCATCTTCAATGGAACCACTGCATTATATCAAGTTTCCATACATTTGTGTGTCTGTTTATGAGGTGTATGCTATGTTCCAATGAATATTTGTCCACTTCTCCAAGTCCATTTTTTCTTTTTCTTTTTTTATTCAGAGTCTCACTCTACCACCCAAGCTGGAGTTGTAGTGGTGCAATCTCAGATCACTGCAACCTCTGCCTCCTGGGTTCAAGTGATTCTCCTGCTTCAGCCTCCCAAGTAGCTGGGATTAAAGCTGCATGCCACTGTGCCTGGCTAATTTTTTGTATTTTTAGTAGAGATGGGGTTTCACCGCATTAGCCAGGATAGTCTCAATCTCCTGACCTCGTGATCCACCCACCTCAGCCTCCCAAAGTGCTGGGATTACAGGCATGAGCCACCACACCCAGCCCATGTTGTCTTAATTGTATGACTTTTACAATGTATCTGGAAATCTATCAGAGTAGTAGCACCCCATATCTTGTTATTTCTTTTCAAAAAAAATAATAATAATTCCACTTTTATAAGCCACTTGCCCACAATCAGATACTTAGTAGCAAAATGGGGCTGAATCCCTGGCCTCCTCCTGACTGTAAGTATGGTGTTCTTTATACACTGACAGTCTCCAAGTTAAAAAAAAAAAAGTTCATGTAGGATATAAAGTTTTTATAGAAGATGTTGTATACCTACTTTCTTTCTGACTTTTATTGTTCTTTTGCAATCCCCCAATTTTCCCATTCACCTGATATTCACCCCAACTCATGCTTCAGTGTGCATGTTAATAACTCCCCAAGGGAGTTCTTACAATAGTGATGCAGGAGGAGACTAAGAACTAGGGACTCAAAGGCAGGGCCACGAAATCCACTCTTCATCCTGTCTCCCTGCCCCTGCTGCCTTCCTCGATAAAGAAGCAGGTGTAGCATTATTGGCCAGTGATGCATTTAAGGCAGCTTCCTCTGCCAGGCCTAAAATCAGACTCTAAGCCTTACAAGAAGATGCATGGGGAAGTCAGTGGTTGATGTAGCCCAGAAAGAGTTTGGTCAAGAGAAGGGAATGTCCTAGACATAGCAGAGACCACTTGTGCAGAAATAAAGGGTCAGGCAGGAGGCTTTCATCTCTGTAGCTACTGGTTCTGAATATCATTGACTGAGAAAAACTTTAGTTAAAAATCCCACAAAAGTTATAAAGAGAATTGGGAGAACAGTAGCACTGTTCTGGGACAAGACTCCAGAATGCATTGGAGCAGGGCCAGGGGGGTAACTAGACGGCAGCCACATCAGAGCCTTTCTCTCTCCTTTCATCAATTTCATCTCTGAGCAGATAAAACAGGCCCAGGAAAAGGCTCTGAGCAGGTAGGAGTGGGTCCAGCAAACATGGAAGGAAATTAGCTAAAGGGAAGTATGAAACAAAGGTAATTATACAACATGCCAGCCTGTGTTGAAAGAGCTACCAAAGGATGTGGCAATGACAAAAACAAAATTCCACGAATTTTGATCCCTTTTGTTCATACTTAGTCTTAATTTATGATACTTAAAGTTGAAAGAATTCACTTCAATAAGAAAAAGACAATTGTTTTTTAAAAATTAATTGATCTAATTTGAGTACATTTTAAAAGTTAGTAAATAATCGGTTGTAAAATCAAGTCAAGTTGTCCAAGAGGCCAAAAGTTGCACTGTGCTCTGTAGCCAGAACCTCTCCAGCTTTAATGTGCACTCATCAGCTGCGATCCTGTTAAAATGCAGATTCTGATTTAGTAGATGCAGGTGCTACTCAAGATTCTGTATTTCCAACAAGCTCCCAGCTGGTTCTGATGCTGCTGGTTCTCAGCAAATTCTGAGTGGCAAGCTACAGAGAGCACCCTAAGAGACCAAGCTGTGCCTATCTCGAGATGCCTCAGTAGCAGATTTGTGTTTGGGACTTGACACCTCAAGATCATCACCAAGTAGGGATTACTGCAATCACATAATTTTCTGCTTGAATGAATAGCCGTGTGCCTGGGAAGAGCTAATCCTCATTACAGATCTGCAGTTCTGTTTTCCTGTGGACTCATCATATGCTAATGTGATTGGGTTTGCCGGTGGGTTTCAGGATGTCTGCTAGCAATCAGAGGTCTCCAGGTTGCAAGGGAGCCAATTCCTGCAGTCTCCTTCATTTGGAAGCAGAGACTTTATGGAGATTGAGATAATCAATTTCTGCTTACTCTGGCTGGCTGCCTGACAGAGCCTTTTTAACATTCACAGAATAGGTAGGACTGTATTATCTAACCCTCAAAGTTACTGTGCTCATCAGCTGACTGGTACAGTCTGAAACAATGTGAATCTGGGTGATTCTCTTGTCTCAGCTCTGTTTCCTCCTCCTGCAGGAGAAATGGGTTCCCTGAGGAAAGTGTGACCTACGTGCCCATCCCGCCAGCCTGACGCCCATCTGGGGAGGGAGGACCATGGATGGCATCATTGAACAGAAGAGCATGCTGGTGCACAGTAAAATCAGTGATGCTGGCAAGAGGAATGGCTTGATTAACACCAGAAACTTGACGGCGGAGAGCAGAGATGGTCTGGTGTCTGTTTACCCAGTGCCCCAGTACCAGAGCCATGGGGTGGGGGCCGGCACAGTGCCAGCCAGCCTGGACAGCAGCAGGAGTGAGCCAGTACAGCAGCTGCTGAACCCCAACACCCTGCAGCAGTCGATGGAGTCCCACTACCGGCCCAACATCATCCTCTACTCGGAGGGCATGCTGCACTCCTGGGGGGATGGTGTGGCCACCGACTGCTGTGAGACCACCTTCATCGAGGACCGCTCACCCACCAAAGACAGCCTGGAGTACCCTGACAGGAAGTTCATTGACCTCTCAGCTGATGACATCAAAATTCACACCCTATCCTATGATGTGGAGGAGGAGGAGGAATTCCAGGAGCTGGAGGTAAGAGGATGTGTTTGTCAGAGGCCCTCTAGGAATGGGTGGTGGGGATCCTGGGGTGGGCAGGAGTCGTGAATGCCTTATGAAAGTTAGGGAGTGAAACTAGGGTGCAAAAATGCAGAGACCAAAGGCAGTCTTGGCGCCCTTCACTCCTGAACACTTGTGGAAGATAGAAGGAGAGGAAAGACTAACAGAAACCCAGGGGCACTTGGGCAGTGATTCTGGTCAGAGATGACCCCAGGAAATGGCTGTTGGATGGGGCTGGAGATGGCAGTGCTGGTGGGTTCATTGGGGTTCCCTGCTGTCCCACAGTCCATGGGACAGAGAGGTCATTGGCAAGATGAGAGAGGGACGCCTGATCCTAGAGCCACACAAGGCTGGAAATGTACTTGACAGGGGACACTTTGGGAGGTGTTTCACTGTCACCTGTGGTTCCATGACTTTGCATTCCACAGTTACTACTGAGAGGCTGTTGGTGGAGCTGAACTGTGCTGGAAGAACATGTAGGAGCTGATCGCCTGAAGGGAAGATAATTGACTTCTTAGATGACTCACTTCTTTAGTGGCCTGGAGGGCAGGTGATGGCATTTGAATTATGTGCAGAGATGCGCATATTGCACGTTGGAAATAGCCTGGTAGGCACAGTTGTATCTGGGTGTGTGGCACCCTGGACCCCAGGGCAGGTGACAGGGGAAGAGAAGCTGCTGCAGGGCATGGACTAGCAGGTTTGCTGCCCACAGCCTCCAGGTCATCCCACTGCAGTGAGGCCAGAGTGTTCTCCCAGGATGCGATGGCAGGAGACATGGGCCAGGTTTTTATCAGTTTGGTGGGGAAGGAAACCACCGAGCAGGTCCAACCTTCAGAGGCCGTGTGTGACCAAAGCGGGAAGGGGTGTTTGTTTTTGACTAAGATAGGCAAGAGCATTTTTGTAGGTGGAGCGGAAATGTTCAGAATGGAAAATTCAGGATCACGGCCGGTGGCTGGGGAGTGGTCTTGGGGAGGCAGGAGCTATGCTCCAAGCCTGTGTCTGTGAGACCTGGCCTCCAGAACCCGTGTGCTGCAGGCCTGGGAGAGAACACGGTGGGGTAAGGGAAACTTTGAAGCACTCTGGGTTGAAAAGGAAGGAAAAGAAAGGTTCATGAGCATCAGCACAGCCAGGGAAGCTCCTGGGCTGTGAGGAGACTGTCCAGAGCAATGAATTGGGAGAAGTGCCCCTTCTAGAAAAGACTCCTGGAGAAACTGCCCAGCTGCAGTGTGAGTTTGTGTGAAGATCTGGTCTGACCCAGGGCTCCATAACTTTCTGCAGCCACGTGGGGCCATCTTCAGCAGGCGAGGCTGTCTTGGCAAAGTGCACTCTGCCTGGAATGTGGAGGAGGCAGGAAAAAGCATGAAGGGGGAAGTCTGGAGCAGAATCAGACCCACACCCATGGGTCTCCACACTTGATAGAAGGGCCAGAGAAGTTGCAGGTGAGTGACAGGCCCAGGATTCCAGAGAATCAGGACTGGAGACCTTAGTGAGAACCAGAACCTAGAGATCTGGCTCTAGTCAGGAGGGAGGATCAGAAACAGAGAGGGAAATTTGGATATTGGTGCAGTCCCAGCCAAGAGAACCGGGGAAGCCCACTGGCAGGGAGTGGAGAGTCATGGCACAAAGAGGGCCAACACATGATGCCTGGGCATCTGCAGAGGCCCTAATGCCCTCTGGTGACACCTGCAAAGAGAGGGTACTCACAGCAGCTGCGGAAAGTTGGGAGCATGCTTGGTTTCTGTTCAGAAGCCTCTGCTTGTGACTAGTGTTTTCCAAGATCTGAGGGCTTTGCTGACAGCAAAGTATAAATGCTGCATGACCCACGTGGAGTGGAATTAGGGAAGCAGATGCACAAAAATGCAGCCTCAGCCCAACCCAGGAGTTATGGTGACAGAACACCCTGTCAACTCTGAAAGCATCCAGAAGAGGGGCTGGGCCCTGAGCTCAATGTGAGATTCAGAAGTCATCCGACAGGCAGGAGCCCTCCCCATACTGCATCTGCAGTGTAAGAGGAGGCTTGAGGGGAGCTGGCAGAGGAGTCCAGTCCAAGGAGAGCTGGTATACACAGAGGCAGTAGCTCGGAAGTCTGCAGGGAAGAGGAATGGGTCAGAAACAAGGAGGCCTATGGGGTGGGTAGGCGAGACAGGCTGGAGTGGGAGGAGGGTCCCATTAGCAAGGACCTTATCAGCCACCTAAGGAGACTGAATTTATGCAGAATCACAAACTCAGATACGTGTGAGACAGAAGGGACCCACCAAAGAGTCAAGAAGGAGCCCTGGGAGGGGCGGTCCAGAGCGTGGAGAGCCAGGTCCCACAGCGCATCTGTCCCCTCTGCGTCAGGGTCGCTGCTGTGCCTCGCCACGCAGGCCATGCTGCTGGAGAGCCTGAATGGATTTGTTGCGGTAACCAAGACTCAGAACACACCAACATTTAATCCCCAAATAACACAAAGTGAACAGGATGTCATGTGGAAAACGTGGGAGTCACAGGAGGAGGCATTGGCGCAGGCACTTGACCGCACAGGTCCGCGGAAGGGTTTCAGGCAGAAGGGCTGTGGTCAGAACTTGACCTGTGTTTTCCGGAGCTGCTCTGCCCAAGAGTGGAGACAAGGATGTAGGGGAGATGGAGGTGAGAGGGGAGGTGGCCTGGGGCTAGGACCAAACTAGAAGTGCCCCCTGCCTCTTTCGGGGCCTTGTCGTGGGGGAAGGTGAGAGAGAGAATAAAGACAGCATTAGAAGTGGTGAGGAAATATCTAAAAGGTGAAATTTGTCATTAATGGAGATTAGACGGTGGAAAGGAAGGGATCAGAGATGTTCTCAAGCCCCTGGGGGCCAAATGGCCGACAGAGGATTTTCAGCTTTCTTAGGAGTTTTTGGAAAATCCCCTCCAAGATACAATATGGCTCAGCCATAGAAGGCTTGGGATGGTGACTAGATTGAAAAGGACATTCTGAATGTCTCCATCGTTCCTTTCTCTCACTCCCAAGGGCCTTTTTCTCCCCTCCTTCCACTGCATCCATGCACTTCCCTTAGACTGACTATACTCTGCCAAGGTCAGTGGGACAGGAGCAGGTGGGGGGTGAGAAGGTGGTAGGTGAGCAGCTGAGCAGCAAACCTTCTTCGTCTGCAGTTAACCTGTCTCCTGCTGCTTCTCAGTGGACTACATTCAAAAGAATTGTTAATCCTTCTTGAAGACTCACGTGGGCTTCTGTTTGAGTCTGCATGTAAATACAATCAATATTTAAATGCAATTAAAAATTTATAGTGTGTCTGAATCCACATTTTTGTCAAATAATTACTGAATCCATTTTATTGCAATGATTTTTCATACAGTAACCTCAGCAGGTAATAGATGTGGTTTTGAAACCCTATGAGGGTCTGAAATCTACTGAGACAATGTCTTAAATAAAAGCTGGGAAGTGTGGGTGGAGGCAGACACAGACTTGTCCGTCTTAGTGGGTCCAAGGCTCTGACAAGTAGTATAGACTTCTGGGGAAGTAAGCTTCCACCCAGTCCTGCTCCTCTGATCTAGCAGCAGAAATGAAAGCCCAGCGGAAACAATTCCTTTTATAATATGCAATTATTTCAACAATACTGAAGAATATTTAGTCATAAGAAAGGTGCCTACTCTGTATTAATGTTTCTAGTGACTTTTGATTATAATGTAAGATGGAGCATGTTGGCATTTATACTTTGGCCACAAAAGGCACTTGCCAGTAACATCAAGCTGCCTCTTAGGTGCTTTAGTGAGACTTTCTGGTTACATTCAAGGAGCTCACCTGGACCAAGAAATGGCCCCTCCCAGAGGCTCTGAGCAGAAGGAATGGAGACACATTATGGCTGCTGTTGCTTCTACATGTGGCTCAGGATGCCAAGGAGGATGTCAGAGCCTCACCACAGTGGTTAACTTGGTCCTTTGAGAATTCTGTGAAAACAGATATTTTCTCAAAACATTCTTTTTTTTTTTGAGATGGAGTTTCACTCTTCTTACCCAGGCTGGAGTGCAATGGCACGATCTCGGCTCATGACAACTTTTGCCTCCTGGGTTCAGGCAATTCTCCTGCCTCAGCCTCCTGAGTAGCTGGGATTACAGGCATGCGCCACCATGCCCAGCTCATTTTTTGTATTTTTAGTAGAGACGGGGTTTCACCTTGTTGAACAGGATGGTCTCGATCTCTTGACCTCGTGATCCACCCGCCTCGGCCTCCCAAAGTGCTGGGATTACAGGCTTGAGCCAACGTGCCTGGCCAAAAAATTGTGATTTTTAACTTATTTGAGCATTGTATAGCTTCACTTGGTTTATAGCAAATGACTACTGTTTCCCAAAGAGTACTATTTTCAGAAAGCCATTGCCCTTGTTCAGAATGGGGCCCCCTCATTGCCCTTGTTCAGAATAGGGCCCCTCATTGCCCTTGTTCAGAATAGGGCCCCCTCATTGCCCTTGTTCAGAATAGGGCCCCTCATTGCCCTTGTTCAGAATAGGGCCCCCTCATTGCCCTGGTTCAGACTGGGGTCTCCTCATTGTCCTGGGTCAGAGCCAGGCCCCATCATTGCTCTGGTTCAGAGTGGAGTCCCTTCGTTGCTCTGGTTCTGAGCAGGGCCCCCTTGCTGGAGCTCCTGGGCACCTGGCAGCTGGCTGTGTCCTCCCCAATCACTTTCCCAGGACAGGTGCATCCCTGCCATTTATGAAGGAGCCTCTCTAGGTCTGAAGAGGTCAGGCTGTCTGACATTTGTTTGCAAGAGTGTGTGGAGTGTTCCATTTGACTTCAAGGTTGCGGTGTAACAGGAACAGGTTCTACGTCTAACTTTGAGAATATTGATGGGAGCTTCTCAACTATTCAGCAAGGGTTCATGATCTGTGCTTCTCCACCTTACATCACCAAGTAGAGAGCATGGCTTGACATTAGACAGGGAGACATAGGGGGACCTCTGGAGCTTTGCAGGAGTGCAGAGGTGCCATTTATCTAGTGCCACAGCACTCAGGGGGATGAAACAGGCAACCTGTGGGGGTGCCCTTGGGACACACTGAGTGGTGATCATTGGGTTTGATGTCCCACAGCCCAGGCCTCTTCCCAGGTATGTGACCACTGCCTCATCCACTTCTCAGCCAGTAGCTAAACACTGCTGTCTTGGGGAGCATGGGCAGTAGGAAACCACTTCTCCTTTCACACAGATAAACCCTGAGAGACTCAGGGACAAGTAATGAAGCAGGAATACAAAATACACAATTTGAGTTTACAGCCATGAAATGCAGTGGCTGGAGTCTGGGTGAGGAGGCCCCATGGCCCTCCTGGCCTTAGAGATGGTGACCAGATGTTGAAAGGGATCTGTGGCAATGCAAAATCTTTCAGGCCTAGAGTACATGATGGTCACCCCTTAGAAGCAGTGCCCATGGGTACTGAGCCTTTTCTTCACTGAAGGAAGAAGGGGGAAGGGAACATGCATTGATGGGGCATCTTTTCTGCCAGTCTCTCTGAGTGCACTCAGCCATTGAATCTTCAAAGCACAGGGGACAAGTCGTGGTGCTGTCCTCATCCTATACGTGGGGAGACAGAAACTTGGGGTGTTTCCAAAATCACAGACGTGGCTCTGCTGACCACCCTTGGACCTGAGACACACCTGCTGACTCTGTCTCCTCATGATGACACTGTTCTTTCTATGTTAGAAGGAAAAATGTGTATTCCAGGAAACTGTTTCAGCATTACACCAGAATCCATGGACAAGGTGGGAAGAGATGGAGAGACAGTGCCAGGACCTCACTTCTGTGAACCCTCCACCGGGCTTTCCAAGGCCTTCTGGTCTGCCTTCCCATTTAAAAACTTGAAGACTGGGGCCAGGTGTGGTGGCTCAAGCCTGTAATCCCAGCACTTTGGGAGGCTGAGGCGGGTGGATCACGAGGTCAAGAGATCGAGACCATCCTGGTCAACATGGTGAAACCCCATCTCTACTAAAAATACAAAAAATTAGCTGGGCATGGTGGTGCGTGCCTGTAATCCCAGCTACTTAGGAGGCTGAGGCAGGAGAATTGCCTGAACCCAGGAGGCAGAGGTTGCAGTGAGCCAAGATAGCACCATTGCACTCCAGCCTGGGTAACAAGAGCAAAACTCCATCTCAACAAAAAAATAAAAATAAAAATAAATAACAACTTGAAGACTGTTGGAGGACACGGATTTCTATAATTGCAAGAGAGCACTTACATGTGCCTCATTCCTAAGTGTGGAAAGGGGGGCGAGGACTCAACAGCCGTTTGAAGGAAACCAAAAGGCTGAATGAGATGGAACGACAGCAAACAGAGCAATTGACCCAGAGGAAACAAAGAATTCTGAAAATAACAAACAACATTTTAAAAATTATTTCTAGTATCTCCAGAGAGATGTGAGGTGCCGCCTCGGGTGGAGGGAAATTTGGGGGTTTTGCTTTGCTCATTTGTTTGTTTACCTCACAGCACTGGCCAGAACCGCAAATACATTGTTGAGTGGAAGTGAAGGAACATCCTTGTCTTGCTCCTGATCTTAGGGGGAAGCTTCCCCCTTTCATGATGAAAGATGATGTTTGCTGTGGTGCTTTGTAGACAGTTTTAAGGTAGGGGAAGTTCCCTTTCTCACTACTTTGTTGAAGAGGTTTTTATTTTCTTTTTAATTTAATTTTATTTTTTAATTGACAAATAATAAATGGGATATTCATATTTGTGGTGTATATAGTGATGTTTTGATACGTATAACTTATGGCGATCAGATCGGGGTGATTAGTGTAGTGGTTAACTCAGACATTGATCATTGCTTTGTATTGGGAACATTCAATATCCTCCTTTTAGCTGTTTGGAGCTGTGTAATATATTTTTAACGGTTGTCATGACACAGTGCTATAGAACGCTGGAACTTATTCATATCTAGCTGTAATTTTGTATCTCTTAATATATCTCTTCCTAGCCCTCCTTCCTCCTCTTCCCAGCTTCTACTGTTCTTCCTTCGACTTTTACTTCTATGAAATCAGCTCCTTTTAGCTTCCACATGAATGGAACATGCAGCATTTTACTTTCCCTCCTGAATGACTTCGTTTAACATAATGTCCTCCAGTTTCATCCATGTTTGCTGCAAATGACATAGTTTCACTGTTTTTTATGTCTGAATAGTATCCTGTGGTGTTGAAATGGGAGAGTTCCTTGATTCCCCTTGTAGGATGCATAACGGCTGTGGCTCCCCTGTTCTTTGCACTCAGACCCCTAGTGGAGGTGGAGCATGCAGAGGGGCAGGTGCAGAGGGGCAGGTGCAGAGGCTAGGGCAAGTTCTTTGGGCTCTGACCCCACAGTAGTGTCTAGGAGTGAACGCCTCCATCCCCAGTGGTACAAAACTCTTTCAGCTTTGCTGTCCACAGATGGCTTGAATGCTAACCGGCTCAACAGGCCTGTTTTTTCTCAAGGACAGAGGGCTAGCTAGAGTGACAGCTTTCTGTATCTGGAGCTGTTGCCCAGAATTCTGGAAAAATCAGGTCACACACGGGCTTGAGGGATGAATGTGAGGTTTTATTGAGTGGTGGGATGGATGTGGAGCCGGGAGGGGATGGAGTGGGAATGTGTTCCTCCCCTTCAATTGGGCCACCAAGATGGATGTGGAGCCGGGAGGGGATGGAGTGGGAATGTGCTCTTCCCCTGCAATTGGGCCACCGGGATGGATGTGGAGCCGGGAGGGGATGGAGTGGGAATGTGCTCCTCCCCTGCAATTGGGCCGCTGGGATGGATGTGGAGCCGGGAGGGGATGGAGTGGGAATGTGCTCCTCCCCTGCAATTGGGCCACCCAGCAGCCAGACTCCTCTCAGACCACCCCCGGCCAGACTCTTCTCTGCCTTCAGATGTTCCTGGTCTTCTCCCTTTCTCTGCCTTGTTGTTCTGCCATCCATCTGTTTGCTGGTCTGCTTCTGGGTCCTGGGGTTCTGAATTTATATGGGTGCAGGATAGGGGGCATGGGGGCCAAAAGACAACTCTTCGGTTGTGCCCCAAGAGGAATGCCTCTTCTCACTTAGGGCCTCAGGTATCCAGGCTTGAGGGTAGGGCCTTTGCCAGGTAACTGCCCTCTTCTACCCAGTATTTCCGTGTCTCCTGTCCTATCAGTGTACAGCTACCACATTTTCTTTATCCCTTTGTTGTTGGACGCCCAGGTTAATTCCGTATCTTGGGTATTGTAGAGAGCACTGTGGCAAACACGTGGTGTGGATGTCTCTAACAGGCTGATTTCCTTTCCTTTGGGTAAATGCTTAGTGGGGTTGCTGGACCGTATGGTAGTTCTGTGTGTAGTGTGTTAAGGGACCTGCATGTGGGTGTTCAGTTTGTCAGGTACTACTTAGGTAGTTGTGTGTGGTGTTTCTTTATTTTTTCATCCTTTAATGATGTGGTGTATTACATTAACGGCTTTGCAGATGATAGACCATCCTTGCATTTGGGGGTAAATCTCACTTTTCCATGGTTTATAATTCTCCCTAAATGGCACTGGATCTTGTCTTTCTAATCCTTGGATAAGGATTTCTTTGCCTATGTTCACAAGAGAGGTTGATCTGCAGTTTTGTCTTCTCGTGCCATCTTTTCCAGGCTCTGGCATCAGGGTGATACTGGCTGCATAGAACAAGCTGGGAGTTATTCCTCTCCTTATTTTCTGAAAGATTCTGTTTAGTATCGATATGATTCCTTTTTAAGTGTTTACTGGAAGTCATCAGTGAAGCCATTTGGGCCTGGGCTTTTCTTTGTAGGAAGATTTTCAATCACCAAACTGATTCTATTACCTTACTGGTTTAAGTCTCTTTTTTAAAGAAAATCAGAAGGTTGTCCTTTATTCTTGTCTCAGTTTTAGTAATTTGTGACCATCTTACCTAAATTATCTAATTTTTTGGCACGAAGTTGTTCATCACATTCCATTTAAATCATTTTATTGGAGTGGAATGTGCTCCTCCTGCAATTGGGCCACCAAGATGGATGTGGAGCCGGGAGGGATGGAGTGGGAATGTGCTCCTCCTGCAATTGGGCCACCAAGATGGATGTGGAGCCGGGAGGGATGGAGTGGGAATGTGCTCCTCCTGCAATTGGGCCACTGGGATGGATGTGGAGCCGGGAGGGATGGAGTGGGAATGTGCTCCTCCTGCAATTGGGCCACTGGGATGGATGTGGAGCCGGGAGGGATGGAGTGGGAATGTGCTCCTCCTGCAATTGGGCCACCAAGATGGATGTGGAGCCGGGAGGGATGGAGTGGGAATGTGCTCCTCCTGCAATTGGGCCACTGGGATGGATGTGGAGCCGGGAGGGATGGAGTGGGAATGTGCTCCTCCTGCAATTGGGCCACTGGGATGGATGTGGAGCCGGGAGGGATGGAGTGGGAATGTGCTCCTCCTGCAATTGGGCCACTGGGATGGATGTGGAGCCGGGAGGGATGGAGTGGGAATGTGCTCCTCCTGCAATTGGGCCACCAAGATGGATGTGGAGCCGGGAGGGATGGAGTGGGAATGTGCTCCTCCTGCAATTGGGCCACTGGGATGGATGTGGAGCCGGGAGGGGATGGAGTGGGAATGTGCTCCTCCCCTGCAATTGGGCCACCAAGATGGATGTGGAGCCGGGAGGGGATGGAGTGGGAATGTGCTCCTCCCCTGCACTTGGGCCACTGGGATGGATGTGGAGCCGGGAGGGGATGGAGTGGGAATGTGCTCCTCCCCTGCAATTGGGCCACCGGGATGGATGTGGAGCCGGGAGGGGATGGAGTGGGAATGTGCTCCTCCCCTGCAATTGGGCCACCCAGCAGCCAGACTCCTCTCAGACCACCCCCGGCCAGACTCTTCTCTGCGTTCAGATGTTCCTGGTCTTCTCCCTTTCTCTGCCTTGTTGTTCTGCCATCCATCTGTTTGCTGGTCTGCTTCTGGGTCCTGGGGTTCTGAATTTATATGGGTGCAGGATAGGGGGCATGGGGGCCAAAAGACAACTCTTCGGTTGTGCCCCAAGAGGAATGCCTCTTCTCACTTAGGGCCTCAGGTATCCAGGCTTGAGGGTAGGGCCTTTGCCAGGTAACTGCCCTCTTCTACCCAGTATTTCCGTGTCTCCTGTCCTATCAGTGTACAGCTACCACATTTTCTTTATCCATTTGTTGTTGGACGCCCAGGTTAATTCCGTATCTTGGGTATTGTAGAGAGCACTGCGGCAAACACGTGGTGTGGATGTCTCTAACAGGCTGATTTCCTTTCCTTTGGGTAAATGCTTAGTGGGGTTGCTGGACCGTATGGTAGTTCTGTGTGTAGTGTGTTAAGGGACCTGCATGTGGGTGTTCAGTTTGTCAGGTACTACTTAGGTAGTTGTGTGTGGTGTTTCTTTATTTTTTCATCCTTTAATGATGTGGTGTATTACATTAACGGCTTTGCAGATGATAGACCATCCTTGCATTTGGGGGTAAATCTCACTTTTCCATGGTTTATAATTCTCCCTAAATGGCACTGGATCTTGTCTTTCTAATCCTTGGATAAGGATTTCTTTGCCTATGTTCACAAGAGAGGTTGATCTGCAGTTTTGTCTTCTCGTGCCATCTTTTCCAGGCTCTGGCATCAGGGTGATACTGGCTGCATAGAACAAGCTGGGAGTTATTCCTCTCCTTATTTTCTGAAAGATTCTGTTTAGTATCGATATGATTCCTTTTTAAGTGTTTACTGGAAGTCATCAGTGAAGCCATTTGGGCCTGGGCTTTTCTTTGTAGGAAGATTTTCAATCACCAAACTGATTCTATTACCTTACTGGTTTAAGTCTCTTTTTTAAAGAAAATCAGAAGGTTGTCCTTTATTCTTGTCTCAGTTTTAGTAATTTGTGACCATCTTACCTAAATTATCTAATTTTTTGGCACGAAGTTGTTCATCACATTCCATTTAAATCATTTTATTTTCTGTATGGTTGGTAATAATATGTATGTTTTCATGCCTCATTTTAGTAATTTAAGTCTTTCTCTTTCTTGGTCAGTCTAGATAAAAACATCATTTTTTGGATCTTTTCAAATCGCTGACTGCTGGTTCCATTGATTTTTCTCTGTTGTTATTTAGTTTTCCAGTTTGTTAATTTTTACTCATCTATTTATGACATCCTGCTCTGTTTCCTTTGGCTTAAATTTACTATTTTTTACCTATTTTTTTTGTGTGAGCTGGGATTACTTGACATTTGTTTCTTCATATATGTGTTCAAGGCTATATATTACTTTCTTTCAAACACTGTGTTTTTTTATTTTTTTTGAGACAGAGTCTTGCACTTTCACCCCAGCTGGAGTGCAATGGTGTGATCTTGGCTTACCGCAACCTCTGCCTCCTGGGTTCAAGCAATTCTCCTGCCTCAGCCTCCCGAGTAGCTGGGACTACAGGCACGCACCACCACGCCCAGCTAATTTTTTGTATTGTTAGTACAGACAGGGTTTCACCATGTTGGCTAGGATGGTCTTGATCTCCTGACCTCATGATCCACCCACCTCAGCCTCCCAAAGTGCTGGGATTACAGGCGTGAGCCACCACTCCCAGCCTCAAACACTGTTTTGACTGCTTCCTATATTTTTGATATATTATGTTTTAATTTTTATTTTGTTGAAAATACTGTTGATAGTCATTATGACTTTTAAGTTTTCTAATGAGTTATTTATTAATATATTGTGTAATTTCCAAATATTCAGGGATTTTGTTCTTTCCCATTATTTATTCCTAATTAAATCTCATTATGGTTGAACAACATGGTTTGCATAATTTCTCTTTTAAATTGATTGAGACTTGATATATGGCTTAGTGAACTTGATATATGCCAGGTGAACAAGGAAAGAATGAGTGTTCTTCTGTTGTGCAAAGTGTTATATATAGGTTTGCAAGGTCAGGCTGGTTAATTGTGATGTTTGTGTCTCCTTTTCTTGCTGTTTGCCTACTTTTCATAATCAGGAGTGAGTATCAAATATTTAGTTTTAGGGAATTGTCTATTTCTTTTTATTTTTCAGTGTTTACATCATGCATTTTGGGGCTTTGTTGTTAGGTATGTGTATGTTTTTAATTGGTGTATCTTGCTGGATTGTTGGCCATTTTATTACAAAGCTGCTGTCACTGAAATACCAGGGGTTTCATCTAGAACCTGCTGCTCCCCACACACTGAAAGCCAGTCACTGAGACAACTGTTACTACTAAGGAAGAAGGCTTTCATCAGGTGCTGCAGCGGAGGAGACGAGGAGATGGGAGCTCAGTCTCAAATCCCTCTCTCTGACCGACTAAAGTTAGGGGTTTATGTAAGAAGTGTAACAGTGTGTAATAAAACAGGAGCTCTAGAGACACAAGGAAGCAGTCATGATGAATGAGGGGCCTCCTGTCTCATGGTCTGGAGGCAGTGATCTGGTGAGTTTCGGTTCTTTGATACTTTTTGAGAGGCCTGGGGATACTTTTCTGAGGAAGGAACTCAGATGAAACAATTTTAAGTTTCAATCTTTAAGACCAGATGTGTAAGTTTCTATGTTTATTCAAAGAAACTGTCTACCAGTCGGTTTCATTGTGTCTAATAATATTCCCTGTTTTCAAGTCTGTCTTGTCTGATACTAAGAGCCACTCTATCTGTCTTAGTTATTATTTGTGTGATATATCTCTTCCTGTCCTTTTCTTTACAATTCATGTTTGTTTCTGAATTTAAAGTTTGCCTCATGCAGAAGGGACATACATGAATCATGATTTTGAAGTTAAGCCTTACAATCTGTCTTTTTATTACAGTATCTAGTCCATTGGCATTAACCATAATTTTAATATGATTGGAATAATTTCTGCCATTTTTCCTTTTGTTTTCCACATGTATCCTGGCTTAGTAGATGTTGTTGTTTCTCTATTTCTTCTTCTGTTTCTGTATGTTAAGTAAATATATTTACAGTACCATTTTGATTTCTCTGTTGGTACTTTAACTGTATGGTTATTTTCTTAGTAGTGTCTCTGCAAATTACAATAAGCATCTTAATTTTTGTCCATGTTACTTCAAGTAGGTACTAACTTCATTCCAGTGAAATATAGAAACCGCACTCCAGCATAGCCCGATTATCCCCATCTTTTGCTCATATTGTCAGGTATACATTTCACAGGCATGTTATAAATCCAACAGTACTGTTACAAGTGTTGATTTATACAATTATGTCTTTTAAAAATTACAACAGAGAAGAACAGTTTGGAGATTTCTCAAAGAACTAAAAATAGAACTACCATTTGATCCAGCAATTGATATACCAAAAAGATACCTGCATGCATACCACTATTGCAGCACTATTCACAATAGCAAAGATATGGAATCAGCCTAAGTGTCTATTAATGGATAACTGGAATTTCTGAATTCATAAAATTGCACATGTACCCCATAAATGTGTACAAATAAAAAGGAAAAAAGAGCTATAATCCTTAAAGAGTAAACCACACATGATCACAGGAGAATAAAGATGTATTTGTACCGTATTATGTAGTTACCCTCACTTATATTTACTGGTGCCCGGGGCTCTCCATCTCTTCCTGTGAATTCAAATTGTCGTCTGTGTCATTAACCTCCAGCCTGAAGACTTCCTTCACTATTTCTTATAAGACAGGTCTGCTAGGAACAAATTCGTTTGGCCTTTATTTACCTGGGAATGTCTTTCTTTTGCTTTTATTTTGGGAAAGGTAGTTTTGCTGGATATCAAATTCTTGTTTGGAGGTTTTTTTTTTCTTTTTTGCTTGTAACATGTCAATCTGTTGCCTTCCAGCCTACATTGTTTCATGTAAGTCAGACGTCAGTTGTCCTGTTAGATTTCCCTGTTAAGGATGAGTCTTCTGTGGTTTTTTTCTCGTTTCAGTATTTTCTCTGTTTTTAATGTAATTGGTGTATCTTGCTGGATTGTTGGCCATTTTATTACAAAGCTGCTGTCACTGAAATACCAGGGGTTTCATCTAGAACCTGCTGCTCCCCACACACTGAAAGCCAGTCACTGAGACAACTGTTACTACTAAGGAAGAAGGCTTTCATCAGGTGCTGCAGCGGAGGAGACGAGGAGATGGGAGCTCAGTCTCAAATCCCTCTCTCTGACCGACTAAAGTTAGGGGTTTATGTAAGAAGTGTAACAGTGTGTAATAAAACAGGAGCTCTAGAGACACAAGGAAGCAGTCATGATGAATGAGGGGCCTCCTGTCTCATGGTCTGGAGGCAGTGATCTGGTGAGTTTCGGTTCTTTGATACTTTTTGAGAGGCCTGGGGATACTTTTCTGAGGAAGGAACTCAGATGAAACAATTTTAAGTTTCAATCTTTAAGACCAGATGTGTAAGTTTCTATGTTTATTCAAAGAAACTGTCTACCAGTCGGTTTCATTGTGTCTAATAATATTCCCTGTTTTCAAGTCTGTCTTGTCTGATACTAAGAGCCACTCTATCTGTCTTAGTTATTATTTGTGTGATATATCTCTTCCTGTCCTTTTCTTTACAATTCATGTTTGTTTCTGAATTTAAAGTTTGCCTCATGCAGAAGGGACATACATGAATCATGATTTTGAAGTTAAGCCTTACAATCTGTCTTTTTATTACAGTATCTAGTCCATTGGCATTAACCATAATTTTAATATGATTGGAATAATTTCTGCCATTTTTCCTTTTGTTTTCCACATGTATCCTGGCTTAGTAGATGTTGTTGTTTCTCTATTTCTTCTTCTGTTTCTGTATGTTAAGTAAATATATTTACAGTACCATTTTGATTTCTCTGTTGGTACTTTAACTGTATGGTTATTTTCTTAGTAGTGTCTCTGCAAATTACAATAAGCATCTTAATTTTTGTCCATGTTACTTCAAGTAGGTACTAACTTCATTCCAGTGAAATATAGAAACCGCACTCCAGCATAGCCCGATTATCCCCATCTTTTGCTCATATTGTCAGGTATACATTTCACAGGCATGTTATAAATCCAACAGTACTGTTACAAGTGTTGATTTATACAATTATGTCTTTTAAAAATTACAACAGAGAAGAACAGTTTGGAGATTTCTCAAAGAACTAAAAATAGAACTACCATTTGATCCAGCAATTGATATACCAAAAAGATACCTGCATGCATACCATTATTGCAGCACTATTCACAATAGCAAAGATATGGAATCAGCCTAAGTGTCTATTAATGGATAACTGGAATTTCTGAATTCATAAAATTGCACATGTACCCCATAAATGTGTACAAATAAAAAGGAAAAAAGAGCTATAATCCTTAAAGAGTAAACCACACATGATCACAGGAGAATAAAGATGTATTTGTACCGTATTATGTAGTTACCCTCACTTATATTTACTGGTGCCCGGGGCTCTCCATCTCTTCCTGTGAATTCAAATTGTCGTCTGTGTCATTAACCTCCAGCCTGAAGACTTCCTTCACTATTTCTTATAAGACAGGTCTGCTAGGAACAAATTCGTTTGGCCTTTATTTACCTGGGAATGTCTTTCTTTTGCTTTTATTTTGGGAAAGGTAGTTTTGCTGGATATCAAATTCTTGTTTGGAGGTTTTTTTTTTCTTTTTTGCTTGTAACATGTCAATCTGTTGCCTTCCAGCCTACATTGTTTCATGTAAGTCAGACGTCAGTTGTCCTGTTAGATTTCCCTGTTAAGGATGAGTCTTCTGTGGTTTTTTTCTCGTTTCAGTATTTTCTCTGTTTTTAATGTAATTGCTGTGTCTTGCTGTTGGTCTTTCAGTATTTTTCCTATTTGAAGTTCACTAAGCTTCTTGAATCTAACTTTTTCTTCATTTTTGTGAAGGTTTTGGCCATTATTTCTTCAACATTTTTTTTTAACATTTCTCTCTCTCCTTTTCAAACTCCCATTGCAAATACAATGTTATGCTCAATATTGTTTGAGTTTCTGTTCGTTTTCCTTTAACATTTTCCTTTCTGTTCTTCAGCTTGGATATTTGATCTTTCAAATGTGTAGTTCCCTCTGTCATCATAAATCTGCTCTTAAGCCCCTCGTGTAAATTTTCAGTTCACATTGTGTGTTCATTTCCGTCCAGTTACTAATTCTTATTGTTCCCTGTCTTTCCTTAGGTTGAGTCATTCTCATCATGTCTTCCTCTTATTAGTAAATATGGCTTTCTTTATGAACATATTTGTCACTGTTGCATTAAAGTCTTTTTCTACTAAATCCAACAACTGTGCCCTATTACTGCTTTTTTTTTATGGAGTCTCACTTTTGTTGCCTGGGCTGGAGTGCAATGGTGCGATCTCGGCTCACCTCAACCTCCACCTCCCAAGTTCAAGTGATTCTCTTACCTCAGCCTCCTGAGTAGCTCAGATTACAGGCATGTGCCACCACATCTGGCTAATTGTTTTTGTATTTTTGTAGAGATAGGGTCTCACCATGTTGGTCAGGCTGATCTCAAACTCCTGACCTCAGGTGATCCACCCACCTCAGCCTCCCAAAGTGCTGGGATGACAGGTGTGAGGCACCATACACGGCCTTATTGATTGCTTTTAAAAATAAACTGAGTATGGGTCATGCTTTCCTGTCTCTGTACTTGGCTGGAATTTTTTGTTCTGGTTGAAAACTAAACCAGACAATTTGAATGATATAGCTTAGCAATTTGGGATTCTGATTTTTACCACTAAAGTTCTGATTATTACTTGGTGTTTCTAAAAACAAAAATTACTGTTCTTGTTTTGGGTGTCTTGTTTTTGTTCTTTTGGTGACTTACCTAAACTAAATATGCAGAATCTTTCTTCTCTTTAGTATTCAGCCACTGATGTCTCTCCTCAGCTTTGTCTTTTTTTACTCTTACTTTTATTGTTAAGCCGACTTCCTAGGATTCACTCCTGGGTCTGCATAGCTTAGACATCAGACAGTTATTATTAGGTCGAGCTTAGGATTCACTCCTGGGTCTGCATAGCTTTGACATCAGACAGTTATTATTAGGTAGAGCTCAATACCTCAAGCAGATAACATTTCCCCATCTGCCAATAGCTTCATGTGTGGTTTGGGGAATGTATTCAATATTTTCAGCTCTGCTCCAGCCACTGCTGCCCATCTTCATCCAGCCCCTGCTGTCCTTCCCCAGCCCCTGATGACAATCCTCAACCTCAGATGCCCATCCCCAACCCCTACTGCGTGTCTCCAGGCCCTGCTGCCCATCCTCAACCTCTGCTGTCCATCCCCACCCCTGCTGTCCATTCCCAACCCCTGATGTCTATCCCCAGCCCCTGCTGCCCATGTCAACCCCTGATGTCTATCCCCAATCCCTGCTGTCCATCCCCAATCCCCTGATGTCCATCCCCAACCCCTGATGTCCATCCCCAACCCCTGATGTCTATCCCCAGCCCCCAATGTCCATCCCCAGCCCCCGATGTCCATCTCCAGCCCCCGATGTCCATCCCCAGCCCCCGATGTCCATTTCCAGCCCCCGATGTCCATCCCCAGCCCCCGATGTCCATCTCCAGCCCCCGATGTCCATCCCCAGCCCCTGATGTCCATCCCCAGCCCCCGATGTCCATCCCCACCCCTGATGTCCATCCCCAACCCCCGATGTCCATCCCCAGCCCCCGATGTCCATCCCCAGTCCCCGATGTCCATCCCCAACCCCCGATGTCCATCCCCAGCCCCCGATGTCCATCTCCAGCCCCCGATGTCCATCTCCAGCCCCCGATGTCCATCTCCAGCCCCCGATGTCCATCCCCAGCCACCGATGTCCATCCCCAGCCACCGATGTCCATCCCCAGCCCCCGATGTCCATCCCCAGCCCCCGATGTCCATCCCCAGCCCCCGATGTCCATCCCCAGCCCCCGATGTCCATCTCCAGCCCCCGATGTCCATCCCCAGCCCCGATGTCCATCTCAGCCCCGATGTCCATCCAGCCCCGATGTCCATCCCCAGCCCCGATGTCCATCCAGCCCCGATGTCCATCCCCAGCCCCGATGTCCATCCCCAGCCCCCGATGTCCATCCCCAGCCCCGATGTCCATCCCCAGCCCCGATGTCCATCCCCAGCCCCCGATGTCCATCCCCAGCCCCCGATGTCCATCTCCAGCCCCGATGTCCATCCCCAGCCCCTGATGTCCATCCCCACCCCGATGTCCATCCCCACCCCTGATGTCCATCCCCACCCCTGATGTCCATCTCCAGCCCCCGATGTCCATCCCCAGCCCCCGATGTCCATCTCCAGCCCCCGATGTCCATCTCCAGCCCCCGATGTCCATCCCCACCCCGATGTCCATCCCCACCCCCTAATGTCTATCCCCACCCCCTGATGCCATCTCCAGCCCCTGATGTTCATCTCCAGCCCCCAATGTCCATCCCCAGCCCTGCTGACCATCCCCAACCCCTGATGTCCATCCCCAGCCCCTGATGTCCATCCCCAGCCCCTGATGTCCATCCCCAGTCCCTGATGTCCATCCCCAACCCCGATGTCTATCCCCAGCCCCCGATGTCCATCCCCAGCCCCCGATGTCCATCTCCAGCCCCGATGTCCATCCCCAGCCCCCGATGTTCATCTCCAGCCCCCGATGTCCATCTCCAGCCCCCGATGTCCATCTCCAGCCCCCGATGTCCATCCCCAGCCCCCAATGTCCATCTCCAGCCCCCGATGTCCATCCCCACCCCTGATGTCCATCCCCAGTCCCCTGATGTCCATCTCCAGCCCCTGATGCCCATCTGGCTCTCTTCTTCTCCTCTGTGTATTTACATTTCCACAGCTCCACTCGGGATGTGAGGAGAGCTTACCACGCCCCTCTGTTGTTCTCTCATTTCTGGAAGCTCCCCATTAAATTCCTGGTTGTCCTCCAGTTTGTCATTCGATCCAACCAGAGTTACAGCCTTGGACTAGGAGAGCTGGAAGCACTTCCACTTTTTTTTTTTTTTTTTTTTTTTTTTTTTTTTTTTTTTTTTTTTTTTTTTTTTTTTTTTTTTTTTTTTTTTTTTTTTTTTTTTTTTTTTTTTTTTTTTTTTTTTTTTTTTTTTTTTTTTTTTTTTTTTTTTTTTTTTTTTTTTTTTTTTTTTTTTTTTTTTTTTTTTTTTTTTTTTTTTTTTTTTTTTTTTTTTTTTTTTTTTTTTTTTTTTTTTTTTTTTTTTTTTTTTTTTTTTTTTTTTTTTTTTTTTTTTTTTTTTTTTTTTTTTTTTTTTTTTTTTTTTTTTTTTTTTTTTTTTTTTTTTTTTTTTTTTTTTTTTTTTTTTTTTTTTTTTTTTTTTTTTTTTTTTTTTTTTTTTTTTTTTTTTTTTTTTTTTTTTTTTTTTTTTTTTTTTTTTTTTTTTTTTTTTTTTTTTTTTTTTTTTTTTTTTTTTTTTTTTTTTTTTTTTTTTTTTTTTTTTTTTTTTTTTTTTTTTTTTTTTTTTTTTTTTTTTTTTTTTTTTTTTTTTTTTTTTTTTTTTTTTTTTTTTTTTTTTTTTTTTTTTTTTTTTTTTTTTTTTTTTTTTTTTTTTTTTTTTTTTTTTTTTTTTTTTTTTTTTTTTTTTTTTTTTTTTTTTTTTTTTTTTTTTTTTTTTTTTTTTTTTTTTTTTTTTTTTTTTTTTTTTTTTTTTTTTTTTTTTTTTTTTTTTTTTTTTTTTTTTTTTTTTTTTTTTTTTTTTTTTTTTTTTTTTTTTTTTTTTTTTTTTTTTTTTTTTTTTTTTTTTTTTTTTTTTTTTTTTTTTTTTTTTTTTTTTTTTTTTTTTTTTTTTTTTTTTTTTTTTTTTTTTTTTTTTTTTTTTTTTTTTTTTTTTTTTTTTTTTTTTTTTTTTTTTTTTTTTTTTTTTTTTTTTTTTTTTTTTTTTTTTTTTTTTTTTTTTTTTTTTTTTTTTTTTTTTTTTTTTTTTTTTTTTTTTTTTTTTTTTTTTTTTTTTTTTTTTTTTTTTTTTTTTTTTTTTTTTTTTTTTTTTTTTTTTTTTTTTTTTTTTTTTTTTTTTTTTTTTTTTTTTTTTTTTTTTTTTTTTTTTTTTTTTTTTTTTTTTTTTTTTTTTTTTTTTTTTTTTTTTTTTTTTTTTTTTTTTTTTTTTTTTTTTTTTTTTTTTTTTTTTTTTTTTTTTTTTTTTTTTTTTTTTTTTTTTTTTTTTTTTTTTTTTTTTTTTTTTTTTTTTTTTTTTTTTTTTTTTTTTTTTTTTTTTTTTTTTTTTTTTTTTTTTTTTTTTTTTTTTTTTTTTTTTTTTTTTTTTTTTTTTTTTTTTTTTTTTTTTTTTTTTTTTTTTTTTTTTTTTTTTTTTTTTTTTTTTTTTTTTTTTTTTTTTTTTTTTTTTTTTTTTTTTTTTTTTTTTTTTTTTTTTTTTTTTTTTTTTTTTTTTTTTTTTTTTTTTTTTTTTTTTTTTTTTTTTTTTTTTTTTTTTTTTTTTTTTTTTTTTTTTTTTTTTTTTTTTTTTTTTTTTTTTTTTTTTTTTTTTTTTTTTTTTTTTTTTTTTTTTTTTTTTTTTTTTTTTTTTTTTTTTTTTTTTTTTTTTTTTTTTTTTTTTTTTTTTTTTTTTTTTTTTTTTTTTTTTTTTTTTTTTTTTTTTTTTTTTTTTTTTTTTTTTTTTTTTTTTTTTTTTTTTTTTTTTTTTTTTTTTTTTTTTTTTTTTTTTTTTTTTTTTTTTTTTTTTTTTTTTTAATCAAAGTCACGTTTAATTAAGCCGCTTCCATTTTACAATGCATAAAATAATGATATACAGGCAGAAATGAGCTAATCTGCATTTACAGAACATAGATTTTTGCGTGAGAAAAACATTCTTTTTATCACTTCACCTTTACTACCTTAGAGGAAACAGACTTAGGATGGTTCTAACTGATTTTTCAATTTTAGAATTATTTATTCAGTGGAAGCCATACTTCAAGGACCCACACAACCATTCTGTTTTTAACTTTCAGTGTAATCTTCAAAAAAAAAAAAAAAAAAAAAAAAAAAAAAAAAAAAAAAAAAAAAAAAAAAAAAAAAAAAAAAAAAAAAAAAAAAAAAAAAAAAAAAAAAAAAAAAAAAAAAAAAAAAAAAAAAAAAAAAAAAAAAAAAAAAAAAAAAAAAAAAAAAAAAAAAAAAAAAAAAAAAAAAAAAAAAAAAAAAAAAAAAAAAAAAAAAAAAAAAAAAAAAAAAAAAAAAAAAAAAAAAAAAAAAAAAAAAAAAAAAAAAAAAAAAAAAAAAAAAAAAAAAAAAAAAAAAAAAAAAAAAAAAAAAAAAAAAAAAAAAAAAAAAAAAAAAAAAAAAAAAAAAAAAAAAAAAAAAAAAAAAAAAAAAAAAAAAAAAAAAAAAAAAAAAAAAAAAAAAAAAAAAAAAAAAAAAAAAAAAAAAAAAAAAAAAAAAAAAAAAAAAAAAAAAAAAAAAAAAAAAAAAAAAAAAAAAAAAAAAAAAAAAAAAAAAAAAAAAAAAAAAAAAAAAAAAAAAAAAAAAAAAAAAAAAAAAAAAAAAAAAAAAAAAAAAAAAAAAAAAAAAAAAAAAAAAAAAAAAAAAAAAAAAAAAAAAAAAAAAAAAAAAAAAAAAAAAAAAAAAAAAAAAAAAAAAAAAAAAAAAAAAAAAAAAAAAAAAAAAAAAAAAAAAAAAAAAAAAAAAAAAAAAAAAAAAAAAAAAAAAAAAAAAAAAAAAAAAAAAAAAAAAAAAAAAAAAAAAAAAAAAAAAAAAAAAAAAAAAAAAAAAAAAAAAAAAAAAAAAAAAAAAAAAAAAAAAAAAAAAAAAAAAAAAAAAAAAAAAAAAAAAAAAAAAAAAAAAAAAAAAAAAAAAAAAAAAAAAAAAAAAAAAAAAAAAAAAAAAAAAAAAAAAAAAAAAAAAAAAAAAAAAAAAAAAAAAAAAAAAAAAAAAAAAAAAAAAAAAAAAAAAAAAAAAAAAAAAAAAAAAAAAAAAAAAAAAAAAAAAAAAAAAAAAAAAAAAAAAAAAAAAAAAAAAAAAAAAAAAAAAAAAAAAAAAAAAAAAAAAAAAAAAAAAAAAAAAAAAAAAAAAAAAAAAAAAAAAAAAAAAAAAAAAAAAAAAAAAAAAAAAAAAAAAAAAAAAAAAAAAAAAAAAAAAAAAAAAAAAAAAAAAAAAAAAAAAAAAAAAAAAAAAAAAAAAAAAAAAAAAAAAAAAAAAAAAAAAAAAAAAAAAAAAAAAAAAAAAAAAAAAAAAAAAAAAAAAAAAAAAAAAAAAAAAAAAAAAAAAAAAAAAAAAAAAAAAAAAAAAAAAAAAAAAAAAAAAAAAAAAAAAAAAAAAAAAAAAAAAAAAAAAAAAAAAAAAAAAAAAAAAAAAAAAAAAAAAAAAAAAAAAAAAAAAAAAAAAAAAAAAAAAAAAAAAAAAAAAAAAAAAAAAAAAAAAAAAAAAAAAAAAAAAAAAAAAAAAAAAAAAAAAAAAAAAAAAAAAAAAAAAAAAAAAAAAAAAAAAAAAAAAAAAAAAAAAAAAAAAAAAAAAAAAAAAAAAAAAAAAAAAAGAAAAAAAAAGTATAAATTCACATAGAGCTATTTAAACAAGGAGTTTCCAAGAGGATTATAAACTAAGCAATCTGCTACATGTGATTTCAAAGAAATGATAAATTACATCTAATGTGTGGGTATAATAATAGAATCAATTTTTGATATTTAAATTATCCTATAACCTGTTCAGTGTGAATATTCTCAAACCTTTCTTTTCTGTTTATGCTTCTGGCTGAGAATGGAAGAAGGGATGGAGGCTTCAAATGACTGCAATTCTTCAGATGGTTTCTTGTGACCACTCGTAAATTATTTTTCTCCAGAGTCCAAAGGCAAGATAAAAAGTCTCCGACCTGAAATCAGAATCGATCTGCTGATCTGCTAGCCACAGCTCGAATATTGCCATAAACCTTGAAAGGAGGATTTCCCAAGATTAGATTGCAAATGGCAGTTCTTGCCATCTTGATGTTTTGGAAGGAGCCAAGGATGTGAACTTTCACATCAGCCAAAACTATCCGCGTCCGTGTCACATTCTCTATGGTGAATTTGGTTTTTCCTCCTTTGCCAGCAATTCTTCCTATTGCCCTGGATAGATGGTCTCCCTTTAAGGGTTTAACATCTGTAATTTCAAAAGACTCTAGAAAGAGGTCATCCAACCTGATGAGGGCAAGTGCATCCTCCACCTGAAAGCCGAGAATAAAGGCTTTCACAAAATCAGCTGCTTTTGTCAGAGCACTAACATCCCTGGTTTCTTTACAAGTCCTGATTTCTACATTCCTTGATTTCAAGTTAAAGCGTATCTGAAGTCCCAAATGTTCCACAATAGGAGTAAATATCTTCATCCAGTTTTCTTTTAATGGTGTGTATCTGTTAGCTGGGACCGGAATTTTCCTTGTTTCTTCTTTCACACTCAGGAGCCCATCACCGCAGAGGGGCGGGAAGACGGGCCTCTTCGCCGGCCTGGCCTCTTCTGTGTCCATAAGGCCCGCATCCCCGCCCTCTCCCGCTGGGGACAGCTGTTCAGCCTGCCGTTTTTTTGCCCGCCGGCCACCCTTGCGGGTGACCTGAGTAAAGCTCTCCTCTGCCCCGGCGCTCTGTGCTCTGAATTTCTTTCATGAAGCAAATATGTGCCACCATTAAGGGCATGCCAAATGCTTGCAATTTTCCAGTAAAATCAAAAATATTTTGTGAAATACGAACATGATTGGAATAGTATTAAGGCATCTACTGTTTTAATTTCTGTATCAAAGATACTAATAACTCATTTAAATGTTTCACTCAAGGCATGTTTCTCAAAACATAAAAATATCTTTACATTATTATCTTGGATATTCTCATCTTATGTGTGTCAATAAAAGCCATTGGGGTGTGAAATGCAGCCATTTAACGAGAAGGAAAGAACCTCCCAGAAAGTAATATGAGGGATCATTCTTCATTTTCCTCTGAACCAATGTGATAAGAAAAGGGGCGCAGGCATCTGTCCAAATGTGTGTGCTGAGAAAAGAAAACGTTTTTAATTTTTCAGAATTGTGCTGGTCAGATCTCTTGATGTGGCTTCGATGCCACTAGAAATAATTGTGGGTGAGTAGAGACCTCTTCCATTGTGGCTGCCTTAATAAAGGGAACAATGGCCAAAGAATTGTGATCTTTTGTTACTGTAAGACTATAATTATTATAATGAAATCCAGCTTTTCTGTATTTACATGGAGCTATGAGTGAAATACCTCTGATATGGGTAATTATGACAAATGTAGTTTAGTAGTTAAGAGTACCGTAATTCATGAATCTCTTCCACACTCAGTTTTGAACTAATAGTAGTAAAGTGTTGATTTTAAATGAAATTGTTGTTTAATAAAGTTGTCCCAAACTTGACTGAAGGCCCTCTTGTCTCAAGTAGTATTCACTGAAACAAAATCCAGTACCAATGAAAAGGATCCTTTGGAATGCCCTGTAATGCAGACGTACTCAATAGCTTATTAAAGCATCTCTGTTTATGGGCCTGCTGCTGTCTTTAGCACTTTAGTAACTCTCTAATATGTGTCTAAAGTATATTTCTGCAGTGATTGGCCTTGAGGCTGAAACCAGCCCAATTGTCCCATATAACTGATATTCATGGTTTCTTTGAATAAACAGAACTTGATCCTCCCAATCTTAAAACTTGAGAAAGTTACATTTGCCTTATCTGAGTTCCTTTCTCAGGAAACCAACCATCAGGCTTCCCAGAGAGCATCAGGAACTGAAACTCACCAGATCACCACATCTGGAGGATGAGAAGCCAGGCCCCTCACCCATCATGACTGCCTAAGTGACCACATGCTGCCTGTTGACCAGCTCCTCATCCTTACCCCTCCCCAATTCCTGTTTTGTTTTGCTTTGTTTTCAGCTCTAGGGCTTTGCACTATTTCCTTTTTATTTTATTTTATTTTTTTTCTATTGCATTTTAGGTTTTGGGGTACATGTGCAGAACGTGCAAGATAGTTGCATAGGTACACACATGGCAGTGTGTTTTGCTGCCTTCCTCTCCTTCAGCCACATTTGGCATTTCTCCCCAGGCTATCTCTCCCCATCTGCCCCCCATGCTGTCCCTCCCCTATTTCCCCCAATAGACCCCAGTGTGTAGTACCACCTTCCCTGTGTCCATGTGTTCTCATTTTTCCTCACCCGCCTATGAGTGAGAATATGTGGTATTTCATTTTCTGTTCTTGTGTCAGTTTGCTGAGAACGATGTTCTCCAGATTCATCTGTGTCCTTACAAAGGACACAAACTCATCATTTATGATTGCTGCATAATAGTCCATGGTGTATATGTGCCACATTTTCCCAGTCCAATCTATCATCAATGGGCATTTGGATTGGTTCCAGGTCTTTGCTATTGTAAACAGTGCTGCAATGAACATTCGTGTGCATGTGTCCTTATAGTAGAACGATTTATAGTCCTTTGGATAGATACCCAGTAATGGGATTGCTGGGTCAAACGGAATTTATATTTCTAGGTCCCTGAGGAATCACCACACTGTCTTCCACAATGGTTGAACTAATTTACACTCCCACCAACAGTGTAAGAGTATTCCTATTTCTCCACATCCTCTCCAGCATCTGCTGTCTCCAGATTTTTTAATGATCGCCATTCTAACTGGCGTGAGATGGTATCTCAATGTGGCTTTGATTTGCATCTCTCTAATGACCAGTGATGATGAGCATTTTTTCATGTGTTTGTTGGCCTCATGTATGCCTTCTTTTGTAAAGTGTCTGTTCATATCCTTTGCCCATTTTTGAATGGGCTGGTTTGTTTTTTTCCTGTAAATCTGATTGAGTTCTTTGTAAATTCTGGATATCAGCCCTTCATCAGATGGGTAAACTGCAAAGATTTTTTCCCATTCTGATGGTTGCCGATTCACTCTAGTGACTGTTTCTTTTGCTGTGCAAAAGCTGTGGAGTTTGATTAGGTCTTATTTGTCTATTTTGGCTTTTGTTGCCAATGCTTTTGGTGTTTTGGTCATGAAGTCCTTGCCTACTTCTATGTCCTGATTGGTTTTGCCTAGATTTTCTTCTAGGGTTTTTATGGTGTCAGGTATTATGTTTAAGTCTTTAATCCATCTGGAGTTAATTTTAGTGTAAGGTGTCAGGAAGGGGTCCAGTTTCTGCTTTCTGCACATGGCTGGCCAGTTTTCCCAACACCATTTATTAAACAGGGAATCCTTTCCCCATTGCTTGTTTTTCTCTGGTTTGTCAAAGATTATATGGTTGTAGATATGTTGTGTTGCCTCTGATGCCTCTGTGCTGTTTCGTTGGTCTGTATCTCTGTTTTGGTACCAGTACCATGCTGTTTTGATTACTGTAGCCTTGTAGTATAGTTTGAAGTCTAGTAGTGTGCCTCCCGCTGTGTTCTTTTTGCTGAGAATTGACTTGGCTATGCGGGCTCTCTTTTGGTTCCATATGAAGTTGATGGTGGTTTTTTCCAGCTCTGTGAAGAAATTCAATGGTAGCTTGATGGGAAGAGCATTGATTGTGTAAATTACTTTGGGCAGTATAGCCATTTTCATGATATTGATTCTTCCTAACCATGAACATGGAATGTTTCTCCATCTGTTTGTGTCCTCTCTTATTTCGTTGAGCAGTGGTTTGTAGTTTTCCTTGAAGAGGTCCCTTACGTTCCTTGTGAGTTGTATTCCTAGGTATTTTATTTTCTTTGTAGCAATTGTGAATGGCAGTTTGTTCTTGATTTGGTTCTCTTTTAGTCTGTTATAGGTGTATAGGAATGCTTGTGATTTTTGAACATTGATTTTATATCCTGAGACTTTGCTGAAGTTGCTTATCAGTTTCAGGAGCTTTTGGGGCTGAGGTGATGGGGTCTTCTAGGTATACTATCATGTCGTCTGCAAATAGAGACAATTTGGCTTCCACCTTTCCTATTTGAATACCCTTTATTTCTTTTTCTTGCCTAATTGCTCTGGCTAGAACTTCCAGTACTATGTTGAATAGGAGTGGTGAGAGAGGGCATCCTTGTCTAGTGCCAGATTTCAAAGGGAATGCTTCCAGTTTTTGCCCATTAAATATGATATTGGCTGTTGGTTTGTCATAAATAGCTTTTATTACTTTGAGATATGTTCCATCAATACTGAGTTTATTGAGGGTTTTTAGCATAAAGTGCTGTTGAATTTTGTCAAATGCCTTCTCTGCATCAATTGAGATAATCATGTGGTTTTTGTTTTTGGTTCTGTTTATGTGGTGAATTACATTTATAGACTTGTGTATGTTGAACCAGCCTTGCATCTCCAGGATGAATCCTACTTGATCATGATGATTAAGTTTTTTAATGTGCTGTTGCAATCTGTTTGCCAGTATTTTATTGAAGATTTTTGAATCTGTGTTCATCATGGATATTGGCCTGAAGTTTTCTTTTCGTGTTGAGTCTCTGCCGGGTTTTGGTATCAGGATGATGTTGGTCTCATAAAATGATTTGGGAAGGGTTTTCTGTTTTTGAATTATTTGCAATAGTTTCAGAAGGAATGGTATCAGCTCCTCTTTGTGTGTCTGGTAGAATTCAGCTGTGAACCCATCTGCGCCTGGGCTTTCTTTGTGTGGTAGGCTCTTAATTGCTGCCTCAACTTCAGACCTTGTTATTGGTCTATTCATAGTTTCGGCTTCCTCCTGGTTTAGGCTTGGGAAGACACAGGCGTCCAGGAATTTATCCATTTCTTCCTGGTTTACTATTTATGTGCATAGAGTTGTTTGTAGTATTCTCTGATGATGGTTTGAATTTCTGTGGAATCTGTGGTCATTTCCCCTTTATCATTTTTTATTGCATCTATTTTGTTGTTCTCTCTTTTCTTTTTTATCAGTCTGGCTAGTGGTCTGTCTATTTTGTTGATCTTTTTGAAAAAACAGCTCTTCAATTTATTGATTTTTTGAAGGGCTTTTCTTGCCTCTATCTCCTTCAGTTCTGCTCTGATCTTAGTTATTTCTTGTCTTCGGCTAGGTTTTGAGTTTTTTTTATCTTGCTCCTCTAGCTCTTTCAATTTTGACAATAGGGTGTCAATTTTGGATCTCTCCACTCTTCTCATGTGGGCACTTATTGCTATATATTTTCCTCTACAGACTGCTTTAAATGTGTCCTAGAGATTCTGGTATGTTGTGTCTTCATTCTCGTTGGTTTCAAAGAACTTCTTTATTTCTGCCTTCATTTCATTGTTTATCCAATCAACATTCAAGAGCCAGTTGTTCAGTTTTCATGAAGCCGTGTGGTTCTGAGTTACTTTCTGAATTCTGAGTTCCAACTTGATTGCACTATGGTCTGAGAGACTGTTTGTTATAATTTCAGTTGTTTTGCATTTGCTGAGGAGTGCTTTACTTCCAATTATGTGGTCATTTTGGAGTAGGTGTGATGTGGTGCTGAGAAGAATGTATATTCTGTGGATTTGGGGTGGAGAGTTCTGTAAATGTCTATCAGGTTTGCTTGTTCCAGGTCTGAGTTCAAGTCCTGGATATCCTTGTTAATTTTCTGTCTGGTTGATCTGTCTGCTATTGACAGTGGAGTGTTAAAGTCTCCCACTATTATTGTGTAGGAGTCTAAGTCTCTTTGTAAGTCATTAAGAACTTGCCTTATATATCTGGGTGCTTCTGTATTGGGTCCATATATATTTAGGATCATTAGCTCTTCTTGTTGTATCAATCCTTTTACCATTATGTAATGACCTTCTTTGTCTCTTTTGATCTTTGTTGCTTTAAAGTCTATTTTGTCAGAGACGAGAATTGCAACTCCTGCTTTTTTTTTGCTCTCCATTTGCTTGGTAAATCTTTCTCCATCCCTTTATTTTGAGCATTTGCATGTGAGATGGGTTTCCTGGATACAGCACACCAATGGGTTTTGGTTTTTTATCCAATTTGCCAGTCTGTGTCTTTTGATTGGTGCATTTAGCCCATTTACATTTAGAATTAATATTGTTATGTGTGAATGTGATACTGCCATTTTAATGCTAGCTGGCTGTTTTGCCCATTAGTTGATGCATATTCTTCATTTTGTTGATGCTCTTTAGCATTTGGTATGTTTTTAGAATGGCTGGTACTGGTTGTTTTTTTCTATGTGTAGTGCCTCTTTCAGGAGCTCTTGTATAGCAGGCCTGCTGGTGACAAAATCTCTGAGTACTTGCTTGTTGGCAAAAGATTTTATTCTTCCTTCACTTATGAAGCTCAGTTTGGCTGGATATGAAATTCGGGGGTTGAAAGTTCTTTTCTTTAAGGATGTTGAATATTGTCCCCCACTCTCTTCTTGCTTGTAGAGTTTCTGCCGAGGGATCTGCTGTGAGTCTGATGGGCTTCCTTTTGTGGGTATCCCGACCTTTCTCTCTGGCTGCCCTTAGTATTTTCTCCTTCATTTCAACCCTGGTGAATCTGACGACTGTGTGCCTTGGGGTTGCTCTTCTTGCAGAATATCTTTGTGGTGTTCTCTGTATTTCCTGGACTTGAGTATTGGCCTGCCTTGCTAGGTTGGGGAAATTTTTGGGGTAGTATCCTGAAGAGTGTTTCCTGCTTGGATTCATTCTCTTCATCACATTCTGGTACACCTATCAAACGTAGGTTGAGTCTCTTCACATAGTCCCACATTTTTTGGAGATTTTGTTCATTCCTTTTTGCGCTTTTTTCTCTAATCTTGGTTTCTCATTTTATTTTATTGAGTTGATCTTTGACTTCTGATATTCTTTCTTCTGCTTGGTCAATTTGGCTTTTGAAACTTGTGCATGCTTTGAGAAGTTCTCGTGTTGTGTTTTTTAGCTCCTTCAGTTCATTCATATTTCTCTCTAAGTTGTCCATTCTTGTTATCATTTCCTCGAATCTGTTTTCAAGGTTCTAAGTTTCTTTGCATTGATTTAGAACATGTTCTTTTAGCTCACTGAAGTTTCTCATTATCCACCTTCTGAAGTCTGATTCTGTCATTTTGTCACACTCATTCTCCATCCAGCTTTGTTCCCTAGCTGGGGAGGAGTTTTGGATGTTTGTAGGAGGTGAGGTGTTTTGGTTTCAGGTGTTTTTCTCCTTTTTGGGCTGGTTTCTTCCTATCTTTGTGAATTTATCCACCTGTCGTCTTAGTAGTTGCTGACTTTTCGATTGGGTCTCTGAGTGGACACCCAGATTGTTGATGATGAAGTTATTTCTGTTACTTAGTTTTCCTTCTAACCATCTAGCCCCTCTGCTGTATGACTGCTGAGGTCCACTCCAGGCCCTGCTTGTCTGCAGTACACCTGTAGCAGCTGCATAAGAGTGAGGGATGATACCAGTTTCTTCTTTTGCTATCTTTGTCCCAGAATGATGCCCGCCAAATGTCAGTCTGATTAGTCCTTTTTTGAGGTGACTCTTTGGATATACAGGGGTCAGGGAGCTGCTTGAGGAGACGGTCTGTACTTTGTAGGAGCTCCAGTGCTGAGCTGTGAGCTCTGTTTTTCATTCAGCATTGTTGGGTGGATGTGTTTAGGTCTGCTGCAGCAGAACTTATAAAACCCCTTTTTTCCTCAGGTGCTCTGTGTGAGGGATTTGGGGCTTTCTTTATGAGTATCCATTGCACTGTCCTGCTCAGCTAGGAGGCAGTCTAGTCACTATTTGCCTGCCGAGGCTCCACCCTCCTACCACAGGGTCTGCCCTGCTGCTGTGGGGCTCTGCCCTACTGTGGTGGAGTCTGTGTGTCTCTCTGTTATGGCAGGTTGCCTCAGCAATGGCAGGCTTCTTCAGCAATGGGCATGTACCTCAGTAGGGGCGGAATGCGTCCGTAATGGCGGATGCCTTTCCCGCACCAAGCTGCACCATCCTGGATTCAGCTGATCCCGCAGTATAACTCTCACCACCAAGCATTTTGAATTGCCGTTTTGTTTGTCCCTGTTGGGGTGGGACCCGCCGAGCCTGATCACCTGGCTCTCTGCCTCAGAGTCCTTTCTCTCTCTCTCTCTCTTTTTTAAGTTGAACGGTTGACTCTCTCACAGGTGTTTCAGTCACCTGCTGATAGGGCACCAGGATCTGTGTGATTTCCTGTGCCATGACCCACTTCACCAGCTCAAATCACGCTTCCCAGGAATCTCCTGGTCTGGCTCACTGTCCAAGTCCCATTTAATCAGATGGATATGTTAATCTGCCCTCCCAAATCTCAGACTGCCAGTTTAACAGGGCACCCAGACCAGTGAGTTTTGTGCGGGGTGCCGCTGCATTGTGGTGCCATCCAAAATGGCTGCACAAGCCAAAAGGGCTGCGCTGGTGTCCCGTGTCTCTCCTACACCTGAGAATTTCCCTGTTCTGTGGGCAAAAAGGTCCATCTGAAAATGCGGCTAGGACTCACCTTCTGCACCTTCACTGAGAGCTGCAATCCTGAGTTGTTCCTACCGCACCATCTTCCCAATTTCTGTTTTACCACACATGGTTAAATTTCTTTCCTATTGTGTAAACCTCTAATTAAATGTATTTATTTAAAGATGGGGTCTTGCTCTGTCACCCAGGCTGGAGTGCAGCGGCACAATCTTGGCTCACTTCAGCCTTGACCTTCCAGGCTCAAGCAATCCTCCTGCCACAGCCTCTCAAGTAGCTCGGGCTACAGGTGCTCACCACCATGCCCAGCTAATTTTTGTATTTGTCTTTTGTAGATACAGGGTCTGTGTTACCCATGCTCATCTCACATTTTTGGACTCAAGTGATCTTTCTGTCTTGGCCTCCCCCAAGTGCTGGGATGAGCCACTGCACCTGGCAAAACTGCTCATTTTATTTGGTTAGGGAGACAGATTTGGGACTGATCTCCCATCTCTGTGGCTGCAACACCCAATTAAAGCCTTCTTTCTGGCAGCCTTCCTTGTCTTAATAATGGACTTTCTCTGCAGTATGCAGCAGGACCGTGACCAAATCCCTAGATTTCAGTAACAAGGCCTTGAGAATTCCATTTAACCTGACCAGGGTAGATAAAAATAACATCTCCTACTCATCATATCATACTGTTATAAGAAAAAAGTGATGACAAACATTAAAATTAAATAGAAGAAACATTATTTGAATTCAAGGTATTGGTGATAACAGTGTGTTGATTTGAAAGGGTGAAGAGAAACCATCTTTTATTACAGTACAGTTCAGATATATATTAATCTTGCTACAGGACAGGGGCAGAACGCATCGTTGAAATCTGAACAGGAGCCCAGCTTTTATTTCAGCCAGTAACTTTCTTCCTGTTTTGCTAGCAAAAAAAATTCACAGTATTTCCTAAAAACTCAAGAACAGAACCCATATGTGAAACATTGGTAGTTTGGGGTGCATCACGAGCTCTCACACGTAGAAAGAAGCTGTAATAGGTTACAGGCCATGTGGCTGTAGTGATTCTCAGCATCTTGTGTTGTTAACAGTTAGGTCTCCAAAATACTAAAAAGGCATGCTGCTTGTTGGAGACGTTGTGGCTGTTAAACTCGTTAGAAGGGTGAGGAGAGTCTGTCCTTATGGATGAGGAACAAGCACGTCGATCTTTAGTGCACTGGGTACAAACGGCACACGTGGCTGGCACTCTGATTTATCTGGAAGCAGCGGCAGCAGAAGGAGGTGAGAAGGAGGCCCCCACTGTGCAGAGCACGCTGAATGATTCTTGCCTGGGCTCATCTGTAGTGAAGAACGTGTTCTCATTCACAAGTCAAGGAACAAGCGAAGCTGCTACTGTGCTGTCCTGGAACTAGCAGCTGGCTGACGATCCCAGAAGAGAAGATGTTTTTCTCCTGAGTAATGAAGCCTGCATTGTGCCCCATATACCAGGCCCCCAATACTAGACTGTGTCAATGAAAAGAGCCTCTGTCCAGCTTAAAGAATAAATCTTCAGAAGAAGAGGTACCTGCTCTTGCTCACTGGTCTTCATTAAAAAACATCCCTTCAATATGGTTCATCTGAATCTTCAGTAGGTTTTCATGGCACCTCAAATTCATGTGTAGACAGAAAGTAAACCAGCCTCAGGGATGCCACATGTTAGAGAACAAGTAATTAGAAATCCCATTTCTGGAAAGGTGAGAACCACCGGGGATGTGGCGGAAGTCTGTGCCACCCTGAAGCAAGAACGTGTGAAGGAAGGAACATTCCTCAGTTACACTACAAGAAGTATCTTTAGAAACAGAATGCACAGGAATCCTATCACCTTACATAAGACATCAGACAGAGAGGCCTAGCCTGTAAAATACAGCTTCAAGAATCCTCAGCCGAGGTAACAGTGGTGTTCAAGGAGGCCTGGTGGTGGAGGGTGCTGGGACGGGATGGGGGTCGCTTGAGGTCCCAGCAGACAGCTTTCCTCCCAAGAAAGCATACAGTGCTCTTCTGGCCCAGGCTTGGTATGTTTGGGTCTGTCTCAGTGTGGTAGATGGTATGGAATTTCATTCTAATGTTTCTTCTAGAAAGCAGAAAAGCAGGACCTTGGGACAGAGGAGTTCATTGTTGCATCTCTTCCTCTCATGCTTGGCTTTAGCCCTTTAAAAAAAAAAACCCTGTGCAGCAGATCACCCAGCAGCTCAGTAAACACAGACTCCCTGCAGAGCACCCTGCAGCAGCCCCAACTCCCACCTCCTCCTTCCCCGCCTCATGACCCTGAGTCTCAGCACCTCTTCCAACGGCTCAGCCACTCCATGGGCCTTCCTGTCTCTGGGGCCCTTGCAGCCCTTCCTCATGCCTGGAATGTTCTTCCTCTTGCCCTTCACTTGGCTGGCTTCCTAGCACCCTCTGGATCTCCATTTACATGCCACTATTTGTGTGTGTGTTTGTGTGGATGTACCTGTTTGTTTTCTGTCTTGCCGGGCACAGTTGTCTTAGAAAGGTCACATTTCCCAGAAGCAGTCACTGATGTGGGAGCCGTGAGCAAGTGATTTGCTAAGAGATTGCTTTCAGGCAGGAGCAGCGAGTGCCTGGGGAATTCACGCAGGGGAGCGAGCTCAGCCAGAGTCCCACAGAGGACCCTCCGCCTGACCTGCGGGGGACTCTGCTGTGCAGGTGATGGCTGTGATGGTCCAATGCCCGCTGGCTGCCACCACCAGGGAGCTGTGCAGGGAGCTGTGTAGGGAGCAGCCACAGGCTCCATGAGGAGCAGAGAAGCCAACGCCTAGACTTGTCTCCAGTTCTTAGCCCAGAGCTCACACGCAGTAGGCACATATTTATGATTCATGTTTATGCTGATTCATCTAAGAAATAAGTGAAACTATCAGAGAAGAACTCCAAGGTAAATTTCATATGTGTTTTTATATATCGGAATGAAGCCAAACTCCATGTGGGTGCCCAAGCCCTTGGTAGTCTTCTGAGTGCAAATCTCAGGTGACCTTGACTTTGCTGAATGCTTTAAAAAGTCACCTTATGTCAAATGCAAGAAGCGAGATGGAACTCAGGCCTCCTGGCACGCAGTTGGCTGCTCAGGCCTGTGCAGCAGCAGACGTTGACCCTCTGCCTCGGGGACGACGTGGTTGACGCACTTTCCCAAGCCACATCCAGCGTCATGCTGAGACATGAGGAGAATGTGTTTTCCACAAACCACAAAACAAAAACAGAGTTTAAATAAGGAATAAAAGATGACGTGAGTACTATGAGTGACCTGCCACTGGCATCTTATTAAAACAGAAATGCCCAAGTCGCTCTAGCCAGAGAGAGCTTATTTTGTGAGCCCTAAAGCAACAGAGTGGCAGACAAGCCAGGGCAGCTGAAAGGCAGCAAGTGGCCTGTCCACGCCGCTCTCCTGGGCCCTGCCCACAGCCAGCGCACCTGTCCTCAGCCTGCTGTGTTTTAAACACGTTTGCTGCAGGGGTCACACCTGAAACCAATCCTATCAAAACCCCTGGGGTCAGGATTTTCCATAAAGCCCTGCAGGTGATCCTGATTGCAGAAGCCCGAGCCTAAGGTGCTGGCGCACACTGGTCTCAATCACTGCAGCGGTCAGTTGGAGGAAGGGCTGGGCCTGCTCCGAATACATTTGGCTGCAGTCACTAATCACTAATCACTGCACACATCCCTCTAAATATGCTCACGGAACAGTCATCTTATGGGAAAAAACATCGCTTTGGGAGCACTGAGTGCCTGTCCCCGCCTCTGGAAACTCACGGCACTCACCAGAAAGTTACGGTTCCATGAGTCCCACATGTCAAGGCCGGGCAGATCCCACCTCTTTGATAACCCAGTGACTCTTGGATTAATTTGGCCTTGCACCTTTTTGTTCTGAAAGACCATCATTTTGACTTTCTGGACCAGTGTGTCACCACGTGGACTTGGGGAAACACTCTTGGCCTCAGTGGGCACATTGCACACAAGCCGATGGGTTCCATGCCACTGGGAGGAGAGAGCAAAGTACCAGGTGACAGCTGTGCCCATGCCACTGAATAGCACCTGGCCTCAAGTCACAGGAGCAGAGTCAGCGTACTTTCCTTGGACAGGCTCTGGAAGGCTGCTGTCACCTGGAGAAGACTGTCCCATCTGTGGGAAGGCAGCTGACAGTCCCAGCACCCAGGCAGCCTGGAAGAAGCAGGGAGTCTGAACTCAGAACAAAGAACAAAGGAGGTGGCAGACAGTTTGTCATCCTGTCCAGGCTCCTGAGGTGCTGTTGGGGAGAGAAGCTCAGAGTGAAGGGGCCACCCTGAGTGACACCCCATCAAATCCCTTTCCTGAGTCCATCAAGCATCAGCCTGTGTGTGAACCACGTGGGTCTGGTTAACGTGCAGGTCCCAGGGCAGGTCGGGCTCTGTCTGAGATTCTGCATTCTCATGGCTGTGGGGGCCCCACCCTGAGCAGTAAGGACATGGACCTTCTCCACCCAGGGTCCAAATGCATGTTCACTGACCACTTCAGGGACAGAGGAGGCACCAGACTGACCTTTCCCAGGAGCATAGCCCTTCTTTAGCCACATGGCATGGCCCCTTCCCTTTTTGGAAGCCAGAGATCACACATGCCCTCTTCTTGTTGACTAAAGAAGGGTCCTTGTCTATCTCACAGCCATGAAAACTCCGGCTTGCAGATGGTTAGAAGGGTGAGTAAAGCAGGACTTTACTGGGTGAGAAGGAGGAAACAGGGACTCTCCAGAAGGCCAGAGTCCCTGCTAGAGTGCTTCCCGCCTGGCAGTTTGAATCCCAGGTTCCACACAGCCAGAGGATGACCCAGCTCCTCCTTCCTGCAAACATTGCAGACTTCTGTGGCTGCACGCCAGCACACACTCCTCCCAGGTGCAGGCCAGCTGGAGTTTTTCCAGGGCCCCTCCTACTATCTGTCTCATTCTAAGGATGGCTGGTCCAGTGAAGACGACTCTCACCTGCACTTCCTGCCCAAGGGTGCCTGCTCTGAAGGACACACCCCCAGCATCTCCACTCTCCCAAGGACAGTATGCCACTCTCATGGCCCCCCTGTCACTCTGGGGCCTTCTTGAAAGGAGGCTAGAAAAGGAGAGCCCAGAGGCACTGTGTGACCTGTGTGGTGTGGAGCCGAGCCTCCCACCTCCTCCTATCTGCAGACTTTCTGGCAAGTCTCAGCTTCTGAGCACTGCCCCTCTAACTCCTGCCCCATGCTGCATCCTTCCAGCAGGGCCTGTGCCCACCCAGTGGTGTCTGCCTGCTGCTTCCCTGCAACCTCAGGAGGCTCCTTCCAGGATAGGGGTGGGGTGGGAGCCACACTGGGTGTCCCACTTGGCCTCAGGGTAAAGTCTTGCATGTGCTGGGGGCACCATCCTCTCCACTGTGTCTGTGGCTGCTAGAAAAGTAGCAGCTTGGACAGGCATGGTAGTTCATGCCTGTAATTCCAGCAGTTTGGGAGGCTGAGGTGTGTGGATCACCTGAGATCAGGGGTTCGCGACCAACCTGGCCAACATGGTGAAACCCCAACTCTACTAAAAATATAAAATTAGCCAGGCATGATGGCTGGCACCTGTAATCCCAGCTACTCTGGAGGTTGAGGCAGGAGAATCACTTGAACCCAGGAGGTGGAGGTTGCAGTGAGCTGAGATCGTGCCACTGCACCCCAGTCTGGGCAACAGAGGGAAACTGTCTCAAAAAAGGAAAAGAAAAAAAATGAAATGTAGCATCTGGTCCAGTTTTGTGGGAGAAGCCAGGAGGTGATTGCACTGCAGCTGCTGGAGGCATGTGCTTTATTTTTGCTTCAGGTAATGACCTGGAAGAAATCAATGTGCTCATAAAAGGGACCATTCCTTTCCCTTTCCCTAGTGGCAGAATGGATCATTTTATTTCAGCTGGACTTGTCCATTTGTAGCAGCCCCATCTGTCTGTTGTGAGCGTGGGCTGGGGTGGGGTGTGACAATATCAGACTCCCAGGGCTGGTGCCCTCGGGACCTGTCTCTCATCCACTCATTTTGATTCCCTTGTCATAAAACCTGGAGTCAGGTCTGGCCATGCAGGACTTCAGTGTCTGGGGATCTGAAACAGATAAAAGTGATACAGACCTTATGGAGAGTTGAGAGAGCCAGTGGTCAAACCAATGAGAGGGGTGGTGCACACCATCCTGGTCACCTCCATGGATCTGGAAGCAGCAGAAAGGATTCCCAAGACATGAGAAAGAAGGACTTTCTGTATTCGCATAAGCACTCAAAATGCGCTATCTGAGGTCAAAGGCAGGAGATAGTCAGCATTTGATGTAACAAGTGGGGTGAAGAAGGGAGCAGGCGACATTTTCCTGAAGTCCTTTAGGAAGATTTGCATCTGCATAAATGTGTTCACCTGAACGGAAGGTGGTCCTCTGCCGTCTGTTCCTGCTTCTTCCTGAGGGACGTCACCGCCTCCACTCATCATCTGGGCTTCTCAGAGATAGTGCACGTCCATAACTAATTATGAAGACCCGAGGGTCTCTGCGGGCATGGCGGAATTCACATCTGCTAGCTTGTTACACCTCCCTGGGGAAATTATCTTACCCTATGTCAAGCGAAAGAAAGTACACATGTCCCTCGAGAACCCACCCATTGCAAGTGATATGATGTCTTTTGGTGTCAGAAATATACACTCAATAAATCATCATTCAGGGGCTGCTGGAATTTCTGCAAACTGAAAACTATTCCCCCTCCTTAGACTTAACTGTGATTTGACCACAGCGGGAGAATTTCTATATGTGACTGAAAGGCAAGAAGAAAATATTCAAATCCAGGCAGTGTGTGACAGGAGAGTGACTCATGTGTCCGTGTCTCGTGCTTTTCCTGGCTTGAAGGGGTTGGCATCCCTCTTTTCCTGTGATAAATCTGAGGTTCCAGCTGCGGTTTTCTGTCATATCTTCATGTTAGAATTACATATGATTAATTCACTTACAAATTCCACATGTCCAGAGAGAGCATCAGGGACCTGGGCATCAGGAGTGTTGAAGCCCCTGAGTGAGTCCCCAGGGACAGCCC
>JAKFGQ010000001.1:0-45000 GCA_021498475.1 Saguinus midas | reverse complement strand
GGCAGCCCAGATGAACCACAGGTACTTCCTGCATGTGGGGCTTTGCCCGGGGGGCCAGCCAGGAGGGGCTCAGAGAGACTGAGCAGGAGGCTCCCTCAATCACCTGAACTCAGGGCTCTCAGGTATGTTACAGGCATAATGTTCTTTCACTCCTAAATGAACTACCTGTATTTTCTAAAAACAAGTTCCATTATAAAAGTCAGGAAATTAACTTGGTCATTGCTACAATACTATCATCTGTAGACCTTACTCAGAATTTCCCAGTTCTTTCCATGTTGTCCTTTACAGCCAAAGAAAAAGATGTTCAAATCCAGGATTTGGTTTGAGATGCCACGTTGCATTTTCTTGCCATGACTCTTTAGTCTTCTTTAATCTGGAACAGTCCCTCTGCCTCTCCTTGTTTTTTATGACCTTTCTGTGTTTGCAGAGTACAGGGCAGTCTGTCACTTTGAATTCGTTGGATGATTCCTTATTATTGGATTCCAGTTACGCGTTTTTGACAGAAACACCCAGAAGTGATGCTCTGCTCTTCTAGTACATTGGGTCAGGGGCCCGTGGTATGTCCATTACTGGCGATGGGGGCCCATGGTATGTCCATTACTGGCGATGGGGGGACCGTGGTATGTCCATTACTGGCGATGGGGGCCCGTGGTATGTCCATTACTGGCGATGGGGGCCGTGGTATGTCCATTACTGGCGATGGGGGCCCGTGGTATGTCCATTACTGGCAATGGGGGCCCATGGTATGTCCATTACTGGCGATGGGGGCCCATGGTATGTCCATTACTGGCGATGCGGGGCCGTGGTATGTCCATTACTGGCGATGGGGGCCGTGGTATGTCCATTACTGGTGATGGGGGCCCGTGGTATGTCCATTACTGGTGATGGGGGCCCGTGGTATGTCCATTACTGGTGATGGGGGCCCGTGGTATGTCCATTACTGGTGATGGGGGCCCGTGGTATGTCCATTACTGGCGATGGGGGCCGTGGTATGTCCATTACTGGCGATGGGGGCCCGTGGTATGTCCATTACTGGCGATGGGGGCCCGTGGTATGTCCATTACTGGCGATGGGGGCCCGTGGTATATCCATTACTGGTGATGGGGGCCCGTGGTATGTCCATTACTGGTGATGGGGGCCTGTGGTATGTCCATTACTGGCGATGGGGGCCCGTGGTATGTCCATTACTGGTGATGGGGGCCTGTGGTATGTCCATTACTGGTGATGGGGGCCCGTGGTATGTCCATTACTGGTGATGGGGGCCCATGGTATGTCCATGACTGGTGATGGGGGCCCGTGGTATATCCATTACTGGTAATGGGGGCCCATGGTATGTCCATTACTGGTGATGGGGGCCAGTGGTATATCCATTACTGGTGACAGTAGCTTTGATCATTTGATTTGGTGTCTGGCAAGTTTCTCACTGGCCAAGGGACAATGTTGCTCTGTGATTAATGAGCATCTTGTAGGGAAGGGCAGTGAGACCATGTGAAAATCCTGCTTTTCATTAGTCACTCACCTACTCGTTTTAACATTCTTTGACAAGTGTCTAACCCATAGTTCCCTCTATGTTTATTAGTTGGCATTTCACTACAAGGAAGAGTTTTTCCTTGTCCTGTATTATTTATCTTTTTTATCATGTATTACTTTATTTCAGGTTGTACCATTGATTTTTATTTATTCAGGGGGTAACTGATGGTATTTATTGAGTGTTTATGATGCTCACCTTGTTCCAGATTTGACAGCAAACGTCCCTGCAAGTTGCTTCTGTGCCTTTTGGACATAGCATGTCATTCTTCAGTTGCCTTTTATTCTCATTTTCTGGTTCAGCTGTTCCAGATGCATCTTGTTCATTGCCAACCCAGCCTTGAAATCATCTATTTCTCCAAGGATCCCTGGTTTATTTTATTGGAGAATGGTATTTAGAAAACACTCAAATCTTTGCAACCCAGGCAGCCCAGATGAACCACAGGTACTTCCTGCATGTGGGGCTTTGCCCGGGGGGCCAGCCAGGAGGGGCTCAGAGAGACTGAGCAGGAGGCTCCCTCAATCACCTGAACTCAGGGCTCTCAGGTCCCATGCCTTGGGCAGCTGACTCTTCTTGTTGCAGAGATGGGAGATACAGATTTAAGGCTCTCAAACTGCTGGTGACTTTGGCTACTGCCTAGAACTCTGAGAGCGTGGAGGAGACAGCAGCCTTGTCAGGTGGGAGAACCACATGCTTCCCACTCTGGAGTAAGACAGGTGGTTCTCACTCAAGCCGAAGAAGCTTCTGGTGCCCTCGGGTGGAGTACAGGGCTGTGCAGCATGTGAGGAGTAGAGAAGGCCACTGGCCTCTTAAAGGAAGGAACATAGTGGTGTTCATCTGCACCCCTCCCGGAGTGAGCTGGATGGATCTCAAGAGTGGAAAAGTCCAGACTCAAAAGGCTGTATACTGTATATTTCCATTCCCAGGCCATTTTTGAAAACACAAAACTGTAACAACGGATAGTGCAGTGGTTGCCAGGGGTTAAGGATGGAGGAAGGGTAAGATATAAAGAGGAAAAATAGGGAAATCCTTCTGGCACTCAGAAGAAGCTCAGAGACGATTCACTGGGTAGATGGACAGTGCGGATGGATGGATGTCAGGTTCCTCCAAGCTTGCACCTGTTCCAGGGAGGAATGGCACTCTACTAGCCTCTTCACCTCCTAGCCCTCGTCCTGACCCTCATCAGTCTGAAGTTTCACCCACTGCTCTGCTCTGAGTTCCTTCCTGCTCCTGGTGGTGGGTGTGTCCCACTTTTGGGAGTGGGCACCCTGTGAAGAGCATTCCTGTGGCACAAGTGAACCACCCTCCTCTACTGGATCTGCCAAGGAGCTGGGTGCTCTGTGGGCACCGGGCTGCCTTGTGGTTTAAGAAGTGGCCTCTGACCACACAGGGTCCCCATCCTGGGAAGGGAGACTGTAAGCCACCTTCAGCGTGCTGGACTTCTGCACGTCTGTTTGAAGTGTTTGACGTGCTATATTCTGGGACAGCTGTGTGATACCAGCTGTGAGAAGATGAAAAGGACACACATGATGAGGCACCAAATTGTTAAATGCATTATTTATGTGTATAAAAAGTGAATTCAATGTTTTTTTTTCTTTTCCAGTAAGGCCCATGGTATTTCCATTAAAGCACAATCAAAAAAAAAAAAAAAAAAAAGAAAGAAAAAAAAATGTATGCAATACTTAATTTCCAAAGGAAAAATATTCTATTTAAAGTATAATTTTTTCACTAAATTGCCACACTTTGTGTGGGGTTTCTTGGCTTTTTGTTTATTTATTTGTGTTGTCTGCTTAACACAGTAGTTTATTTTTTCCAGACAGGTGGCAGTTTTTTCTTTCATATTAGTATACAGCCATGAGTTTAGCAAATGTTTACAGTCAGGACTCTTTTAAATGTGTAAATGGACACTAGTATCTTTTTTCTTTTTTTCAGAAATAATTTCACACTTACAGAAAAGTTGCAAAAATTGTCCGAAGAACTCCCATGTACGCTTTGCCGTATGAGAGTTTTCATTTTTGAAACAACTACAGACTTACACAGAAGTTGCAAGATCGTGCAGAGAATTCTTGTATACATATCTTCAGTTCCCCTCGATCCTGAGTTTCCTGTGCTGGCTTTACACTTCTCTCTTGATGCCTGTATTTTCAGGTATGTTACAGGCATAATGTTCTTTCACTCCTAAATGAACTACCTGTATTTTCTAAAAACAAGTTCCATTATAAAAGTCAGGAAATTAACTTGGTCATTGCTACAATACTATCATCTGTAGACCTTACTCAGAATTTCCCAGTTCTTTCCATGTTGTCCTTTACAGCCAAAGAAAAAGATGTTCAAATCCAGGATTTGGTTTGAGATGCCACGTTGCATTTTCTTGCCATGACTCTTTAGTCTTCTTTAATCTGGAACAGTCCCTCTGCCTCTCCTTGTTTTTTATGACCTTTCTGTGTTTGCAGAGTACAGGGCAGTCTGTCACTTTGAATTCGTTGGATGATTCCTTATTATTGGATTCCAGTTACGCGTTTTTGACAGAAACACCCAGAAGTGATGCTCTGCTCTTCTAGTACATTGGGTCAGGGGCCCGTGGTATGTCCATTACTGGCGATGGGGGCCCATGGTATGTCCATTACTGGCGATGGGGGCCCGTGGTATGTCCATTACTGGTGATGGGGGCCCGTGGTATGTCCATTACTGGCGATGGGGGGCCGTGGTATGTCCATTACTGGCGATGGGGGCCCGTGGTATGTCCATTACTGGCGATGGGGGCCCATGGTATGTCCATTACTGGCGATGGGGGCCCGTGGTATGTCCATTACTGGCGATGGGGGCCCGTGGTATGTCCATTACTGGCGATGGGGGCCGTGGTATGTCCATTACTGGCGATGGGGGCCCGTGGTATGTCCATTACTGGCGATGGGGGCCCGTGGTATGTCCATTACTGGCGATGGGGGCCCGTGGTATGTCCATTACTGGTGATGGGGGCCCGTGGTATGTCCATTACTGGCGATGGGGGCCCGTGGTATGTCCATTACTGGCGATGGGGGCCCGTGGTATGTCCATTACTGGTGATGGGGGCCCGTGGTATGTCCATTACTGGTGATGGGGGCCGTGGTATGTCCATTACTGGCGATGGGGGCCCGTGGTATGTCCATTACTGGCGATGGGGGCCCGTGGTATGTCCATTACTGGTGATGGGGGCCCGTGGTATGTCCATTACTGGTGATGGGGGCCCATGGTATGTCCATGACTGGTGATGGGGGCCCGTGGTATATCCATTACTGGTAATGGGGGCCCATGGTATGTCCATTACTGGTGATGGGGGCCAGTGGTATATCCATTACTGGTGACAGTAGCTTTGATCATTTGATTTGGTGTCTGGCAAGTTTCTCACTGGCCAAGGGACAATGTTGCTCTGTGATTAATGAGCATCTTGTAGGGAAGGGCAGTGAGACCATGTGAAAATCCTGCTTTTCATTAGTCACTCACCTACTCGTTTTAACATTCTTTGACAAGTGTCTAACCCATAGTTCCCTCTATGTTTATTAGTTGGCATTTCACTACAAGGAAGAGTTTTTCCTTGTCCTGTATTATTTATCTTTTTTATCATGTATTACTTTATTTCAGGTTGTACCATTGATTTTTATTTATTCAGGGGGTAACTGATGGTATTTATTGAGTGTTTATGATGCTCACCTTGTTCCAGATTTGACAGCAAACGTCCCTGCAAGTTGCTTCTGTGCCTTTTGGACATAGCATGTCATTCTTCAGTTGCCTTTTATTCTCATTTTCTGGTTCAGCTGTTCCAGATGCATCTTGTTCATTGCCAACCCAGCCTTGAAATCATCTATTTCTCCAAGGATCCCTGGTTTATTTTATTGGAGAATGGTATTTAGAAAACACAAGCTGGATGCTGGGTGTGCTCATTGCTACTTGGGATTCATAGTTTCTAGGCCTTCTCAGCAGACTGTAAGGAGGAAAGGTATGTATGCATAAATATACATAAACATATGTATGTATTTACACCAACACATTTGTATTTTTCTGCCTAGAGAAATGTTATCTAGCCTTATTTCAGTTCTGACCCAGTCAGTTCACATTGATAGCTCTCATTCTTGTCTAAGTCATGTTGCTTTCCACTGTATGGAAGGATCATGGTTTATTTAACCACTCTCCTTTGAACGAACATTTAGGTTGTTTCCAGTATTTCCCAGTTACCTATAATGCTGCAGTGAATAACCTTGTACACATGTATTTTTATATTTTTCAGATATGACTCTTCAGGATAAATTACTAGAATTCGGATAGCCACACCAAAAAACACACATCAGTAATTTTGTTATATATTGACAATTTATTCCCTAGAGATTGCACCAATTTGCATTCTCATCAGCCTGTTTCCCTGAAGTCTCACTTAATTGTATCATTAGTTTTTGACTTGATAGGTGAAAAACAGCGACTTAGTCTAGTTGTCCTATTCCTTGCTCTAAGGATAAGTGAGGTCAGGCCGTACTTCCACCTGGACGCAGGCGAGGCAAGCAGAGCACACAGGACATGAGATGTAAGGGAGTGTCCAGGCTCTGGCTGCGGCTCTGCTTCTGCCTGGCTCTGGGAGTGACACAGGCCATAATGAAGAGACCAGATGAGAGCTGGTGTACTTGTTCCCATTTTCACCATTAAGCCAGCCCAAATCCATGATGCTAAAAACTGGCTTGGAGTGTGCATCTGAAAACAGCAAAATCCATAGTGGGTTATACGCTGATTCTTCAGAAAAACACAAAGTGCAGATAAGGAGACCTAAAAGGACAACCATTGCCTTAGGCAATAACATACTGTATGTAGCTCTCTGGGCAGAGAATCACCCATGTAAGCAACGTGCGTTCTAAGCAGAGCTACCCATGTAGTCACTGGATCCACAGACAGTGATAACTTGACATTCAGCTGTGAGACCAGCCCTTCTGGAGGGGCCACAGAAGGCTGCATCCCTGTTTACTTTCCAGTCCTTCAGGTCGATGTGAGATGAGCTCTGTTTTGCTCAAGCAGGTAGAAGTGGTCTGGCTGCTGGCACTCTCAGTCACGCTTGAGCCACGCCCTCCCGCTCTCCACAGTCCTGAGTGTGTGATGCTCACTGCCAACCCCAGGCTTTGCTTGAACTGCTCCTTCTGCACCCACATCCTTTACTGAGCCAGGGCCTCCAGACCCTTCTTCAGAAAACACAAAGTGCAGATAAGGAGACCTAAAAGGACAACCATTGCCTTAGGCAATAACATACTGTATGTAGCTCTCTGGGCAGAGAATCACCCATGTAAGCAACGTGCGTTCTAAGCAGAGCTACCCATGTAGTCACTGGATCCACAGACAGTGATAACTTGACATTCAGCTGTGAGACCAGCCCTTCTGGAGGGGCCACAGAAGGCTGCATCCCTGTTTACTTTCCAGTCCTTCAGGTCGATGTGAGATGAGCTCTGTTTTGCTCAAGCAGGTAGAAGTGGTCTGGCTGCTGGCACTCTCAGTCACGCTTGAGCCACGCCCTCCCGCTCTCCACAGTCCTGAGTGTGTGATGCTCACTGCCAACCCCAGGCTTTGCTTGAACTGCTCCTTCTGCACCCACATCCTTTACTGAGCCAGGGGCCTCCAGACCCTTCTTCAGAAAACCTGAAGTTTAGTAGACAACACAATTATATCCACACAGTGAAAATAAAGACATATGACAAAGATAAAACAGTATCATTGCCAGCTTACACTGATGCCCTGCTTTGCCCTGATCACTTTGACCTGAATCCTGTAGTGATCTTTCATACAAAGTCTTGGAAAGCTTTGGCCCATCCTGTCATTGAAAGCTGGGACATGTATCTGCTGATGGCTCCCATCTGTTTGGCAGTGGTGATGAGGTTTCTCATCCTGCATGACATGTTCATCATGTGTCTTCCTTCTCAACCCCTCTCAAGTGTCCTGGAGTCTCATGGGCTTGTTCCACATAGGGCTGCTCCCAGGGCAGTACTGGGGACATCCAGTAACCACCAGTTCCTCCACAGGCTCTGCAGCAGGTGCTCTCAGCTCCCCATACCCCATACCCTCTCAGGTATGACTCTTGCTTGAGATACCCCTGGGCCTGAACTTTATCTGAGGACCTGAAGTCTGCCCTCCCTGCAAAGAGTGGGAGAATCTCTGCCCCCAGTGAAGCAGGGTTCGTTTATTCCAGAGGGATAACTCAGAATGCATCTTATACCAATTCCTCAAGGTCCCAGCAGGAGCAGCCTCCAGGGGCCCACTTCTCCTCTTCCCCACCATCCTTGCTGAGATCACCTCCCAAGAAAGCAATTGCATCTGAATCCTTTACTCAAGCTCTGCTTCTAGGAGAACCCAAACTAAGACAGGTCCCAAGATGCACTCACTAGGCCAGGTACAGTGGCTCACACCTGTAATTCTAGCACCATGGCAGGCCAAGGCAGTGGGCACATTGCCTGATCTCAAGAGTTTGAGGCCAGCCTGGGCAATACAGTGAAACTCTGCCTCTACTAAAACATACAAAAAAAGTTAGCCAGGCATGGCATCATGTGCCTGTAGTCCAGCTACTCAGGAGGCTGAGGCAGGAGAATTGCTTGAACCCAGGAGTCAGAGGTTGCAGTGAGTGGAGATCATGCCACTGCACTCCAGCCTGGGTGACAGAGCAAGACTCCATCTCTAACAAATACATAAACAAAATGATGAATGCATTTGCTAAAGTTGCCCTCCCAGGACACTGCACACTTCCAGGCCACAGGAAAAACTGACAGCCTGATGAGTGAACTGAATGAAGGGGCTTCTCATCCTGCTCTAACCACTGGATTAAATGCCTATAGCTAGTTAGAAGACAAATATTTATGTTAATGCAGGAATGTAGAAAACCTGTCCTGTAATATAATAATATGTCTTCTCATCCTGCTCTAACCATTGGATTAAATGCCTATACCTAGTTAGAAGACAAATATTTATATTAATGCAGGAATGTAGAAAACCTGTCCTGTAATATAATAATATTTCTTACCATCACAGCATAAAGCCAGAAGTCCAGTGTACAACACCATTACCTTCACAAACACAAACCAGGAGCTACACACAGAGGTGAATCTTAATAAATTTCATTTCATTTGGCTCCTGCTTCCAGAACATTACAGATCCCTAGGGCCAGACTTAGGTGCTGATCAGAACCTTCTCAGAGAAGAAATACATTTGCACTTCAGCCAGGACAAATAGCCATTAACAGAGACGGTTCTTTTGAAAACTGCCCTTTGTGAATGAACGCTTGTCTCCCTGGAGCATGGCAGATACTGCCAAGGAAACCCTGGATGTGCCTCCTCAGCCTCACACAGTTACTTCTAGTGAGGTTTTTGTCTGACACAAGTGAATTCAGAAGGTGTCCTTACAAGGGCTGTCTTCCCCAAGTGTGCCTTCCGGGACCCCATGGCTACCTCAAAGGGTCAAATGTGTTTGAAAGGGAGTTCAGGTCTTCCACTAACAGCGTCTGCTGATCATGGGAACTGAGTCTTCATGGGGATGTGGCATGTGCTAAGACCTAAAGCACCCACCCCAAGGGAAGAAAACAAGATTTGAGAAACAGGAGGTGATGTATAAAGTGGGTCTGTTCACCCTCAGCCATTCTGTCTGTGCGCACAGAACATCCGTTTATTCCCAGAGAGTCTATTTGCAAATAAGCTCCTTCAAATATTTGCAAGCATCCTCTTTGGCCCCAGAATCAAATTGGGAGCCTCCAAAAGAGAAAAGCAAGGTCAGTCTTAACCACCAAGGTTGCCATGTGGTGTGCACCTCAGCAGACGCGCCCCAGACTCGCACAATGGGAAGCTCAGCTTATTTGTTCTAGGACGTGCAACATACTTGTGTTTTATTTCATTTCCCTGTGAGGTTCATGTATTTTTCGGTACAGAAAGGTTTCATATTTTCTGCACCTAACTGGATTATTGTCTTCTAATAATACCTCCTTCCTCAAAGAATAGAAAGTGCATTAGGGATATTGGACTGGATACTGCTAGGAGAAAGAATCTGTTTAATTCTAAATGATGCATTGACTCACTCATTTTTGAACATTACATATTAATTTACTTATTTTAGCTGAGACCCATTGGTTTTAGAAAAGATTGTCTGGGAAGCCAACATGCAAACAGGAGAAGTCTGAGCTCTTTGGGTCTGGGCAGGTTCAGGAACTCTGAGGCATCCTTCCCCCATCCCCTACCACCACTTGCCCCTTTCCTGGAGCCCTCAGCCCTAAAGAGCACAGTGGGAAACCACCACATCAGCGACAGCATGAAAGTCCCTCTCTTTCCTGCATGTGGCATCACCACCCTCATTGTCATGTGCTCTGTGACATCCCCCAGGAACTAAATGAAGACCAGATGGTTAGACCAGGCCCACCACTGATGGTGCAGGGCATGTTTTCCCCATTTTCAGGAGCACAAGGGTACATATATCCTTGTGACTACAGCAAAATCAAATACGTTGCCATTAGAAACACATATTTACTAGAAAATTTGATGTTTTTTTTTTTTGCCAATCAATGAGAGCTTTTAAGGTTGCTGAGGTTGGCCTTGAACTCATGGCCTCACCTTCACAAGCACCACGACATCCGGCCGGAGCCACTTTGGGCCCCGAAAATTTGATGGTTTTGTTGGTTGAATTATCTGGTTAATGGAGTCCTGATTAACAAAGAATAACTGAATTCTCAGACTTCAGGGATTAAAGAGTGAAACACAGTTGACATTTTATGTCCAGACCATGCTCAGGGAACCCCAGATCTCTACACAGCTGTGTACCATGCTCAGGAACCCCCAGATCTCTACACAGCTGTGCACCTGTCAGCCTGTGTGCATCACACATCTGGGTCCTGAGGAGATGTCTGTGGTTTTTACATGACCTGACTTAGAGTAAAGGAGAGAACAGTGGGCCTCGAGATGTTGAAGAAGCCTGGTGCAGAGAGGATGGTTTGACATGGGCAGAAGGGATCGTGTCTTCTGCAACCAGGCAGCCCACAAAAAGCCCTGAGTGAATCCAGTGCACCCCGGGGCTTGCACGATGGTGCAGGTGCAGAAAGATGGCCCCATCCTGCTCTAACCACTGGATTAAATGCCTATACCTAGTTAGAAGACAAATATTTATATTAATGCAGGAATGTAGAAAACCTGTCCTGTAATATAATAATATGTCTTCTCATCCTGCTCTAACCACTGGATTAAATGCCTATAGCTAGTTAGAAGACAAATATTTATATTAATGCAGGAATGTAGAAAACCTGTCCTGTAATATAATAATATGTCTTCTCATCCTGCTCTAACCACTGGATTAAATGCCTATAGCTAGTTAGAAGACAAATATTTATATTAATGCAGGAATGTAGAAAACCTGTCCTGTAATATAATAATATGTCTTCTCATCCTGCTCTAACCACTGGATTAAATGCCTATACCTAGTTAGAAGACAAATATTTATATTAATGCAGGAATGTAGAAAACCTGTCCTGTAATATAATAATATTTCTTACCATCACAGCATAAAGCCAGAAGTCCAGTGTACAACACCATTACCTTCACAAACACAAACCAGGAGCTACACACAGAGGTGAATCTTAATAAATTTCATTTCATTTGGCTCCTGCTTCCAGAACATTACAGATCCCTAGGGCCAGACTTAGGTGCTGATCAGAACCTTCTCAGAGAAGAAATACATTTGCACTTCAGCCAGGACAAATAGCCATTAACAGAGACGGTTCTTTTGAAAACTGCCCTTTGTGAATGAACGCTTGTCTCCCTGGAGCATGGCAGATACTGCCAAGGAAACCCTGGATGTGCCTCCTCAGCCTCACACAGTTACTTCTAGTGAGGTTTTTGTCTGACACAAGTGAATTCAGAAGGTGTCCTTACAAGGGCTGTCTTCCCAAGTGTGCCTTCCGGGACCCCATGGCTACCTCAAAGGGTCAAATGTGTTTGAAAGGGAGTTCAGGTCTTCCACTAACAGCGTCTGCTGATCATGGGAACTGAGTCTTCATGGGGATGTGGCATGTGCTAAGACCTAAAGCACCCACCCCAAGGGAAGAAAACAAGATTTGAGAAACAGGAGGTGATGTATAAAGTGGGTCTGTTCACCCTCAGCCATTCTGTCTGTGCGCACAGAACATCCGTTTATTCCCAGAGAGTCTATTTGCAAATAAGCTCCTTCAAATATTTGCAAGCATCCTCTTTGGCCCCAGAATCAAATTGGGAGCCTCCAAAAGAGAAAAGCAAGGTCAGTCTTAACCACCAAGGTTGCCATGTGGTGTGCACCTCAGCAGACGCGCCCCAGACTCGCACAATGGGAAGCTCAGCTTATTTGTTCTAGGACGTGCAACATACTTGTGTTTTATTTCATTTCCCTGTGAGGTTCATGTATTTTTCGGTACAGAAAGGTTTCATATTTTCTGCACCTAACTGGATTATTGTCTTCTAATAATACCTCCTTCCTCAAAGAATAGAAAGTGCATTAGGGATATTGGACTGGATACTGCTAGGAGAAAGAATCTGTTTAATTCTAAATGATGCATTGACTCACTCATTTTTGAACATTACATATTAATTTACTTATTTTAGCTGAGACCCATTGGTTTTAGAAAAGATTGTCTGGGAAGCCAACATGCAAACAGGAGAAGTCTGAGCTCTTTGGGTCTGGGCAGGTTCAGGAACTCTGAGGCATCCTTCCCCCATCCCCTACCACCACTTGCCCCTTTCCTGGAGCCCTCAGCCCTAAAGAGCACAGTGGGAAACCACCACATCAGCGACAGCATGAAAGTCCCTCTCTTTCCTGCATGTGGCATCACCACCCTCATTGTCATGTGCTCTGTGACATCCCCCAGGAACTAAATGAAGACCAGATGGTTAGACCAGGCCCACCACTGATGGTGCAGGGCATGTTTTCCCCATTTTCAGGAGCACAAGGGTACATATATCCTTGTGACTACAGCAAAATCAAATACGTTGCCATTAGAAACACATATTTACTAGAAAATTTGATGTTTTTTTTTTTTTGCCAATCAATGAGAGCTTTTAAGGTTGCTGAGGTTGGCCTTGAACTCATGGCCTCACCTTCGCAAGCGCCACGACATCCGGCCGGAGCCACTTTGGGCCCCGAAAATTTGATGGTTTTGTTGGTTGAATTATCTGGTTAATGGAGTCCTGATTAACAAAGAATAACTGAATTCTCAGACTTCAGGGATTAAAGAGTGAAACACAGTTGACATTTTATGTCCAGACCATGCTCAGGGAACCCCAGATCTCTACACAGCTGTGTACCATGCTCAGGAACCCCAGATCTCTACACAGCTGTGTACCATGCTCAGGAACCCCAGATCTCTACACAGCTGTGTACCATGCTCAGGAACCCCAGATCTCTACACAGCTGTGTACCATGCTCAGGAACCCCAGATCTCTACACAGCTGTGTACCATGCTCAGGAACCCCAGATCTCTACACAGCTGTGTACCATGCTCAGGAACCCCAGATCTCTACACAGCTGTGTACCATGCTCAGGAACCCCAGATCTCTACACAGCTGTGTACCATGCTCAGGAACCCCAGATCTCTACACAGCTGTGTACCATGCTCAGGAACCCCAGATCTCTACACAGCTGTGTACCATGCTCAGGAACCCCAGATCTCTACACAGCTGTGTACCATGCTCAGGAACCCCAGATCTCTACACAGCTGTGTACCATGCTCAGGAACCCCAGATCTCTACACAGCTGTGTACCATGCTCAGGAACCCCAGATCTCTACACAGCTGTGTACCATGCTCAGGAACCCCAGATCTCTACACAGCTGTGTACCATGCTCAGGAACCCCAGATCTCTACACAGCTGTGTACCATGCTCAGGAACCCCAGATCTCTACACAGCTGTGTACCATGCTCAGGAACCCCAGATCTCTACACAGCTGTGTACCATGCTCAGGAACCCCAGATCTCTACACAGCTGTGTACCATGCTCAGGAACCCCAGATCTCTACACAGCTGTGTACCATGCTCAGGAACCCCAGATCTCTACACAGCTGTGTACCATGCTCAGGAACCCCAGATCTCTACACAGCTGTGTACCATGCTCAGGAACCCCAGATCTCTACACAGCTGTGTACCATGCTCAGGAACCCCAGATCTCTACACAGCTGTGTACCATGCTCAGGAACCCCAGATCTCTACACAGCTGTGTACCATGCTCAGGAACCCCAGATCTCTACACAGCTGTGTACCATGCTCAGGAACCCCAGATCTCTACACAGCTGTGTACCATGCTCAGGAACCCCAGATCTCTACACAGCTGTGTACCATGCTCAGGAACCCCAGATCTCTACACAGCTGTGTACCATGCTCAGGAACCCCAGATCTCTACACAGCTGTGTACCATGCTCAGGAACCCCAGATCTCTACACAGCTGTGTACCATGCTCAGGAACCCCAGATCTCTACACAGCTGTGTACCATGCTCAGGAACCCCAGATCTCTACACAGCTGTGTACCATGCTCAGGAACCCCAGATCTCTACACAGCTGTGTACCATGCTCAGGAACCCCAGATCTCTACACAGCTGTGTACCATGCTCAGGAACCCCAGATCTCTACACAGCTGTGTACCATGCTCAGGAACCCCCAGATCTCTACACAGCTGTGTACCATGCTCAGGGAACCCCAGATCTCTACACAGCTGTGTACCATGCTCAGGAACCCCCAGATCTCTACACAGCTGTGCACCTGTCAGCCTGTGTGCATCACACATCTGGGTCCTGAGGAGATGTCTGTGGTTTTTACATGACCTGACTTAGAGTAAAGGAGAGAACAGTGGGCCTCGAGATGTTGAAGAAGCCTGGTGCAGAGAGGATGGTTTGACATGGGCAGAAGGGATCGTGTCTTCTGCAACCAGGCAGCCCACAAAAAGCCCTGAGTGAATCCAGTGCACCCCGGGGCTTGCACGATGGTGCAGGTGCAGAAAGATGGCCCCAGGACTGGCCCTGCAAGGTCTCCAGGGCTCACATCTCAGACACTGGCCTCACCCACCTGGCTTGCGAAGAGTCATTTCCTTCTGTGGGAGTGGAAGCTCTTGCCTGGCAGCGTCAAAGGCAGCAGGGTCCATTTCCACACTTCCACACAACTGTGATGTTGACAGAGGGTGTCTCACTCCACCGCCTGCCAAGACCAGACAACATGAGTGCACCTCCTGTAGACTCGGGGGTTGAGCTGTGTCCTCCACCTGCCGCTTCCCAGGTGCTCTCCTCGGCTCTGTCCTTACATGCCCTGGAGCCACCATAAATAAGATGGCCTTGACTGTGGCCACATCCTCATTCTCACCCAACCATGAAACCCTTCTTGGTGGGCGTGTCTAAATGATGGTGAAGACATGTGCCCTGGAGAGCACAGGAAGGCATTCCAGAGGGTGAAGAGAGGACCAGAGGCCAGGCAGCAGGGCTGAATGCAAAGCACTCATGAGCAGTGATGCGCCCAAAGGAAGGTGGAGCTGCTGGTTACCCCACTGTCCTCTGTGCAAATTGTAGGGGCTTCACCACATTGGTTAGTATTGTTTTGGATCAGGCCACAGGCAAATCCCTCATTCATTCAGCAAATGTGTGTGAGTCCTACTATATGCCAGGCACTGTTTCAGGCACTTAGGATACAGCTTTGGATAAAATATGCAGATTTCTTCCCTCCTGGAGCTTGGAGGAAAAGAGTCAGGGACTGGGTGTAGTGGCTTATGCCTGTAATCCCAGCACTTTGGGAGGCACAGACAGGCAGATCACTTGAGGTCAAGAGTTCCAGACCAATCTGGCTAACGTGGTGAAACCCCATCTCTGCTAAAAATATAAAAAATAGCCAGGCATGGTGGCATGCATCTGTAATCCCAGCACTTTGGGAGGCACAGACAGGCAGATCACTTGAGGTCAAGAGTTCCAGACCAATCTGGCTAACGTGGTGAAACCCCATCTCTGCTAAAAATATAAAAATAGCCAGGCATGGTGGCATGCATCTGTAATCCCAGCACTTTGGGAGGCACAGACAGGCAGATCACTTGAGGTCAAGAGTTCCAGACCAATCTGGCTAACGTGGTGAAACCCCATCTCTGCTAAAAATATAAAAAATAGCCAGGCATGGTGGCATGCATCTGTAATCCCAGCTACTTGTGAAGCTGATGCAGGAGAATTGCTTGAACCCAGGAGGCAGAGGTTTCAGTGAGCCCCAATCATGCCACTGCACTCCAGCTGGAAGACATTGCGAGACTCTGTATCAAAAAAAAAAAAAGAGAGAGAGAGAGAGAGAGAGAGAGAGAGAGAGAGAGAGAGAGAGAGAGAGAGAGAGAGAGAGAGAGAGAGAGAGAGAGAGAGAGAGAGAGAGAGAGAGAGAGAGAGAGAGAGAGAGAGAGAGAGAGAGAGAGAGAGAGAGAGAAAGGAAGGGAGTCAGGAAATAGACAAATTAGTATCACGTGAATGCAGAGAAGCCCCTGGTGGGCTGGGGATAGAGGGGCTGGGAAGGCGGTGGCAGCCTTGCAGCTATGTAGGGAAGGCTCTTATGAGAAGTGGCATTCAGGCCAAAGCCTCAGATTAAGTGGGCAAGGTAGGCACATGTGCATCCAGAGGAAGAGTTCCCAGCTTAGAAGACAGCAAGGGCACAGGCTCCGATGCAGGCAGGGCACTCATCACACGTGGGAGGAGTGGCAGGGAGCTCCACAGGTGGAAGACGCTGAGCCCAGAGTAAAGAGGGTTGGATCCCATGAGAGGCACAAGGTCAGAGATCACCAGGTCCTCACGTTTGTGCCTTTCCACAATGTCAGGCTTTTATTGATGCTGCAATCTCCATCATGAAGGCCGGAGTTCCCTGGAGTTCCCAGGAGGCATTCCTAGTGTTTCCCCTTCCCTTGGGAGTGAGAGCGTCAGGACGCAGGCTTGAGCTGACCACCTGTCAGTCAGTATTGCAAACCATACCTTGCAGTATACTTGATCAACATATAAATGTTATAAACATTCCACAAAAAAACTAAGTTACATTTAACATCGAGAGAAGAGGGATAGAAAAAGGGGCTCAGGAGCCAGTCCAGGGAGAGTGACGAGAGTGAAAAGAATACCCTGGCCTGGCCCGGACTCTCCGTCAGTGGTCAGTGCCTTGTAAGGAAGAGTCTTTGCTGTGGGCAGAGCCTTCAGCCTCAGATGCTCGGCCCTGATCACAAGTGGTGGCAAGACAGTCTGTTAACGTGGCTGTGTTCGAGCTGCTGAAGCCTTGCTGTTTGTGTGGCCACAGAGTCCTCTGATGCAGACTGACAGTGAACAGGGGTGTTTGCTTAAGTACTTGTCTGGGTCGATGCAATCTTTATGAATCAGGTAAAACACCCCATCCCTGTTGAAAAATGTCAGATGGAGACGCTTACGTCAAAGGTGCTCTATACAACAGCACAGTCCAGTAGGGCCTTCTGAGGCAGTGAAAGTGTCCTGCATCTGTGCTGTCCCATGTGACAGACATGGAACACATGTGGCTCCTGAGCCTGGGGTGTGACTGAAGGACCAGTGTTGGTTGTGTGTACCTGTGAGCTCTTTAAGCTGACATGGCTCCATGCGGCCAGTGGCTGCTGGGCTCCTCGGTGCAGATGTGGCCATTGGGGCTGCCACCCCTGCACAGTGCATGAGATGCTCACCAGCATCGGTGGGCCATGGGTGGCACTCAGCTCTCCGCTCCTGAAACAGGCACCTCACCCTCTTGCTCATGGAGCTGCCACAAATGCTGAACACTGAGGTGTGCAAACACTTGGTGTCATGCCCTGTGCTATGACTATTTTGTTAAAATATCCCCAGGAAGAGAATCCCGAGGGGACCGAGCTGTCTCTCTCCGTGGAGGTAAAAGGAGAACTGGACTAGAAGATGCAGGTCTCTCGGTAGAGTGGGCAGCCCTGCAGGGCACCTGCCTTTCTCTGCCTTGGTGTTAGCTCCAAAGGCGGGACCACTGCATGAACTGCAGACTCCTCTGAAATGCGTTCATTCCCCAGATGTACCAATTAAATGACTCATGAGGAGGATTCGTTAAAACAGTTGCTGTGCGTGATGAGTCTTCCTTGGTGTTGGGGACTGTGTATTTCTCCACTTGGCTTGTTGGCGTCCACATGGCCTCTCCTAGGCCAGCCTCATCTCTCCTCCCTCTCAGGTGACACGATGCCCATGGCCACTTACACTGCAGAACACTCCTGGAAGAAGAGGGAACAAAGAAAAGAGCTGGGGCATTTTTGTCTTCTTTGTAATTTGCCTGAGTTGTTGGGGTTTTTTGTTTTGTTTTGCATGAGACGGAGCCTCACTCTGTTGCCCAGGCTGGAGTGCAGTGATGTGATGTCGGCTCACTGCAACCACCCGCTCCTGGGTTCAAGCAGTCTTCTGCCTCAGCCTCCCGAGTAGCTGAGACTACAGGCATGCACCACCACACTCAGCTAATTTTGTCTTTGGTTTTGTTATTTGTATTTTTAGTAGAGATGGGGTTTCCCATGTTGGCCAGGCTGGCCTCGAACTCCTGACCTCAAGTGATCCACCCACCTCGGCCTCCCAACGTGCTGGGATAACAGATGTGAACCACCATTCCGAGCCCTGAGTTTTTAAAATCTATTTCAATCAGAGTTGACGAATTATTTTTGTGTCATGTAGCCTCAGCTTGGTAATTTACAGAGTGTGATTTCTTTATGCTTCTAAATTAAAATCTGTGAAGATTTTGGGGGAGTGCCCTGGAGCCCGAATCTTTGCTTCTTTGGGACTGTGTAATGCTAACGCGGTTTCTAAAGATGGAAGGCAGTGCTTCCACGTGCCTGTGTGGTCCGGGGCAGCGGTTCCCCAAGCACTGACTAGGACCGGAAAAACCTCACTGTTTCCATGGGCCTCTCCGTCACCACCACGAGACAGACCCAGCAGGAAGCAGAGTCATCAGAGTCCCTGGCAGGAGAGGGTGGAAGACGCTGAGCCCAGAGTAAAGAGGGTTGGATCCCATGAGAGGCACAAGGTCAGAGATCACCAGGTCCTCACGTTTGTGCCTTTCCACAATGTCAGGCTTTTATTGATGCTGCAATCTCCATCATGAAGGCCGGAGTTCCCTGGAGTTCCCAGGAGGCATTCCTAGTGTTTCCCCTTCCCTTGGGAGTGAGAGCGTCAGGACGCAGGCTTGAGCTGACCACCTGTCAGTCAGTATTGCAAACCATACCTTGCAGTATACTTGATCAACATATAAATGTTATAAACATTCCACAAAAAAACTAAGTTACATTTAACATCGAGAGAAGAGGGATAGAAAAAGGGGCTCAGGAGCCAGTCCAGGAGAGTGACGAGTGAAAAGAATACCCTGGCCTGGCCCGGACTCTCCGTCAGTGGTCAGTGCCTTGTAAGGAAGAGTCTTTGCTGTGGGCAGAGCCTTCAGCCTCAGATGCTCGGCCCTGATCACAAGTGGTGGCAAGACAGTCTGTTAACGTGGCTGTGTTCGAGCTGCTGAAGCCTTGCTGTTTGTGTGGCCACAGAGTCCTCTGATGCAGACTGACAGTGAACAGGGGTATTTGCTTAAGTACTTGTCTGGGTCGATGCAATCTTTATGAATCAGGTAAAACACCCCATCCCTGTTGAAAAATGTCAGATGGAGACGCTTACGTCAAAGGTGCTCTATACAACAGCACAGTCCAGTAGGGCCTTCTGAGGCAGTGAAAGTGTCCTGAATCTGTGCTGTCCCATGTGACAGACATGGAACACATGTGGCTCCTGAGCCTGGGGTGTGACTGAAAAACCAGTGTTCTTTGTGTGTACCTGTGAGCTCTTTAAGCTGACATGGCTCCATGCGGCCAGTGGCTGCTGGGCTCCTCAGTGCAGATGTGGCCATTGGGGCTGCCACCCCTGCACAGTGCATGAGATGCTCACCAGCATCGGTGGGCCACGGGTGGCACTCAGCTCCCCGCTCCTGAAACAGGCACCTCACCCTCTTGCTCATGGAGCTGCCACAAATGCTGAACACTGAGGTGTGCAAACACTTGGTGTCATGCCCTGTGCTATGACTATTTTGTTAAAATATCCCCAGGAAGAGAATCCCAAGGGGACCGAGCTGTCTCTCTCCGTGGAGGGAAAAGGAGAACTGGACTAGAAGATGCAGGTATCTCGGTAGAGTGGGCAGCCCTGCAGGGCACCTGCCTTTCTCTGCCTTGGTGTTAGCTCCAAAGGCAGGACCGCTGCATGAACTGCAGACTCCTCTGAAATGCGTTCATTCCCCAGATGTACCAATTAAATGACTCATGAGGAGGATTCGTTAAAACAGTTGCTGTGCGTGATGAGTCTTCCTTGGTGTTGGGGACTGTGTATTTCTCCACTTGGCTTGTTGGCGTCCACATGGCCTCTCCTAGGCCAGCCTCATCTCTCCTCCCTCTCAGGTGACATGATGCCCATGGCCACTTACACTGCAGAACACTCCTGGAAGAAGAGGGAACAAAGAAAAGAGCTGGGGCATTTTTGTCTTCTTTGTAATTTGCCTGAGTTGTTGGGGTTTTTTGTTTTGTTTTGCATGAGACGGAGCCTCACTCTGTTGCCCAGGCTGGAGTGCAGTGATGTGATGTCGGCTCACTGCAACCACCCGCTCCTGGGTTCAAGCAGTCTTCTGCCTCAGCCTCCCGAGTAGCTGAGACTACAGGCATGCACCACCACACTCAGCTAATTTTGTCTTTGGTTTTGTTATTTGTATTTTTAGTAGAGATGGGGTTTCCCATGTTGGCCAGGCTGGCCTCGAACTCCTGACCTCAAGTGATCCACCCACCTCGGCCTCCCAACGTGCTGGGATAACAGATGTGAACCACCATTCCGAGCCCTGAGTTTTTAAAATCTATTTCAATCAGAGTTGACGAATTATTTTTGTGTCATGTAGCCTCAGCTTGGTAATTTACAGAGTGTGATTTCTTTATGCTTCTAAATTAAAATCTGTGAAGATTTTGGGGGAGTGCCCTGGAGCCCGAATCTTTGCTTCTTTGGGACTGTGTAATGCTAACGCGGTTTCTAAAGATGGAAGGCAGTGCTTCCACGTGCCTGTGTGGTCCGGGGCAGCGGTTCCCCAAGCACTGACTAGGACCGGAAAAACCTCACTGTTTCCATGGGCCTCTCCGTCACCACCACGAGACAGACCCAGCAGGAAGCAGAGTCATCAGAGTCCCTGGCAGGGAGAGGGGAGGAAGACACTTCATCTTCTCACGAGAAGCAATGGAGGCACAGTGGGGTTTGTGTGCAGGCAAAGCAGCCGTGTGCAAACCCAGCATGCCTCTCAGAGCCCGGGTGTGCAGTCGGCGCTGGGGATTCCAGACTCCAGCAGCCCCTCACAGGATGGTTCTGTGAGTAGATGTGTTTTAACCTCTTGGAGCCTCAGCTTTGTCCTTTGTAAAATGGAAATGACAGTGTAGCAATAGCACCATCTGTAAACTGAAAACAAAGAGACTAAAACATAAGTAAACATACACTGGCAGATTTTTTATTTTTGTGCAAGGATATGTTGGGCTTGCACAGAAAACCCATGGCTGCCGCACTCCCTGAGGTCAGTGCTGGGCTGGGCGCTGGGAAATGACTTCCCCAGCCTGGCTCTGCCGCTCAGGGGTCTCGGACATGGGCAGCCTTGTCACAGGTTAGACCCCCAGAGCATCTCCTCAGAGACAGCTCCTTCTGAAGCTGAGCAGTCCCAAAACTAGCTGCCTGACACCCCCAAAGGCATATGGGCCATATGTGATGAGGTGCAGCTGGGCAGATACCCAGACTCCACAGGGCATGCTCTCCAAACCGCACAGCCTCCATGCTGCATGGCATTCATACTGCACGTCCTCCCCACTGCATGTCCTCCATGTTGCACATCCTCCCCCCTGACACCCTCCCCTCGAACGTCCTCCCTCCTTCATGTTCACCCCACATGTCCTCCCCCCTGCATGCCCTCCCTGCTGCACATCCTCCCCCCTGACACCCTCCCCTCGAACGTCCTCCCTCCTTCATGTTCACCCCACATGTCCTCCCCCCTGCATGCCCTCCCTGCTGCACATCCTCGCCCCTGCACATCCTTCCCCCTTCATGTCCTCCCCATGTACGTCCTCTGTGCTGCACATCCTCCCCACTTCTGGTCCTCCTTCATTCACACCCTCCCTCCTGCAGGTCCTCACCCCGGCACACCTTTTCCACTGTTTATCCTTCCCACTGCACATCCTTCTTGCAGATTCCAGATGCCAGCCTCAAGGCCAGGAAGTGACTGTCTCCACCTGAACAGCCTGGGCCTCACAACTCCCTCATGAATTATGCGCCCCTGTGGGCAGTTCCTCTTTTCTCCCCACTTAGCCATAATGATGGCAATTTTCATACCCCTCACTGTTCAGAGACCACATGCGGTCTGATGTGCTGAGTAAAGAGGAGAAATCTCACAAGCGTGGCTCTGTGGATGGAGGCTTTGCAGCCCCAGACACTTGTGGGAGCAGTGACTCGAGCTGTGACTGGCAGGAGGGGCAAGGCCAGGAGCTGGCCCTGTGGCTGAGCAAGTCTCTTTCCCTGTTGGTGGAGTGGCACTTCTGACCCCCTGCACTGCGGGCCTGTGGGGCGAGCAAACAGCCAGCCCAGGCTCCATGTGAGGGCACCTGGGAAGTCCTTATTGTTGGACTGAGCCCGTGAAAATGCACCATACCAGGGAGCCCTGGGTCTCAGCACAGCTCTGTGGCCGCTGCACAGTGATGAGAGGCTCTGATCGGCGTTTTACCTGTGTTTAATTAACAAAAATAGGAAAGGGTGTTGTGGTCACTTGCAGGCTTCCCAGTGCCTATTGGGAGGAATGTCTGAGGGCGCTTGGGGTGAACGAGGCTGGGCTAGCATGCACGAATGTGTGGCATTCACAGGGTGGGGCCACCTGTACTTCTGTCTGGCTTTGCAGGGACTGTCTGCCCGGAAGCCACCTGAAGAAACGGCCCTGTAACTGCCATGTGCTGTCAGAGCATTCTTGAACCTCTCCAGCCTGTGGCAAGAGGCCTCTGCTTGACAACCCTGGGCAGCGGGCAGGCAGCTGGGAAGCCAGGGCCTCCTCTGAGAGGAAATGCACCACTCCTCTTCTAGGAAACCATATCTGGAGTAAGATGGGCTCCATCTTTGTAAAGGACAAATGTCTAGGCAGAGTGGCCCTGGCGTTTGGAGGAGTTGGTGTGAGTGCTCTGTATTTTGATCAGGAAAGAGCCCAGCCAGTGGAATGACAGCCAGGAGGCACCCCCTGCACAAACACCCAGGCAAGCTCCAGCCGTTCAGCCTCCCGGAGGCACCATGCACCCTTTGTGGGGAGGGCGGGGCCATGGTTCTCTTCCTTAGGTCACCAGTGGAAGCATCTGAACTGCTCTTTAAAACTACTGGGGAACTGCAAACCAAAGCCACATATTGTCACTTGTAAGTGGGAACTAAATGACAAGGACTCATGGGCACAAAGAGAACAGGCACAGACCCTGGGCCTACCGGAGGCTGGCGGTTTCGGGGAGGAGGGAGAGGAGCCGCACGCTGGGCTGGTACCTGGGTGATGAAATCATCTGTGCGCCAACCCCCCAGGACATGCGTTTACCTATAAAACAAACCAGCACAGGTACCCCTGAACGTAAAAGAAAAGTTTTTAAAAATATAAAACTAAAAAGTAACTCCCTGTGCCAGGTTCCCGATTCCCTGCTCCCAGCACACGCCTCCTCCATCAGAACCCCACGGAGTCTCACTCGGCCCCTGCTGCCAGGACACAGAGCAGAAGGGCGTGACGGAGGCTCGCAGAGCTGTCCTCTGTTTAGGAAGCTGCACTCACACTTGGGGTGGAAGTCGGGCCCAACCTTTGTCTTGACTCCATTCAAAGTCAAGGGACACTGGAGAGACATTCAGGGGACAGTGTCCTCCATCACCCCATGGCAGCCTCGCCTCACCTCGTCCACTGCTGACAAGTCCTGGGATACAAAGAAAAGTGTGCCTGGACCTGAGAGTCCCTGGTGCCAAGTCACCAGTGCCGAGGGTCCCCGGTGCCGAGAGTCCCCAGTGCCGAGAGTCCCCAGTGCGTTCTCAGAACTCACTGACAGACAGTGCCTGGTGGTGATGGGGCCATTTCTGCAGGTGGCTTCCTGGCAGGCAGTCCCTGCAAAGTCCCCAGTCCCATCCTCAGAGAGATGACAGCTTTGTCCCCACCATCTGGGCTCTCACATCCCAGGGATCTTAGACACACTGCTTTCTGTAGGATCTCATCTGCAGGCGAACGACCTGAGAGCCCCGTACTTGGCACCAGTATCTTCCTGTTCTTGGCAAGCGTTTTCCTGGCGGGGCTGCCCTTCCTGGGAGGCCGTGTACTTGCAGCAGTTATGATGGCTCAAACATCAGCAACTGCTGCTGCCTCCCAGGGAGGGCCTGCACCAGCCAGATGCTATCCCACATCCCTGGGCCCCCAGGATGATCCCTTGCTAATCTCCTCTCCTGTCCTGTCCTGCCATTTCTCTCTTGCAGAGCGACTACTCAAGCGACACAGAGAGTGAGGACAACTTCCTCATGATGCCCCCATTGGACCACCTGGGCCTCAGCATCTTCTCCATGCTCTGCTGCTTCTGGCCGCTGGGCATCGCCGCCTTCTACTTATCTCACGAGGTAAGGCCGCCTTGGTCTGTCGCACATGGCGCTTGTGCTCAGGTGTTGATGTGGTAATCCTGGCCGAGGAGGAGAGCCGAGGATGCCCAACAGCGGCTGCTATGGTGGGGTAGGCACTTGCCCAGTTGGAGGATAGGCTGGGAGAAGCCAGGGCACCTTGGTGGCAGGGTGGAGCCATTCAGGCTGCCTCACCTCAGACATGGCCCTGTCCTCACAGAGGCAGCTTGCCTTCAGAAGAGGCTTTGGGACCGAAGCGGGTGTCTGCTGGGTAGAAGGCACATGGCCTTTGGGAGCCTGGCCTTCATTTAGGTGCTGGGGTTGTGTGCGTGGACTGATCTGATCCCAGTGCCAGGAAACACTGTGCCCCATGGGCTACATTGAACCTAATGAGAAAGAAGAAAAGAAAGGTTCTGATTTTCTTGCTAAAGGCTCATTCCTGTAAAATAGATTCCAGTTCCAAGGCAGCCCCCATCTATCTGCCCCAGGTGAACGTCCCACTTGTGGAAATGGCACATCTCAGTGTGGCAACTGCTGCTGCCTCCCAGGAGGGCCTGCACCAGCCAGATGCTATCCCACATCCCTGGGCCCCAGGATGATCCCTTGCTAATCTCCTCTCCTGTCCTGTCCTGCCATTTCTCTCTTGCAGAGAGACTACTCAAGCGACACAGAGAGTGAGGACAACTTCCTCATGATGCCCCCATTGGACCACCTGGGCCTCAGCATCTTCTCCATGCTCTGCTGCTTCTGGCCGCTGGGCATCGCCGCCTTCTACTTATCTCACGAGGTAAGGCCGCCTTGGTCTGTCGCACATGGCGCTTGTGCTCAGGTGTTGATGTGGTAATCCTGGCCGAGGAGGAGAGCCGAGGATGCCCAACAGCGGCTGCTATGGTGGGGTAGGCACTTGCCCAGTTGGAGGATAGGCTGGGAGAAGCCAGGGCACCTTGGTGGCAGGGTGGAGCCATTCAGGCTGCCTCACCTCAGACATGGCCCTGTCCTCACAGAGGCAGCTTGCCTTCAGAAGAGGCTTTGGGACCGAAGCGGGTGTCTGCTGGGTAGAAGGCACATGGCCTTTGGGAGCCTGGCCTTCATTTAGGTGCTGGGGTTGTGTGCGTGGACTGATCTGATCCCAGTGCCAGGAAACACTGTGCCCCATGGGCTACATTGAACCTAATGAGAAAGAAGAAAAGAAAGGTTCTGATTTTCTTGCTAAAGGCTCATTCCTGTAAAATAGATTCCAGTTCCAAGGCAGCCCCCATCTATCTGCCCCAGGTGAACGTCCCACTTGTGGAAATGGCACATCTCAGTGTGGCATCTGCTGTTCCTCCCCAGCACAGAGCTTCTAAAGGTTTTGCTTCCCAACCCTTCTCACTACAAAGCATCCTGTTTGTTGCCCCTTTTTTGCAGCTTACATTTTGAAAATATTGGAAAGATTTTTCTCTACCAAATGCAGATCATTCATTCAGAAATCAGCTGTATTCACATTTTCATCAATCGGAGAAAGACACTTCTGCTTGCCAGTGACAGAGTGAGCTGATGGCATCACCATGGCCCTCTGCTACCTGCCCAACCAAGACAGGGAGAAAGGGCACTTCTCTGCTGGCCCAGGATGTGGGGTGGCACTGGGCACCGTGGGGTGTTCTCAGGGAGGGCTGAAGATGCCGAGAAGGCACAGAGGGTCTCGCTCCAGCTTCTTAGGTTCTGGGAGCAACTGGGCCGGCAGGTCCTTCGTCTGAACAGATTCCCTGACTCAGCCCAGCAATTGCTTCTTGATGGTTTCTGTACTGGTTGGGTTTGCTGGATGGGTGAGAGGAGAACCTGCCCCTGCCCTTAATGGGGTTTCTGTTTTCCCCTGCACACCTCAAGTGGTGGCTGGCCCCTCTTCCTGACATCCAAGGAGGAGGAGGGGAGAAGGCTGGGTGGCCTGTGATCCCCCTGAGGGCAAGTGCTTCTTGACAGCATGAGAAGTTGGGAAGCCTTTGCAGGCAGGGGTGGAGCTGGAGGGGCATGGTGGGGGGTGGAGCTGGAGGGGCATGGTGGGGGGTGGGGCTGGAGGGGCACAGTGGGGGGTGGGGCTGGAGGGGCACGGTGGGGGGTGGGGCTGGAGGGGCACAGTGGGGGGTGGGGCTGGAGGGGCACGGTGGGGGGTGGGGCTGGAGGGGCACAGTGGGGGTGGGGCTGAGGGGCACAGTGGGGGTGGGGCTGAGGGGCACAGTGGGGGTGGGGCTGGAGGGGCACAGTGGGGGGTGGGGCTGGAGGGGCACAGTGGGGGGTGGGGCTGGAGGGGCACGGTGGGGAAATCTCGACCTGCTGGGGCTGGGCTGAGCAGTTGTTACAGACCTGGCTTTGGCATTGAGGGTCTGTCCGAGCTTTTCTTGTGACTTTGTCCCACAAATGCCACAGACCTCTTTCTTCAGCAGCACAAGCATGGGGTGGGAAGCCTGACTCCTGGGTCTGGCAGGGCCTGGTGGCTATGGAGTGGAGGCAGGCATGGGTGAACCCCAGCTCCAGGGTGAGGTCCTGGACTGGGACACACAGGAGCTGGAGAAATGGGTGTGGGCAGCACAGGTCTGCGATGGGCAGAGCCTGCTGTGCCATGTAAACTGCACCGTGATGCTGCCCACAGACCAGAGAAGTCCTGCAAAGGAAGGAGAGATCTGGCTGGGGGGACAAGTGACATCAAACGTGCCCCCAAAGCCTCCCTCATACACCCCAGTCCTTCATCATCTCCATGTGAGGAAAGATAGGGACACACCCACCTTCACGGGGCCCAGCGGCTGAGACACCCATGTAAAAGTGCCACAGAGTGCTGGATGGATGGGAGCCCTGGACAAACGGCAAGGGGTCGCAGGCAGAGGCCACCTGTGCGGCCGAGGAGAGACCAGTCCTTTGTGGCATCTGTGGTCTCTGCTGCGCCGTGTGTTCGGGTGGAAGCCCCAGTCTCTGGTCCAGGGCAAGCTGTGGACAGCGTCTCTATCCAAAAGATCATCATTATAATAAAAAGCAAGGCTCAACTGCAGAGACTGCATCTAGAGTCTGTTTCCCAGAAAGTGATTATATTCTGAACACAGTAAGAGCCTCTCAGGCTTGGGTCTGAGGACTTGTGTTGATACGTTAGACGGCGAAGGGGATTTTGATTACTTGTCTAGCTGCAGATGGGAAATGCAGAGGCTTCTGATCACATTTTTCGGAGGTGAAGTGCAAACATTTTGGGGGGTGTCAGTGTTGCCTTCACTGTGGGTGTAGAGGGGAGCTCTCAGGGCCGCTGCCTGCAGCTGTGCTTTTCATTGTGCTTTGAGACTGGAGTTCCCTGTGGTGGAACCACAACAGAGAGGAGGTGCTGACACTTTTATACGAATACCTGTGCAGGTGAGTCCCCTTTGCAGGGCCTGTATCTACATCCCTCTCCGATCACAGCTCCCTTCCCAGGCTGCTCCCCTCCGTCTGTGGCGGTGGCTCCGGGCACCGCTGTAGATCCAGGAAACAGGCAGCCCTGAACGGGAGCGCTGTTTACAGCCCACACTGCAGACGGGTGTCTCCAGCAGGCCAGCGCCCGGGAGCTGGCAGCTGCCAAGGGGAGACAGTGTGGCACAGAATAGAACAGCTGCGATCTGAGGAGCCTTGCACTAAATTAAATCAGTGCTTTCCTAGGCGAGGCCAGCTGGGAGTGCAAAGCCCAGGACTGGAGAGAGAGAGCCCGGAGCGGAGCCTTCTCTGCCATGGTGACCAGCATCTCCAGCCACCTTGCTGGGCCAAGTGGATGATGCACCTGGGTGGAGAGTGTGTTGTGGAGTGAGGCTCTCCCCACCCTCAGTGCCCATCACAAGGAAATCTTTGGTATCTCAGCGTGACTTGTGTTTTTTTTCCTTTTACCTCAGATCATATCACAGTGTACTCGCTGACAGTTAGGCTGTGTCTGCTCATTGTCAAAATAACTCTTCACTGTTCAGTGAAGTCAAAGGAACATGCCAGGCCATTTCAGAAAAGCAAAACAACAACTTATAGTGGTGTGGTTAAATCAGGCAGTGGAGGAAAGCAGGGAGGCCATCTCTGGAATCATACACCTCAGATACGTTGTTCTGCCCTGTTGTAGCCTGGTCCCATTTAGCCAGCAGCTCTCCCATGCCTCAGTTTCCTGACCCATGCAATGAGGTTAAAATGATTTCCACAGCATGTGGTTGGCTGAGGGTTAGAGATGTGAAGGCCAGTGAAAGTCCGCAGCAGACAGCCTCCAGCTCCTCGTGGATGCTGCTGTGGCCTCCTGGGAGGGGTCGTGGTTCGTGGTGACCTGCACTGCAGTCACAGCTGGGAATCTCATAAGCAGTGGGAAACTGTGATGTGTCTTTTGGAAGAATGACCCTGGGCTTTGGTTGCAGTGTGAAAGGAAGAGGGAAAGGAGGGATGTCCTCAGTTCTAACGCTGCTCAGGTGTGAGTAGTGCTGTCATCCACACATGATCTCATGGGAACTCTGTGACATGGGTGCTGAACTCAGGGTTCAGTGAGGTTGAGTGATGTGCCTAAAGCCAACATTGGTGAGCAGTGGTCCCGAGCTAGCAGGATGGGCTGGCTCAGAGGTACCCACCTTCTCTGGGGCAGGCATCTGGCTTGTCCCTGAGCTGTGGGTTGGGGTGGGTGGGCAGGTGAGGGCAGCAGGCTGTCTACAGCTTCACTTTGCCCAACAGTGCTCCATCCAGCATGCCTTGCAAGCACGCTTGGCAAATCAGTTCATACAGAGGAGGGTGTGGGTGTGTGGGATTATGGTGGTGTAGCTCCATCTAGGAACTGACATTTCTGAATGATGCTGAGGATAGATGTGAATCCCATAATTGGCTGAGTGGCTGCTGTCAGTTAGTTAATGCACACACTTTATCTTATTTAATCTTCACAGTGAGTCCAGAAGGTGGAAAATTATTATCTTCATTTTATAGATGAACAAAACTAAAATTTCAAGGGATTTAATAACTAACAGAAATCACAGAGGTAGCAAGTGTGGGTACATGAGGGAAATATTAATATTTCTCACCCTTAGAGCCACATCATCTGCAATATAGCTTTGACTTTTATCTGTTTGCAAACAAAAATAGAATCACAGTCCTTGCTTCCAAATTCCCAATCTCCCCACCCTGCTTGGAGAGGCTGGCAGGGGAGGAAGGAAAGCCCGTTTGAGCGGTGTGGCATTGGTCCTCAGGGCACTTCACTCCATCCCGTGTGATGGGGGCAGCTGGCGACTGAAGCCGGAGCCCCTCCTCAGGTGGATCCTGGAGCTGGACCCGTGCCGGGAAGGCCTGCGGATCCGCGTGGCGATTCTACCGCAGACATCTTTGCATCCAAGCATTTACTATGTCTTGATCTAATTTCATTTCATTAAAGGTTTATTTACTAACTGCAACATTTTAACAATAATTAAATGATAAAAGGGTATTAGGAACCAGATAATGAATTTTATGAATAGTACCAGCAAAGGGAATTGGGTAAATTAGGGGAAAAAGCAAATCTTTTTATGGTACTGAAAATCTAGAACCGAGAGTGCAACCTAGGTAATAGCAAAGCCCCTTGGAATTCGTTCATTTACCCATTGATGAGTGAACGCCTCCCACGTGTTCATAAGTGCCAGGCACGCAGCGGTGAGCAGAGCGCACCAGATCCCGCTCCTCGGGTCGCCAGCCTCTTCCTTGCAACATCAGCTGTACTTTCCTCCTTTCTACTCACTGGGTATTAGCTGCGGATGGACCTGGGAGTGCGGGGCTGGGAGGGCGTTTTAACAGGTTGGCCTTGGCGGGTTCCCGGAGTGGATGGTGTCTCCTGATGAAGCCGCAGGAGGAGCCAGGAGGAGCCCCTGGGGAGGAGCTTCCGGGCGGAGAGGCCAGCAGTGCCAAGGCCCTGGGGGGCACACCGGGGCGGGTGGGGATGGCGGGGCAGGGCAGGGGCCGTGGGTGTGGACGTGGGGAATGGGGTGAGGGGGTGACCACTGAGGCGAGGCCAACAGGGGCAGGCCCCGGGGCCCTGTAGGCTGTGACAGAGGGGCTTCCACTTTGGCATAGGAAGCCTCAGGGGCTTGAGTGGAGGAGAAGCCCTGTGGCCACACGCTGCCCGGAGCCTTCAGAGGGCAACCGCGGTCACCGGGAGAGCCCCGGAGAGCCCTGGTGACCCACGCTGCAGGCGCGGCCGGCAGTTTCATAAGCAGTGGGGAGCCGCGGGGTGTCTTGGATGAATGACCCCTGGGCTTGGTGGCCACGTGAAAGAAAGAGGGAAGGGGGGGTGCCCTGGACCGGGGTTTCCCGCAGCCCAGTAGGCGGCACCTGCCGCGGGGCCGCTCCAGTCCCCGGGCCTCGGCCTCTGCGCGGAGGCGCCGAACGCTGCGGGCTCCGGAGGGTGGGAGTGAGGCCTGAGCTCGGAGTCCAGCGCCGGCGCCACGATGAGGGGCCGGGGGAGCATTGGCCGCTGATGCTCCAGGCCTGCAGCCTGGAGGCCTGCAGCCCCGAGGAACAGACTCCAGAGCGACGGGAAGGGAACCGTCCAGCCTCGCGGGCTGCACCGCAGGGTCTGGATCAGCAGGCCGGGCGGAGGGGCGCGGGGGGACGTGTGCTGATGGGGACGTTCTCTCCTGAGCCGGGGACGTTCTCTCCCGAGCCGGGGACGTTCTCTCCCGAACCGGGGACGTTCCCTCCTGAGCTGGGTGCTGGCCGTATGCTTGTGGAAAGTCATTGAGCTTTATTAGCCTTTTGTGTGTAAGTGCCTCCACGTCTCTGTAAGAATGCTATACTTCAATTAAAACATTAGGAAATGCACGGATTTGGGAGGCCTAGGGAGAAGAACTGCTTGAGGCCAAGGGGTTCGAAGCCAGCCTGCGCAACATATCAAGACCCCATCCATACAAAAATGTGAAACTTAGCTGAGCGTTGTGGCTCGTCCCTGTGGTTCCCGCTACTCGTGAGGCTGAGGCGGGAAGGTCGCTTGAGCCCAGGAGTTCAAGGCTGCTGTGATCTACATCCCACCACTGCACTCAAGCCTGAGTGACAGAATGGGACCTTGTTTGTAAACACACATACGGATATGTGAAGAGAGTGGTTGCACATGTACATCTAGTTATCTTTGTTGAAGAGTTTTGCTGCAAACAGATAGTGAGAAATGGGGTGCTATTTAATGAGGTGATGTCAAAAGTGTTGTTTCTTGTTTTTGTTTTTAAGTGGGAGAAACGATAGCACACTTGTACATGATGAAAATGACCCAAAAGAGAGAAAAATAGATGTTGTGAAATACAGTGGGAAGGAGAACGGAAGCCAGGGCAGCAGTAAAAAGCCACCCTGTGCACCAAGCATTTTGCACGTACTTGACGTCACACACTTCTTGGGGCAGATGCAGATGAGGCAATAGACTGAGAGAGTCATGTGACTGTTTCCTAAGGATAGAGCCAAGATCCGGAGCCCCACCATCTTTGCCCACTTCTGAGTCAGTGGTCAGTGATTATTGCACTTAGTGACAGATTCCATCAAATACTGCCCAAGTGTTAGAGGAAATCGTAGTCTTGTTTAGACATTACAAATACCCACACAGGGAAGTACAGAAGCCTGATATCCTTGTCTCTTGTTTTCAGTGACATAGGAGCCCGGGGATATGTCTGTCCTTCTCCATCTGACTCCATTAAAACTGGATCATATTAAATTATGGGAGAGAACCAAGCAATCTTGGGTAATGATATGCACTAACGGTACTTATTATTTCTCCTGAATTTGATGCTCTCCAGCAGAGTAGAAATATAAGTCAAGTATAGGCTGTTCCTTCTCCTCTGAAAAAGAGGCTCTGAAAATTCTGCAAAGGTGGAGGGGAAAATTATGGGATTTGGGTGTGAAAACCTGTCACTCAGATAAGCCTTGAAGGACACACAAGGGACACCATCATTGTTGTAACAGGAATTAAGTGTTTCCTTTCTCAATCTTATGAGATTATTACTCTGGATATTAATTCTAATTTTTTATGGCTGGTGTGTAGAATTCTGTGTTTTCTGTCCATTTCTCAGAAAGAGCTGAAACCTTCCTGTAACCACTGCCAAGACTTTGCTCAGAGGGCGTGGGGAAGAGCGTGGGGACACGAGTTCCTCCCAGAGATCCAAACGATGCCAGCGGTTGGCATTTGCTTTCTTAGTTGTGTTCTCGAGCTGCCAGGCTGTGGATGAACTAATCACCAGGGCCATCATTATCATACTTGCATGATTGCCCCACTTTCCAGGCTTTTTAAATCAATTATTTAATTTTTGAGACAGGGTATCACTCTGTTGCCCAGGTTGGAGTGCAGTGGCACAATATGCATGGTTTGCTGCAACCTCAACCTCCTGACCTCAAGCTATCCTCACACCTCAGCCTCTCGAGTAGCTGGGAACACAGGTGCCTGCCACCACACCAGGCTGATTTTTTCATTATTTTGTAGAGATGGGGTCTCTCTTTGTTTTCCAGGCTGGTCTCAAACTCCTGTGCTCAAATGATTCTCCTGCCTCAGCCTCACAAAGTGCTTGGATTACAGGTCTGAGCAACCACACTATGACCCCCAGTTTTTTCATATGGAAGGAACAAGCTGAATTGCCTGTGGAAAAGCTGAGGTCAGTAAGATCATCTGAAAGTAGGCAGAAGGAAATCAGGAAATGGTTGAGGACTTCAGCTCATAGTTTCCACATCTTGTCTGGCCCCCTGCTGCTGGAAAAACTCCATTTGTCTTCCTTCTTAGTTAAAGGGGTACATGTGCAGGGTTTTTATATAGTCAATTTCATGTCATGGGGGGTTGGTGTAGAGATTATTTCATCACTCAGGTAATAAGCATAGTTCCCAGGAGGGTTGGAGAGCTTTCCTTTATCCTCTCCCTTCTCTCGCCTTCTCCCTCAAGTAGACCCCACTGTCTGTCATTCCTTTTCCTTGTGTTCACATGTTGTCAGTGTTGAGGTTTCACTTGTAAGTCAGAACATGCACTATTTGGTTTTCTGTTCCAATGTCAGTTCACTTAGGATTATGGCCTCCAGCTCCATCCATGTTTCTGCAAAGGACACAATCTCCTTTTTTTGTAGCTCTGTAGTATTCCATGGTATATGTGTATCACATTTTCTTTATCTAGTGATAGGCATTTAGTTGGTTCCATGTCTTTGCTATTGGGAATAGTGCTGTGATGAATGTGCACACATATGTCTTCACGGTAGAATGATTTACATTCCTTTGGGTATATACCGAGTAATGGGGTTGCTGAGTCAGATGGTAACTCTCTTTTAAGTTTATTTGAGAAATCACCACACTGCTTTCCAAAATGGCTGAACTAACTTATACTCCCCCACAGTGTAAAAGCATTCCCTTTTCTCCACAGCCTTGCTAGCATCTGTTAGTTTTTGGCATTTTAGTAATAGCCATTTTGACTCTGTGAGGTGGCTTCTCATGATGGCTTTGATTTGCATTTCTCTAATGATTGGTGATGTTGGCATTTTTTTCATGTGTTTGTTGCCCGTGTGTAAGTCTTCTTTTTTTTTTTTTATTTATAATGCAATAAAAATTTAAAAAGTCTTCTTTAGAAAAAAACATCAGTCGTGTCCTTTGACTACTTTTTAATGGAATTGCTTTTTTTTGCTTGTTAATTTGTTTTAAGTTCTTTATAGATTTTGGATTTTAGAGCTTCATTGGATTAATAGTTTGCAAATAAATATTTTCTCCCATTCTGAAGGTTGTTTACTCCGTTGATCGTTTCTTTTGCTGTGCAGAAGCTCTTTAGTTTAATTGGTTTATCAATTTTTGCCTTTGTTCCTATTGCTTTCGATGTCTTCACTATGAAATCTTTGCCAAGGCCTATGTCCAGGATGGTTTTTCCTAGGTTAGCTTCTAGGGTTTTTATAATTGTAGGCTTCACATTTAAGTCTTTAATCCATCTTTAATCCATTTGTGTATACAGAGTGAGGAAGGGATACAGCTTCAACTTTTTGCATATGGCTAGCCAGTTATCCTATCACTATTTATTGAATGGGGAGTTATTCCTCCATTGCTTGTTTTTGTCCACTTTGTCAAAAATCAGGTGTATGGCTTTATTTCTGGATTCTCTTTTCTGTTTTATTGGTCTGTATGTCTGTTTTTGTACTAGTACCATGCTGTTTTGGTTATCGTAGCCTTCTAATATGGTTTGAAGTCAGGTAATATGATGCCTCCAGCTTTATTCTTTCCACTTAGGATTGGCTTAACTATTCGAGCTCTTTTTTTGGTTCCACAGGAGTTTTAAAATATTTTTTTGCCAATTCCGTGAAGAATGTTATTGGTAATTTGGTAGGAATCGCACTAGATCTATAAGTATTTTAGGCAGTATGCCATTTTAACAGTATCGATTCTTCCTAACCATTAGCAAGAAACATTTTTTTGTTTGGTTGTATCGTCTCTGATTTCTTTGAGCAGCATTTTCTAATTCTCATCCTAGAGCTCTTTCACCTCCCTGTTAGCCACATTCCTAAGTATTTTATTCTATTTGTGGCTACTGTGAACGGAATCGCTTTCTTGACTTGACTCTCGTCTTAGGTGTTGGTGCACAGGAATGCTGCTGGTTTTTACACATTGATTTTGCATCTCCAAACTTTCCTGAAGTTGTTTATCAGATTCAGGAGCTTTGGAGTAGAGACTATGGGGTCTAGGTATAGAATCGTATCATCTGCCAACAGAGATCATTTAACTTCTCTTTGTATTCGGATGCCTTTTTTTTTCTTTCTCTTGCCTGATTGTTCTGGCTAGGACTTCTAGTACTTTGTTGAACAGAAGTGGTGAGAGTGGACATCCTTGTGTTATTCCAGTTCTCAAGGGGAATGCTTCCAACTTTTCCCACTCAGTATGATATTGGCTTTGGTTTGTGATAAACGGCTCCTATCATTTTGAGTATGCTTTCTCTACACTTAGTTCATTCTTGATTTTTAACATGAAAAGATGCTGAATCAAAAGCCTTTTCTGCATCTATTGAGATATCATGTGGGTTTTGTTTTTATTTCTGTTCATATAATGAATCGCATTTATTGGTTTGCCTGTGTTGAACCAATCTTGCATCCCAGGGATAAAACCTACTTGATTATGGTAGATTAGCTTTTTGATGTGCTGCTGGGTTTTGCTGAGAATTTTTACATCTATGTTTATTAAGTATATTGGCCTGAAGTTTTCTTTTTCTGTTAAGTCTCTGCCAGGTTTTGGTACCAGGATGATGCTGGCCTCATAGAATGTGTTAGGGAGGAGTCCCTCCTCTTCAACTTTTTTGAAATAGGAATGGTACCAGCTCTTCTTTATACATTTGGTGGAATTTGGCAGTGAAGCAATGTGGTCCTGTGCTTTTCCTGTTAGGCTTTCTATTTCTGATTCAATTTTGGAACTCATTATTGGCCTTTTCAGGGATTCAATTTCTTCCTAGTTCAATTTTGGGATATTGTGAGTTTCCAGGAATGTATCCAATCTTCTAGTTATTCTAGATGGTGTGTATAAAAGTGTTCATGGTAGACTCTGAGGACTTTTTGTTTGTTTGTTTATTTGGACTTTCTTTTCTTTATTAGTCTAGCTAGTGGTCTATCAATCTTAGGTATTCTTTCAAGGGAAAAACTCCTGGATTTTCTTATCTCTTACATGGTTTTTCACTTCTCAGTTTTCTTCAGTTCAGCTCTGATCCTGATTACTTCTTGTCTTCTGCTAGCTTTGGGGTTGGTTTGCTCTTTTCTCTAGTTCTTCTAGGTGTAATGTTAAGTTGTTAATTTCAGATCCTTCTAACTTTTTGATGTGGGCATTTAGCACCATAAGCTTTCCTCTTAACACTGCTCTAGCAGAGATTCTGATATGTTATATCTTTGTTCTCATTAGTTTCAAAGAATTCCTTGATTTCTGCCCTAATTTTATTGCTTACCCAAAAGTCATTCAGGAGCACATTGTTTAATTTTCATATAAGTGTATGGTTTTGAGTGATTTCCTTTGTATTGCTTTTTTAAAAAGAACTCAGATTTTTAATGTGTATTTATATGTTTATGTTGCCAATAACTCCTTTGAGAGATAATTAAATGTGAAGTCTCTAAATCTTTTTTTGTTTGTTTTTTTGAGACGGAGTCTCATGCTATCACCCAGGGTGGAGTGTAGTGGCATGATCTCTGCTCATTGCAACCTCCATTTCCCAGGTCCAAGCAATTCTGCTGCCTCAGGCTCCTGAGTAGCTGGGACTACAGGTGCCCGCCACCATGTCTGGCTAATTTTTGTATTTTTAGTAGAGATGGGGTTTCACCATGTTGGCCAGGCTGGTCTCAAACTTCCGACCTCAGGCAATCCACCTGCCTCAGGCTCCCAAACTGCTGAAATTACAGGCATGAGCCACTGGGCATGGCCTTCAAAGCTTTTCTTACTCTCTTCACCCATGGTGTTTTACCTACAGTTGTTTCTCATCCTCACCCCACTGGGAGCCCTTCCCCTGCATTCAGAATTCTTCAGCAGTCAGTGCCGGGACATATAAACTCTGCATCCTCAATCTCCCCCAGTCCCTTTTAGATTGATTCATTGACCATTGACTGTATGTCTGCCACGTTCACATGTTTAGTCTCAGTGGATTCAATGGATGTCACTGGTCACAAAGCATTCTCCTTGCTCAGGCATTTGGAGCCTGTGCAGATGGTAAAGGGTGGCACATGCCTTGCCACTGGGACACAAGGAACCTGAGTGCTGAGGAGGGGAGGATGCAGTGCCCTGGGTGTGCTGAAGGCCGTCTGACCCTGTCCTTTACTGGGAGTCCATGAACAGATTTCTCTCTGAATTGCCTCCTCCTTCCTTCCCCTAGTGTTTCTTTCCATGGTCCTCTTCCAGAATGCAGTTGGAAGAACAGTGTCAGCAGCGATCCCCAGGAGACAGATAATGGATGTCCGTTGTGCATTTGTGCACATAAAAGTGCAGTTTGGGAGGGAAGAAATCGGGAGTGCAGAAGAGATTCTGGCTTATTTTATGGAAACAGCTGTGTGTTCTTTCCTGGTTCCCAGACTAATATTTCAGCACAAAGTTTGTTTACCCATTTTCTGCCTTATCCCATCTTGTGTCTCTTTCTGAAAGATCTAAAGGTATTAAAGAGTGAAGCATTTCTTCTACTTTTTTTCTTGTTCTGAAAGGGAAGCTGAGGCTGGGAGGGGGCAGCACTGGTTGAGTCTGTGGTGGATCAGGGTGGGAATTGTGGCCACTCTGTTTCCTGGAGGCTCTGAGATCCCTAACATGACAGCTGTGTGATGCACTCAGTGTGGTCAGCCTTAGACAGAAAGATCTGATTCCATCAACTTGACTGGGCTCCCTAGAACACAGAACCTGCAGCAAGGTTAGAGTCTTGAGGCCTTATTTGGAAGGGCAATTCCAGGCCGGTGAACACAAGGGAAATGAAAGGAAGGAAGGAGGGAGGGATGGCAACATGGGGTAGTACCTTCCCATGCTGGCCTCCACTTCCTAGCAGGTCTCTGGGTAGGCTTTACTGAGACAGCAGAGGGCAAATGGAGAGGGAAGTGGTAGTGTAGCTCCCAGTGTCACAGTCTGCCCCACAGGATGAACTTCTTACGCTAACAAGTCCCAGACCCTGCTTCCTTCAGAGCAGCTGTGAAGACCAGAATCTGGGAGCCTGGGCTGGACTTTGTCCAGCTGGTGGTGGTGGGAACAGCCAGAGACCCCAGGCAGTGGACTGATGTGGATTGCATAAAGTTCATCATTGGAAAGTCCAGGGCAGAGCAAGCAGCATGTGAGCTTGAGAAATAGCAAGGCTGAGGGACACTGAGACACGGGAGATGAATCTGATATTTCTCCTTGGCAGCAAAAGCGCCGACTGAGAGTCACCTTGGCGTGCAAGGTTCAGAACAGCACCTTAGCCCCTCCATAGCTTCGGCACCGTCCTCAGAAAGCATAGAAGATGGCCTTTCCTCCTAGGACTTGAGGGGATCAGAACTGCAGCATAGAGGTGCATTCTGGTCCAGATCACCTCACATCAAATGACAATTTGGGTTCTGCAATAAGCCGATATCAATCCTTTGTTCAGAGTGCAACCTGTGTTAGCCAAATTGGAACCCAGGTTAAAGAGCGTAATTCTCACCAGTGTTGTGTGCAGCAGGGGCCTGCTTGGGTGTCAGCAGCAAGCCTTCCCCGCCACAGCTCCTGCTGAGCTAAGAACTGTACTGCTGCAGACGGGCACAGCACACAGTGTGGAGTGCGGAGCTTGCCACCTTGCACTCACGAAACAAGTGGCAGCAAGAGCAAAGTGCCTTAGACGAACAATTGCACCTGATTCCCACAGCAGCCCCGTGAGATTAGTACTAGTGTTATTACCATTTTATGGATGATAAATTTTACAGATGATAAATTGGAATCCAGATCTGTACAAATCAGGGTCTGTGCTGTTTTAAAATCCTTCACATATACCCAGAGGCACTGTTTCAGGGCAAGTTTAAGGGGAGTTTTTTTCCTCTTGAGTAGTCCTGAAATAGGCAAATTTTTTTTTTTTTTTTGAAATGGAGTTTCGCTCGTTACCCAGGCTGGAGTGCAATGGCGCGATCTCGGCTCACCGCAACCTCCACCTCCCGGGTTCAGGCAATTCTCCTGCCTCAGCCTCCTGAGTAGCTGGGATTACAGGCACACGCCACCATGCCCAGCTAATTTTTTGTATTTTTAGTAGAGACGGGGTTTCACCATGTTGACCAGGATGGTCTCAATCTCCTGACCTTGTGATCCACCTGCCTCGGCCTCCCAAAGTGCTGGGATTACAGGCTTGAGCCACCATGCCCGGCCAAACAGGCAAATTCTATTGTACCCAGCAAGTGAGGAGGTCAGACCCCAGCAAGGTTGTCTAAGGTATTCAGGATCACACAGCAGGTTGGCTGCATGCCAGGACTGGGGCCCACAGGGCGGGGCAAAGCTGTGAGGATGTCACAGGCACGATGGGCTTCTACAGATTCTAGTCCAAGCTCATTCGTGACGTCATTGGCTTTTCAGGTTAACACTGCTTGGTTTTGGGTACTACGTTTCCCATGGAAACATTTTTTATTTTGTCAGTTATTCTCCATTTATTCTTCCAACAAAGGGTCAGTTTTGCGATTTCAAGATTTACACTATATAGACTTTTATCTTTCATCATATACAAAAATCAACTCACAGTGAATTTAAGACTTAAAGATAAGACTAAAAACTATAAAACTACTAAAAGAAAACCTTGGGAAATCTCTCCTAGATATTGGTCTAGGCGAAGAATTAGTGGCTAGGACCACAAAAGCATAGGCAACCAAGGCAAAAATAGACAAATGGGACTTAACTAAACAAAAAAGCTTCTGTACAGCAAAAGAAATGGTCAACAGAGTGAAGAAACAACCTTCAGAATGGAAGAAAATATTTGCAGGCTACGCATCTCACAAGGGATTAATATCCAGAATATACAAGAAATTCAAACAACTCAATGGGGAAAAAAAAAACCTAATCCCATTAAAAAATGGGAAGAGGATTTGTGTAGATTTCTCAAAAGAAGACAAACTGCTGACAGATGTGTGAAAAAATGCCGAACACTACTAATGGTCAGAGAAATGCAAATCAAAATCACAATGAGATATCATCATCTTACCCCAGTCAGAGAAATGCAAATCAAAATCACAATGAGACCTCATCATCTTACCGCAGTCAGAATGGCTATTATTAAAAAGACAAAATAACAGATGCTGCTAAGTATGCAGGAAAATGGGAACTCTTTTTTTTTTTTCTTTTCTTTTCTTTTCTTTTTTTTTTTTTTTTGAGACAGTGTCTCACTCTGTCACTCAGCCTGGAGTGCAATGGCATGATCTTGGCTCACTGCAACCTCTGCCTCCCGGTTCAAGCGATTCTCCTGCCTCAGCATCCTGAGTAACTGGGATTACAGGCATGTGCCATCATGCCTAGGTAATTTTCGTCTTTTTAGTAGAGACAGGGTTTCACCATGTTGATCAGGCTGGTCTCAAACTCCTGACCTCGTGATCCTACCTCAGCCTCCCAACGTGCTGGGACTACAGGCGTAAACCACTGCACCAAGCCAGAAATGGGAATTCATATACACTGTCGGTGAGAATGCAAACTAGTACAACCACTACAGAAAACAGTATGGAGATTTTTCAAACAATTAAAAATAGAATACCTTTGATCCAGCAGTTCCACTACTGGGTATTTACCTAAAGAAAAAGAAATAATTATATCAAATAAATACCTACACTCTCATAGTTATTGAAGCATTGTTCACAATGGCAAAAATATGGAATCAACCTTAAGTGCCCATCAGTGGACAAATGGATAAAGGAAATGTGGTATAGATACACAGTGGAGTACAATTTGGCCATAACAAGAATGAAACTGCCATTTTCTGCAACGTGGTTGGAACTGGAGATGATTATTTTAAATGAAATAAGCTGGACACAAAAAGACATATATACTGCCTGCTCTCACTTAGAAACATGACAGATAAAACGTATAATCACATGGAGGTAGAGAGTGGAAAGATACATAACAGAGACTGGGAAGGGTGAGTAGGTGGGGGAGGGTGAAGAGGAGTGGGTCACAGGGTACAAATGTACGGTTAAGTAGAAGGAATATATTCAATGGTCAGTAACAGGGTACAGTGAATATAGTTAATCAAAACTACTGCATTCAGAAGAGGGACACCATAAACTCTGACTCCATCACTACACTAGGCACGGCTAACACACTTTTACAGGTATCTCATCAATTTGTGCACATTTTTTTTTTTTGAGACGGAGTTTTGCTCTTTTTACCCAGGCTGGAGTGTAATGGCACAATCTCGGCTCACCGCAACCTCCGCCTCCTGGGTTCAGGCAATTCTCCTGCCTCAGCCTCCTGAGTAGCTGGGATTACAGGCACGTGCCACCATGCCCAGCTAATTTTTGTATTTTTAGTAGAGACGGGGTTTCACCATGTTGACCAGGATGGTCTTGATCTCTTGACCTCATGATCCACCCGCCTTGGCCTCCCAAAGTGCTGGGATTACAGGCACGTGCCACCATGCCCAGCTAATTTTTGCATTCTCTGTAGAGACAGGGTTTCACCATGTTGACCAGGATGGTCTTGATCTCTTGACCTCATGATCCACCCGCCTTGGCCTCCCAAAGTGCTGGGATTACAGGCACGTGCCACCATGCCCAGCTAATTTTTGCATTCTCTGTAGAGACAGGGTTTCACCATGTTGACCAGGATGGTCTTGATCTCTTGACCTCATGATCCACCCGCCTTGGCCTCCCAAAGTGCTGGGATTACAGGCACGTGCCACCATGCCCAGCTAATTTTTGCATTCTCTGTAGAGACAGGGTTTCACCATGTTGACCAGGATGGTCTTGATCTCTTGACCTCATGATCCACCCGCCTTGGCCTCCCAAAGTGCTGGGATTACAGGCACGTGCCACCATGCCCAGCTAATTTTTGCATTCTCTGTAGAGACAGGGTTTCACCATGTTGTCCAGGCTGGTCTTGAACTCCTGACCTCAAGTGATCCACCACCTCAGCCTCCCAAAGTGCTGGGATTACAGGTGCCCACCACCACACCCAGCTAATTTTTGCATTCTCTGTAGAGACAGGGTTTCACCATGTTGACCAGGATGGTCTTGATCTCTTGACCTCATGATCCACCCGCCTTGGCCTCCCAAAGTGCTGGGATTACAGGCACGTGCCACCATGCCCAGCTAATTTTTGTATTTTTAGTAGAGACGGGGTTTCACCATGTTGTCCAGGCTGGTCTTGAACTCCTGACCTCAAGTGATCCACCACCTCAGCCTCCCAAAGTGCTGGGATTACAGGTGCCCACCACCACACCCAGCCCATGTCTTCATCTTTTCTTACTGCACTTGCAAAAGCCACATTGCATCTTAATGACACCCTTATCTTGTCTCTGATCTCTACGGAAAAATTTCCAACATTTCACTGTTAAGTAGCTCTTTAAATGACTCATTTTTAAATTAAGAATGAATGTTCAATTTATCAAAAGCTTTTTGTGCAAATAAAAAAATATACATATGAATATTTTCCTTTAATCTACTAATACAAACTGCATGGACCGATTTGAAATGTTAAACCCACCTTGCATTCCTAGAATAAACTCTAATTGATCATAATTTATACATGTTGCTGAATTTGTGTACTTCTGTTTTGTTTAAAATTTTTCTGTTTCTGTTGATGAGAGAGATTGATGTGTATTTCCTTTGTGGTAATTTCTTCCCTAAGTTTTGATAACAATGTTACTCTAGTTGTGAAGAGTTCTCTTTTTCTGTTCTCTGAACATTTATTTAAAACTGAAATTATCTATTTTTCAATCCTTTCATAGCAGTCACTGCTGGAGCTCTTTGGGCCTGGACTTCTCATCATAGGATGACTTTAAATTAGTTATTTCTTTTCTTTTTTTTTTTTGAGACGGAGTTTTGCTCTTTTACCCAGGCTGGAGTGTAATGGCACAATCTCAGCTCACTGCAATCTCCACCTCTCAGGTTCAAACAATTCTCCTGTCTTTGCCTCCCCAGTAGCTGGGATTACAGGTGCCCACCACCACACCCAGCTAATTTTTGTATTTTTAGTAGAGACGGGGTTTCACCATGTTGACCAGGATGGTCTTGATCTCTTGACCTCATGATCCACCCGCCTTGGCCTCCCAAAGTGCTGGGATTACAGGCGTGAGCCACCGCACCCGGCCAATTTGTACACATTTTTAAAAAGTTATGCTACAGTATACAGTCATTTGTTGGAAGAATCAAGTGATTTATATGTTTCATCATAAATGAAACTCTGCACATATGAAATATATTATTATACATTTTTGAAAGTTAGAAAAAAGGAAAAGAGACTGGAAGCAAGTCTTCCCATCTGTAGGCAGTGGGTGGTTTTCCCTTCCTTCCTGCAAACATCTTCGTGTTTGTCTCTTCGTTGTTTTGTTTGTTCGCTTGTCTGAGCACCTGTAATGTGAAGGGGATTGTCAAACCTTTCCTAGTTTGAAAATAGTAGTCGGAATAGTACACGAACGTAACTGTATAGCTTAGCAAATTACTTTAGAGCAAGTGGCTAAGTCACTGTCACCCATTTCAGGAATGTCCCTGGGGACCCCCAGGTAGAAGAACTAGCACCTTCCTGCCATCCTGCCTCCTGATAGCGCTCCTTTCTCCCCACCTAGTGAGCACCAGAATGACCACCTCAAGGCACACTTTTCTTGCACATTTTTATTATTTCACTGCCTAAGTTTGCATCCCTCAACCTTCATGTCTTCTTTTCCCCCCTTCATTCCTTCCTTCTTCCTTCCTTCCTTGTTTTTTTTCTTTTGATGGAAGTTTATTTCTTTTCTTTTTTTTTTTTTTTGAGATGTATTTTCACTCTTGTCGCCCAGGCCAGAGTGCAATGGCACAATCTCAGCTCACTGCAATCTCCACCTCTCAGGTTCAAACAATTCTCCTGTCTTTGCCTCCCCAGTAGCTGGGATTACAGGTGCCCACCACCACACCCAGCTAATTTTTGCATTCTCTGTAGAGACAGGGTTTCACCATGTTGTCCAGGCTGGTCTTGAACTCCTGACCTCAAGTGATCCACCACCTCAGCCTCCCAAAGTGCTGGGATTGCAGGCATCAGCCACCACACCCAGCCCATGTCTTCATCTTTTCTTACTGCACTTGCAAAAGCCACATTGCATCTTAATGACACCCTTATCTTGTCTCTGATCTCTACGGAAAAATTTCCAACATTTCACTGTTAAGTAGCTCTTTAAATGACTCATTTTTAAATTAAGAATGAATGTTCAATTTATCAAAAGCTTTTTGTGCAAATAAAAAAATATACATATGAATATTTTCCTTTAATCTACTAATACAAACTGCATGGACCGATTTGAAATGTTAAACCCACCTTGCATTCCTAGAATAAACTCTAATTGATCATAATTTATACATGTTGCTGAATTTGTGTACTTCTGTTTTGTTTAAAATTTTTCTGTTTCTGTTGATGAGAGAGATTGATGTGTATTTCCTTTGTGGTAATTTCTTCCCTAAGTTTTGATAACAATGTTACTCTAGTTGTGAAGAGTTCTCTTTTTCTGTTCTCTGAACATTTATTTAAAACTGAAATTATCTATTTTTCAATCCTTTCATAGCAGTCACTGCTGGAGCTCTTTGGGCCTGGACTTCTCATCATAGGATGACTTTAAATTAGTTATTTCTTTTCTTTAATATTGAAAACTCTGATTAGGTTCCCTGTTGTTTCTCGTATCAGTTATGGCAAGTTATATTTTTATAGGATTTTTGTCAGTTTCACCAAAATTATCAATTTTAATAATATTTTTGTTAATTTGGGCCTTTAAGGACTAAAGATCATCTTTTTTGGGGGATGGGTGGAAGGATGGATGGATGGACAGATAGAAAAAAATACTTCAAAATAACAATTTATTGTTTTACATTATTGATATTTAACTGTATAAACCCCTGTATTATACTACTTTGCTCCTCATTTCTTTATAAGTTTTCTGTCTTCTAATTTGAATGATACCCTTCTACCTAAAGAACAACCTTTAGAATTTTCTTTAGAATGGCTCTTCTTGTTATAAACTCTCTCTGTTTTAGTCATTGGAAATGTCTTTTTATCACATTTATTCTTGCAGGTACGTTCATTAGGTATAGAATTCTGGTCCAGTTTCCTCTGCAGTTATGTCTCAACTTCTGCCAAACCCATTCACTGAGTCATAGTATTGTGGATTTTTATTTTCCAGTTCTAGAATTCCCATGTCTCTTCTTTTTCAGATCGCCTCCAATCCTTCTTTTATGTTTCAGTCACCTGCCAACACCTTCAGGCTTT
>CM038413.1:38028806-38051839 GCA_021498475.1 Saguinus midas | reverse complement strand
GTCAGAATTTCAGAGATAATTTTTAATGGTTTTAATTTAGGTTTTCAGACATGGCACCATTTCTAGTAATGACACAGCCCAAGACTTGTCTATTGGAGATGGGTGTTTACAGTACTATTGTAAAGAGGAAATTGAAAATGACATAGTCTAGGAATGGAGAGGCTAAAATGTGAAGGCATCTTCATGGTTTTTGAAGTCATATGAGATAATGGAAAGAGTTTGGGTGTGAAAAGAAGGCTGCCATCTAAGGATACCTAGATTGATGTCAAAAGGATCAATGAATAAAGGTATGTCCACAGAATTTTGATTGTTAAAAGGGAGAAGAAGCTTACACAAATAAATGTGTAAGTCTCACTAAAGAGGGGCTTATTTTATTTTTTAAATTCAACTTATTTTTTTGTTTGTTTCAAGGGAAAAGGGATACCTAGTATCTGACAATGACAGTTGGGAATGAGATCTTGGGGAGGGGGGCAACATCAAGGGCAAGTGGGATATGAGAAAAAGAACACAAGCCAATCTTGAGAAGACCTCAGGAGAAGTGTTCTTATAAACGAGCTGGCTTTCAGGCAGGTAGACGGTGAGAGGTTTCATTGAAGAGAAAGAAGATGCTGAAGTTTTAAGGATATAGGAACATTTACTAGTTGAAGAGTGAGAGTTACTTGCTCAAGATGAGAGAGCTAGTCAGGAGATGAGTCAGAATTCAAACCCAAGTGTGTCTGACTCCCATGCTGGAGCATGCTGCTTATCAGAGAGAGAAAATTCACCCACATTAGTGAATTGGATATTGGATATGAGAAAATACATTTTCAAAATTATTTCATTCATCTCTTTTATTTTGGACAATTGCAAGGACATTAGGACTATTATATTGGCATTAGATCAGAAAATGTAACAGAGAGCTGAGAACAGCTATGCAGTTTTAGAAAATAGTTTTTAGAAGCTCCACTTAACTCCAAAAATCCAATATAAATAGAATTTATATTGTTGAGCTGGCAGAAATGTTGTATCTTTTGAGACTGCAATGCTATTTTAGAGTTTGAGGCACTTTTGCCAGCAGATATAAATCCTGTTACCCTCTAATCCATAATCTACTTTTCTTAGTGATCCACATTATCTTTGTTCTTCTAAGATAACATCTAAGAAAAGCATTTTCCCTGGCTTTCCAAGCATGTGGCTGCCTACTGTTTTATCTGCTCCGTACCTTCTTGGCATTGTCTTGAAACTCCACTGCTCCCTTGCACCTCCTAATCATACAATGTATGAAGCAGAAAGAGCCACAGGAAAATGCGACCCTGGCCACCTTTGATTGATTCAGGGCTGGACACCTGACCTAAGTCAAACCAGTCAGAGCCCTCCAGGGATTTCAGAACTGCTTGGATGCTGGATCTAATATGTAAAGCTTGGACACTGTCACTACCATATTTTCTGCCATGGGAGACCAAAGAAGTGAAGGAAGGTGATCTGCAGGACAAGAAAGGAGAAAAAGTGAACATAAATGTGTTTCAGTGCTGCTGCTGCTTTTAGAAAGCAGAGATAAACATGTGGAATAAACCGTTATGTCTTCCTATGTCAATTGTTTCTAACATCCATCTGGATTCCTGTCTGAGAGTTCTGTGAGACACTCCAGTATCTTTGTATCTTTATACAATCCTGCCTTCCTAATTTGCCACAAAAATACCTTGGACTTTTCTCTCCAAGCAAACAAACAGAGTACTAGGTATTCAAGAAGTTGTTATAGCTGTAAGTTATCTAACAAGCACTTATGAATAATATTATGCTGAAAGCATCTGTATTTCTGTCTGAACGGATACTGTAAAAGTACCTGTCCCAACTGCTACCTTTTGAGTAATAATAATCATAGTGATTTTTGTGAGTTAATGAAGTTCTAAGCACTAGGCTATGTGTATTACAGGCATTGCATTCAATCTTCATACCGTATTTATAAGAAAACTGAAGCTCACAGAAGTCAAGTGAGATGGATAGCTATTTCCCACCTGGGTCCACTGTGAAAAAGGACTCACCCCAGCTTCAGAGGAACTTGTCAGTAAGCAATGTTCAGCTGTGGGTCTCTTCAGAAATTAGCCTCATGTGCAGGCCAGGCATGATGGCTCATGCCTGTAATCCCAGCTACTCAGGAGGCTGAGGCAGGAGAATTGCCTGAACCCAGGAGGTGGAGGTTGCGATGAGCCAAGATCGCGCCATTGCACTCCAGCCTGGGTAACAAGAGCAAAAACTCCGTCTCAAAAAAAAAGAAAAGGAAAAAAAAAGAAATGGTGTTCTACATTTTCATTACTGCTGCAAAATACAGTTCTATGTAATATAGTACATTTTAATCTCAATTCCAAATAAAAATTATACTAACAGCATCCCACAAATTATTGCTTTACTAATGCTGAAAAATTCAGCCCCTGAAACTGATAGGAAAAAAAGCAGGAAAGCATATGAAAATGTCAACATTTTCCACTCAGAATCTTAATTTTGTTCCCCTAGATACTAGTTTGATAGAGAACTAGTATTCAGCTTTTTCGAGTGAATAACTCATAAGCCACCTACCCAGAACATCTACAACCCAAGGGCTTACTTAGAAATGACCTCTTTGTGTACAAACATTACAGAAAACCCTTTACCAAGAATTTTACCTGGCTAGAAAATGAAATTATTTGAAAAGGTCTTCTGGGATTTTTCCCACAAAGTGATAGACATTAAAGAGTTAATAGATAGGATACTTTTAATAAATTCTTTTTTTAATGAATTTTTAAATAAATTCTTTTTTTAATGAACACCTGTAGGGAATGGAAGGCTGGCAGAAGAACCAAGGTGAATGAGCCCTGCTCTGAGTAAAGGAGTCATCTCTCACTGTGGAGGAGGCTGGCCAGGGCAGATTTCATCCCAATTAGGAAAAGGTTTTGCTTCTTTCAGTGGATTAGTCCACACTTCCCGCTGAGAAGCACTGCTTGTCTTTAGATGTGGGCGTGTTGTTTAATTGATGTGTACCTCCTGGGTGACCTGAAGAATAAAGAGATGCATCTTCAAAGGAACCTGAACTGGATCGTTAAAGCCTCCCAGGAGGTTTGCACTGACAGAACTGTGTTGCTGAAGCCCACTTGGAAGCATTCTGCTGATAGGCCTTCCCTTCCCACTCCCCACCAAGCACCACTCTAATCTAGTTTCTCATTTCTTCCTCTCCCCACAGGGGCCCCTGAATTCAATCTTGTCAGAATGACCCAGACATGGAGAAATCCACAGCTGGATTCTCACCTCCCTTTGCTTGCTGAGGTAGGGGTAGGAGCAGGGGAAATGGGGTCTATGGGAGAAAGGAGAGGCTTCAGGGAGTGGGAGTCACATCATCGAGTTCTGGATGAGGGGACCCACTGAGAATACAGCAGATGAAACAGCAGGGCCATTCCATGGCACATTTCACCATCTCGTATTTGCTCTTTGAACTATGAAGGCATTCATACAAATATTTACTTTATAAAAACATGTTATATAAATATATAGTTCATAAAAATAACAAAATCTTTTTAAATTCTAATCCCTTTAGTCCATCACCTCTCTCCAGTACAATTGGGTGCCTTGTACCTGGGTGGTAACAATGAGGAAAGTCAAGGAAGGGAAAGTGAGGGCTGGTGGCCTCACAGAGGCTGCAGCATCCTCTCAAGGTGTCTGATAGCCAGCAGCTCTGGACAGTCATTCCTTGACAAATAAGGATAGAGTTAGAAAATAAAGAGCCAGAAACACCTCAAAGCAGGTATGAGAGCATCTTCCTATCACAAACAGATTAGAAGCTGACCCTTCAAGGGTGAGGAAGTTGGCTGCTTCTCATGGCTCTTTCTTGGGATGACTGCTTGGCATCTGGGCCAACATATCAAATGTTGAACTCCTGTTCGATTTTACTTCATGGCTGGGATATTGTGTTTTGTCATCAGTTTGTATGTTTAAAAATTATGATTAGTTGTTGATAGTGGAAAATCATGAGATTTCAATGGAAATAGAGATTTCTAACTTTTATAAACCTATAAATGTAAATACCAAGGCCAAATTCTAGAATAACAACACTCAGCCACACACCAGTAGCCACAGCTGGTGTTGTTGGGGGAATCACCATTCACAGTCCTATCTGGCCCTTCTGACATGTGCATACCCCCAGCCCAGATGAAGCATGGGAGGGGGCCCCTGCTCTGTGCATACCCACTGCTCAGATAAAGCATGGGAGGGGGGCCCCCTGCTCTGTGCATACCTTCTGCCCAGATGAAGCATGAGAGTGGGGGTCCCTGCTCTGCCACCTGGGGGAAAAGTGTTTCATGCCAACTGTTTCATTTTTGCATTTTGTTTTTTTCTATTTACTTCTGTGATTTAAGGGAAAGGACTTTGCAATATGACTAAATGAGAACTATGTCTGGCTTTCAGCTAAGACCATAGATTTCAAACACTGACTCCTAAATAAACACCCACAAACACACACACACACACACACACCTCACACACAGTTTACAATGTAATCTAATGCAACTTTTGAGTTGCTATATTAGCAAAAGCAGTGAGAAATTGGGAATGCAATTTCCAAAACAATGAGCATGGGGGAGTCCAAGGGCTTTGAGGTCCCTCAAGTCACAAATTACTTATTTATTAACATGGGCAGAGAAAAAGAAAACTATTCCCTGGTATAATTCTCCTACATATTGCTTTTCTGTTTGAGGCAAGGTATCAGCAAGTTAAGTATGCAATCCAGAACAGACCTGTTTCATCTTGCCGGACTTACTTTTCTCAGTACTTTGGGGCTATACATAGTAACAAATTGAAATAAAATTGTATGACACATGTCCCCATGAACTGCAGAATACAAACTGTACAAATCCACAGTTTACATTCTGTGGCTATAACATATTTACAAAAATACATATGCTTTTTTTTAAAATCTATAAACAGATTTTAGGAAAGTATCTTCATAGAGTATTTCCTAAACTTTTTGCTTTCAAATGGTTTCAAAAGGACATTTTTCTTCTGTCCCCGCTTCTTTGGTTAACATGTGTAATGAGTTGCATTTTTATTGTGTTGCACTTTTCAGTGACATCACATAGAAGTAAGTACATAAGTAAATACTGTTATTTGATGAATTCTATATAATAAAAACAAGCATGTATATGCTGATATTTTTATTTTCTGGCCAATTGGGAACTTTCATTAACTATTTCACTCTCACAATCTAGAAGCTCAGCAAACAAATTCAGAAAGGGGAGTTGGTAGGGTGGATGACCCCAGACTAAGGGGCTAACCTAGTTCTATTTTGCAGTCAAGGGTCACCATACATATGCTGCTAGCATATGACATAATTAGAAACAAAAAGCAGCCAGACCAACCTCTAAAAAAAGTGACTCAGATACATGCTAAAGAGACACCCAGCAAAATCACCTGCCCACTGTGTCATCCCTAGTCCCTGTCCCCCAGCCTGAGCACCAGATCCTTCATTTCACTTTCTGCTTTTCTGGAAACAGCAATTTTCAGAGTCAGAACACTGAATTTTAATCCAGATCTACCACCTGTTCTATGACTTGGCCTATTTTTCCAGTCTTTAGTTTTGCTGTCTATTCAATGAGGATAAAAATAATAATGCTGAAAAATTTTGTAATAATCTATTTGTTCACTCAACAGATACTGAATTCTTACTGAGTGCCAAGGACTGTTCCAGGTGCTGGAAATACAGCAATGGGGAAAAAACTAAGTTCGTGTGCTGCTGTTCCTTATTTTTCTAGAGAAGAGATCATGGTAACATAACATAATGTAATGTTGTACACGAAATGTAATAAGGTAGAGACAACCAATAGGAAGAAAAAGATAAAGCAGAGGGAAAGAATAGAGATTGGCAAACAGGTGATTTTTAGAGAAGATGATTGTTCAAAGACAAAAGTGCATGTATGAGAAGAGAATGCCAGGAGCTCAGCTGTGAGCCTGATGCTGAGGAGGCTTGCTGCATGAAAAGTAATTCTTCTATGTGTGGCTGACCATACTGTTAAAAGGAAAAGCCTCACTAAGTTACAGGGACTTAGTTAGAAGGACTCAGACTTTTCACTGAAGCTTCAAAAAAGTCACACAATAAGGACAAGTTCACTATTTTATAGCTATAGTTCAAATACATAATAGAAAACACTAGTGCTAATTCTCAATTACAAAGATATAGAATTAACCTAAGTGCCCATTAAACAAAGAGTCAATAAAGAAAATGTGGTATATATACACCATGGAGTACTACTCAGCCACAAAAAAGAATGTTATAATGTCTTTTGCAGCAACTTGAATGGAGCTGGAAGCCATTATTCCAAGTAAGGTAACTCAGGAATGGCAAACCAAGTATCATATGTTCTCACTTGTAAGTAGGAGCTAAGGTATGAGGATGCAAAGGCATAAGAATGATATAATGGATGTTAGGGACTCAGGGAGGAAGGCTGGAAGAGGATTGAGGGAAGGATAAAAGACCACAGATTGAGAACAGTGTACACTGCTTGGGTGATGGCTGCACTAAAATCTCAGAAATCACCACCAAAGAACTTTTCCATGTGACCAAAAACCACCTGTACAAACAATTTAAATTTAAATTTTAAAAATCCTTCAAATCTAGAAAACAAAAAAAAAAATGCTTGTGCTAGTTAAGACCAAAACCTTAAATCTAAGGACAAAACTGGAATGCACTCACTTTAGAAAAGCTTGAAACAAAATTCCACATAATGAAAGTGATGTGCCAGAAATTACAAAGATCCCACCCTCTTTTTTTTTTTATTTTTTGCCATAAAGATGTTTTATTAGGCCAAACTACACACTATAAAGGTCTCACCTTTTTTGCCATAAGAGTATTAGGCAAAACTACACACTATAAAAATGCCTTAAAATGTAGCAGGAGGAGATGGAAAGTCTCAAAGAAGTACAAAGAAGTAACAAGTATCCTTGCAAGGTCATCTCAGGGTGTGCACCTGGGCTGGGCTGGGCAAGGACACCCCTCAGAGAATGAGAGCCACTGAGGAGCACTGTCAGAGACCTTTTCCTGCTCCAAGAACAGCTTGGGGGAGTCTGGGGGACCTTTCCCACCTCTGCTGCTTCCAGGAGCCACTTCTTTCAAGATGAGGCACTATCCTCTTTGCCAGTTCTCCTTTGCCCCAATGGCCCATTGTCAACACTCAGAAACAGAGAGGAGCATCACCTGTTTTCCTGACACATCTGAGGCCAGTGGGTATGCCCAGGGAAACTGGGGTGGAACGTGTATATCTGCCCACCCCCAGGCTATGCTTGCTTTATCTTGTCTGTGTGATATGGGGGAGGGGAATTACCAAGAGGTCATCACATAGGCCATGGACAAGTTCTACAAGAGCCAGGTAGAAGAGCATTGTCCTGGCATGCTGCCCAGCACCCAGCTCACACACACATCTCTTATTTGACAGCTTCCCTGAAGCAGGCCTTGAAGTCCAGGCTCCCTGACAAGCCTCGGGAGGAGACTCTGCTGGGCTAGGGTCCCAGGCTAAAGGACCCATCCCCAAGGGTGTCACCCTCACCAGTCTCATCCTGACAATCTTGGATTATTTTTGCCCTGAAGTTTTGGAGTGGGAGTCAGGCAGACAGGAGACAGTGCCCATTAGCCAACTTTCCAGAGAACATCAGCCCTCCAGACGGGGGCAGATCAGACCTCCACTAGGTCATTCTCACTGGTTGCCAGTTGAGGGAAACAGCACTTGTGAGCACCTGCCTGTCTCCCAGGTCCTGTTCAGAAACCCCATCTGTGACTTTGGACCAAGACTACCCCAAGCACGCAGGCCAGCAACCTTATCTATGGCCTTCACAACTGAATCCCCTTATTTATGGGGTTCACTGCATGTGAGTATATGGTGGGCTCAATTCCTGCCTACCAGCTCCTGCCAGATACCATGCCCACCTCATTAAGAGAGTGAGGCCACACAGACACACCCAGGCCATTATAGTATGGGGTGGCTGGGGCCCTGCTTGCCTACCCTTCATTGCTGGTTCAGGGCCAACTGTCCAACCACATTCCTACCCTGAGGTGATACACTGGGGACATTATACACCGGGGTCACTGACCAGTTATAAAATTTCACAAACAGGCCCAGCTGGTCCCCTGGAAGTTTGGTAAATAAGATAAACTGAGGCTTACCTTTAGAAACAGGTTTCCCACCAAGTAGCTGCCCAAGGCCCAGGCCAGCCCCAAGTTTGTGTGAAGCCTGCCTGCCATGTCCACAGCCCATGCCGACCCCTCCAGGAGCCACTGGACTGCTTGTTCCTGGGATGTGACAAGCCCAAGACAGCTGCAGCCTTGCAGGACCACTATGCCCATCTGGAAGCAGTACCCAGGGGCCTATAGAAAGAAGTGGAGGTGAAACCAAGTGTCATAAAAATACTTTATTAGGCCAAACTACACACTATAAAAATGCTTTAAAATGTAGCAGGAGGAGATGTAAAGACTCAAAGAGGTACAAAGAAGTAACAATGGCTATCAGAATACACTAAAGAATCCACACTACTTCTCCCTTTACCTGGAAAAGGAAGCTTCTAGGCTACCTCCTCCTGAGCACACTCCTCAAACAACTCCTCCTTAGCTGTGGCATCTTGGTATTACTGATATTCTGACACCAGGTCGTTAAGGTTGCTCTCGGCCTCGGTGAACTCCATCTCATCCTTGCCCTCACTCGTGTACCAGTGCAGGAAGGCCTTGTGCCTGAACATAGCTGTAAACTGTTCGGCATCACGTTTGAAGAGCTCCTGGATGGCTGTGTTGTTACCGATGAGGGTGGCCGACATTTTTAGTTCCCGGGGTGGGATGTCACAGATGGCTCTTTTCACGTTGTGAGGGAGCCACTCAGCAAAGTAGCTGCTGTTCTTGTTCTGGATATTGAGCATTTGCTCATGGACATGTGACCTCTGAAAATGGCAGCCAGAGTTAGGTAGCGGCCATGTCGGGGGTCACAGGTGGCCATCCTATTCTTAGCATTGAGCAGCTGCTGAGTGAGCTCAGCCACGGTCAGGGCCCGGTACTGCTGGCTGGTCAGTGAGGCAAAGCCAGGCATAAAGAAGTGCAGCCCAGGAAATGGAACCATGTTCACAGGCAGCTTCGGCAGGTTGGCATTCAGCTGGCCTGGGAAGTGCAAGCACGTGGTGACCCCACTCATGGTAGCAGACACATGGTGATTCAGGTCACCAAAGTGGGTGTGGTCAGTTTTAAGGTTCTGGAACAGATGTTATGGAGCGCTTCATTATCGATGCAGAATGTCTCATCTGCATTTTTTGAGCTGGTTGATGGAAAGGGTGGCATTGTAGGGCTCCACCATGGTGTCTGACACCCGGACAAGGGCAGGACACTGAATGTGTTTATGATCCCATCTGGGTACTCCTCCCAAATTTCACCCATGAGAAGTGTACCCATCCCAGACCCAGTCCCCCTACCCAGGGAGTGGGTCAGCTAGAAACCGTGTAGGCAATCACAGCTCTCAGCCTCTCTTCTCACAACATCCACCACCGACTCCATCAGCTCCGTGCCTAACAATGTAGTACCCATTGGCCCAGTTGTTACCAGCCCCACACTGATCTGTAAGGTATTACAGCCAGTCACTTGATGGCCAGGTAAATGGCGGTCACCACCACAATGCAAAAAGGGCCAAGTGTCACATGTGAGGTAAAAGCACCATTCACCCTGTATGTGGAGCAAATAAAACCCCCTCTCCCTAAGTTACAGGACATCAGCCTTGCTTGTTAGAATCTAGATCAGGAGCCAATCCCAAGACAGCCAACAACAGACTCACTGCAGGTGGCTCCTGCCCATTCCCAGGCAATGGGAAGGCTGTAGTCATGGCCCCAAATCAGCTCCTTGCAGGAAGATTACATCAGCTCCTCAAGTTGAGGAGACAGCTGGGCCTTCCTCCCCCAAAGCCCATTTAGGAAAGGGAGACTGAGTGACTCAGAGGATGGGAGGGTGTTCAGGGGCCCCAGTTCCACAGTTCCCACAGAGATAACCTTGAGGCCCTCATTGACTTTGAACTGCCCTGGCTAAGGAGCCGCACCCCAGTCCTCATCCACAGCTCACCAAAGATGAAGTTGTCTGGCCTGAAGATCTGCCTGAAGGGCCCTGAGCGCATGGAGTCCATAGTGCCTGGCTCCAAATCCACGAGCACAGCTCAAGCCATGTACCTGCCACCTGAAGGGAATGGGAAGGCATCCATTCCCAGGAGAGCTATTGGGGCAAGACTGGAGTCTCACCACTGGCCTCGTTGTAGTACACATTGATGCACTCCAGCTGCAGGTCACTGTCCCCACAGTAGGTGCCAGTGGAGTTGATGCCATGTTCATCAGATATCACCTCCCAGAACTGCGAGAGATGCGATGGGCCAGACAGGCCAGGGCTGAGTCACAGAGCTCAGGGAGTTGGAGTTGCTCCAGTCCCTCTCCCACTTCCACCCCCACCCTGAGGCCACTAAGTCTCTTGAGATTTGACCTGGCAGTCTTGCCAGCCACAAAGCTCCACTGCATCCTGGGCAGGGAGCCTAGGGATCGCAATGCAGGGGCACCACCCCTTTCACTGCCAACATCTTCATCAGCCACCCCACAGACACTAGCTGTGCCCTTAGACTAGACCCCTGGCTGCCAAGATTTGCACAGATAGAGTTTCTGCAGTGTCCGGTTTTGGTGAGCATGAACTCCCTTATGGCCAAGTCAGGACTATGGGCAGCAGAAGAAACGTGAAAAGGAGAAGCAATCACACAATGATTCAGCCTGCAGTCCACCAATGCTTAGGTAGCCCTGCGCCCACCTCCTGCAGCCTTGGATTGGGCTCCCAGAATAAGAAACAGCTTTACTTTTCCACAGGTGTACCCACCTGGGAATCCCTTGGGGTTTAACATCTACTGGAGAGATCAGGTGGTTTTGCTGCAGTCCTTTCCACATTGGGGAAAGCTGGTCAGCTGGAGAACTTCTTCCCGTGTCTTCAGTAAGACCAAATCCCTAGCTGAGCTGAAACTGAATTTTCTTCCCGTGTGGGAGGGGAAGCCTTTGTTTTCTATATTCACAGAGTGCCTTTCCACCTGTTCTAGATTGATGACATATTTTTGTGATTGATGAGATGAGTTCTTTCATCTCTTAGGAGATCTGTGGTTAGTAAAGGCTTTCTGTATGCCAACTCAACAGGACCTAATTATAAGTTTTCCTTTGGAGCAGCTCAAACCCATAGTAAGCTATGGGTGTTAGAGGTAGTCAGGCCTCTGATTTCATTAGAGACTTCTTTAGAGTATGATTAGTTCTTCCACGTTTCCAGAGGACTACAGTCTCCACACAAAGCAAAGGTGATATTTGATTCCTAAAGCTGAGGATAGGTGTTGGGATATGCCTGATGTGAAAGATGGGTCATTGTCACTTTGCAGACTTTTAGATGATCCAAACTGAGGAATAATATCTTCTGGTGAACACTTTTCAGATAGCATGGGGAATGCCTTGATCTAACCAGTGAAGGTATCAGTAAGTATTAGCAAATACTTGAATGTCCTACACGAAGGCATCTGAGTAAATTAGAGTTTTTAGTCCTCACCTGGAGAGGATTCTCAATGTCAGACATGTTAAACTAGAGGAGAAAATTGCTGGCTGTTTGGGTTATTTCAGGCACAGAGCTCAGGGCAGAGTCACCTGTTTCAGTGTCTTGAGAAGATTTATTGTCATAAACCAATGAGACATTAACTGAAACAATCCTTTCTAGGGTGAAAAGAATTATGTAAGTGCTTAATTATTTTCCTATGATTAGTACCTGGCATTAGTAATGTATTACCATGAGTCAGCCAGCCGGAGGGGTTCTGGGCTAAACTGCATTCCCTGGCCCATTTTCTTCTTCTTCGAAGCATTCTGGCTCAGCTCTGGGTATGCTGACCAGCATGCCCATCAGCTTCACTGGCCCTTTCAGTGCAGTTACCTTGGCTACCCCATCTGCAAGGGCATTTTCTTTAACATGGTCAATCTCTCTTTTGATGTCCTCTGCGATGAATTATAGTCACTTTTCTTTGGCAGCCAAGCAGCATTCTAACAAGCTCAAAATCTGAATGATGTATGGAAAAGCCCTTTGTGGTCAGGAGTCCCTACCCATTTCAAATTGCAGCATAAGCATGAAGCACCACAAAAATCATACTTAGAATCAGTGTAAATGTTAACTTTTAATACTTTCTCAACTGCAGGGCTCTGGAAAGTTCAATTAACTCAGCTTTTTGAGCTGAGGTAGAGGCCAGTAAGGCTTGTGACTTGATTAACTTGTGCTGACTAATAAGAGTATGTCTAGCCCTCCTGTTTTCCTGATGCATAAAACAACTTGCATCTGTTAACCACTCTTCCTTGGGATGGTCAAGGAGCTCATCTCAAGTCTGGCCTGCTAGAATAAATTTGTTTCATAACCTGTGACATGGTTTGGCTGTGTCTCCAGTCAAATCTTATCTTAAATTGTAGCTCTCATAATTTCCATGTGTCTTCGGAGGGACCCAGTTGGAGGTAATTGAATTGGGTGGGGGCTTCCCATGCTGTTCTTGTGACACTGAATAAGCCTATGAGATCTGATGATTTTACTTTAATTTTTTTGCTTGTTTTTTGAGACATAGTCTTGCTCTGTTGCCCAGGCTGGAGTGCAGTGGCACGATGTCAGCTCACTGCAGCATCTGTCTCCTGGGCTCAAGTGATTCACCTTTCTCAGCCACTTGGGTAGCTGGGATTACAGGCATGCGCCACCATGCCCAGCTAATTTTTGTATTTTTAGTAGAGATGTGATTTCACCATATTGGTCAGGCTGGTCTCAAACTCCTGACTTCAGGTGATCCATCTAGCTTGGCATCCCAAAGTGCTGGGATTACTCCCCTTTATAAAGTGGAGTTTTTCTACACAAGTTCTTTTGCCTGCTGCCATGTAGGAGATGTGACTTTGCTTCTCCTTTACCTTCTGCCGTGATTGTGAGGCCTCCCCAGCCATGTGGAACTGTGAGTCAATTAAACCTCTTTTCTTTTCTTTTTTGAGACGGAGTTTCGCTCTTGTTATCCAGGTTGGAGTGCAATGGCGCAATCTCGGCTCACCGCAACCTCCGCCTCCTGGGTTCAGGCAATTCTCCTGCCTCAGCCTCCTGAGTAGCTGAAATTACAGGCATGCGCCACCATGCCCAGCTAATTTTTTGTATTTTTAGTAGAGACAGTGTTTCACCATGTTGACCAGGATGGTCTTGATCTCTTGACCTCGTGATCCACCTGCCTCGGCCTCCCAAAGTGCTGGGATTACAGGCTTGAGCCACCGCACCTGGCCCTAAACCTCTTTTCTTTATAAATTACCCAGCCTCAGATATGTCTTTACTAGCAGCATGAGAACAGACTAATACAACCTGTATGCTGGAAAGGCTGGAAGCACCTGTGTACTCTAGCAGATAAGTAGCTCGGTTTATGGTTTGGCAGACTTCAAAGGTTATGTCTGAAATGTCTAACACTAAGGCCTGATACTTTAATAAATGTTCTCCTATAATCCACTGGTGCTCTTTAGTTTCTAGGACCACCTTCCCTTGGTGTGGGGTCAAAAAACCTTTAGGTGCTGTCCTAATGTTTGCTTATTAGCCTTGCCTACTAGAAAAGTTGTAGCAGCAACAGTGCTAAGAAATCTGACACCCTGAGGCTGCCTGGTCTATCTGCTCAGAAAAGTAGGCTCCTGGCCTTCGATTGTTCCCCATGATTTTTTTTCATGTGGGGCTGTTAAATAAATTTCAACTTTTAATTATAATGATGGAGAGGTTCTTGCTGATGTTTTCTGATAATCAAGGTAAAAAAAATACTAGGTTCCAAGACATCTCTTTTTTAAAGTGTCACTTGGACCAGTGGCAAATTAAACAAGCAATCAGCTAAAAGTCAGAAAATCATTGAGGAAAGTAAAAGCTAAATTGTTTGAGGTCTGCTTCCTGTGGTAGCCTCCAGGCTGCTACAAAACAGAGGCAGTGAGCAGAAAGGTGACAAGATGCAGAGCCTTCAGGTGAGGGACAGAGAGCACAAGGTAGGCAGTCCAAAAAGAGAAAGTGGCAAACATCTTGTTTAGCAAAATCCATTCTTTTCAATATACCCCAGGGCCTCTAACCCTGTGAGCTTGGCCTCTAATCTGAGTATGACACCCCAAGCCCTTTAACTTTTGTGGCTGAGTCTCTCACTCTAGCACTATACTGTAGGGCCTCTCACTTAAGTGATAGTAGATAATCATTCTTACCCACTAGAATGGCTTTATGACTCTAAAAGATACTCCACTTGCTCAATGTCAGCTGATTGATTCTGTATGGATTGTTTTCCTTGGAGTCGGGGTCTTACCTTGGTGTCCCTTCATGATGTTGCTGAAAGATGTTGCTGGAAAAGAGGGTCCTGATACAGACAACAAAGGATTCTTAGATTGTGTGCAAGAAAAAATCTGAGGTAAGTCAGAGAGCACAGTGAAAAAAGCAAGTTTATTAGCAATGACTCCAGTACAGAGTTGGGTATCCTCAGAAAACAAGAGCAGGAGTGCACTGTCTTTGTTAGTCTCTCTACTTAGAAGAAACTATAAAGAGAAAGAGTTACAATTAAACTTGAAAATGCAGATGTACTCACTAAAGGCAGGTGCTATTGGTTTTAACAATGGCCATTAAACCTTTGACCTAAGCTAGCTCATTAATACTATCTTTAAGAAAATATGCTGCACTCCTAGGACATTTATACATTTTTCAGGCTTGGTGGAAGATGTCTCGTATGGCCATACATATTCTGCAATTGTAATTGGTGGCCAGCTAAAATATGTGGCTATTTTCAGACCGTAAGTATTAATCTTTTAGCTGTCTTGTGAGTACCTAGCTACTCATATTAAGATAGAGTATTCTAGTCATGTTTATTAAATTAGAGCTTGGTAACCATGAGTTTCTCTAACACAACAAGTCTACTCCTCAAGGAGAAAATGTATTTCTCAGGAATTTTGTGCATTATGTTTGATGGAATTTGGTATGTTTACCAAAATGGTAGAAAACAGTGAAATTAGTCCTCAAAAGTTCCTCAGAATTATATATCAAGTAAACAAAATGATTATAGATAATATGCAAGTTGGTATAGTTGATTCTCAAAAGGAATTTTGTTTGAAACACAATGAGACTTTTCTATTTTCATTTATTATTATTAATTATTCTTATTTTGGGACAGAGTCTTGCTCTGTTGCCTAGGTTGGAGTGCAGTGGCACCATCTTGGATCACTGCAACCTCTTCCTCCCAGGTTCAAACAATTCTTCTGCCTCAGCCTCCTAAGTAGCTGGGATTACAGGCATGCAACACCACATCCAGCTAATTTTTGTGTTTTTAGTAGAGATGGGGTTTCACTATGTTGGCCAGGCTGGTCTCAAACCCCTGAACAAAAGTGATCTGCCCACCTTGGCCTCCCAAATTGCTTAGCTTACAGACATGAGCCACACATGTGATTAGATTAATTACAATTTAAGCCAAATCAGATTCAACAAGGTAGTACCTCTTAGTTTCAAGATGTTTCCTGTCATTTTAAAATGTGGCATTCTTCAGTGGAAAGGAAAAATAGTGTTTATCTCCACAGTAAAGAACAAGGTTCCCTGCAGGGATTGGTTGACTGAGAGCTATGGCTCAGGATTAAAAATCCTTCCTTCTTTCACTTGTAAACCAAAAATTAAATTCCTAAGCCCCTATTGTCTAAATGGAACCCTCTTCTTGGATAAGAACATTTCAAAGTTAACCTGAAAAGTTAGTTCAGGCCATGGATCACACATGCCTCATTATACTCTCCTCCCTTTTTTTTTAAAAAAAAATTTTTAATTTTTAAATTTATTTTTGTGGATACATAATTTGTGGATATATTTATGGGGTACATGACATATTTTGATACAGGCATTCAATGAGTAATACATAATGAAAATTGGGGTATCCATCCCCTCATTCATTGATTGCTTGTGTTATAAACAATCCAATTATACTCTTTTAGTCATTATAAAATGTATAAATTATTTTTGACTATAATCACCCTGTTGTGCTGTCAAACATTGTCTTATTCATTTTTTTCTAACAATTTTTTGTACCCATATAACATTCCCACTATCCCCCTGTTCCCCCACTGCCCTTCCCAGCCTCCAGTAACCATCCTTATACTCTGTCTCTATGAGATCAATTGTTTAGAATTTTAGCACCCACAAATAAATAAGAACATATGACATTTGTCTTTCTGTGTCTGACTTATCTCACTTAACATAAAGACTTTCAGTTCCATTTATGTCATTGCAAATGACAGACTCTCATTCTCTCTTATAGCTGGATAGTGTATATGTACCACATTTTCTCTATCCAGTCATCTCTTAATAGACATTTAGATTCTTTACAAATCTTGGCTATCATAAACCCTGCTGTAGCAAACATGGGAGTACTGATATGTCTTTGATTTGCCAATTTTATTTATTTTAGCTATATACTGAGCAGTGAGATTCCTGGACCATATTGTAGTTCTATTTTTAGTTATATCAAAAACATCCAAACTGTTCCCAATAACAGGGTATGGGGGTAAAATGATATCTCATTGTAAGTTTGATTTGCATTTCTATAATAATCAGTAATATGAAGCATCTTTTTATTTGTCTGTTTGCCATTTGTATGTCTTCTTTTCATAAATGTTTATTTAAATTTTTTGCTTACTCTTTAATTAGGTTATTACATTTTTCCATAGAATGTTTCAAACTCTTAATATATTGTACTGTGTTAGTCTGCTTCTGCACTGCAATGAAAAAATACATGAGACTGGTAATTTATAAAGAAAATCAGTTTAATTGACTCACAGTTTCACACAGCTGGGGAGGCCTCAGGAAACTTACAATCATGGCAGATAGGGAAGCAGGCATCTCTTACATGGCAGTAGGAGAGAGAGCAGGTATGTAAAGCAAAGTGGGTAGATACCCTTACAGAAGCATCAGATGTCATGAGAACTCATTCACTATCACAAGAAAAGCATGGGGAAACCACCCCCATGATCTAATCACTTTCTACCAGGTCTCTCTCTCAACAATTGGGGAGTAAAATTTAATATGAGATTTGGGTGAAGACACAAATCCTAACCATATTATGTAGCTATTAATCCCTTTTCAGATGGGTAATTTACAAATATTTTCTCCCATTCTGTGGGTTTTATCTTCACTTTGTTGATTGTTTCCTTCACTGTAAAAAAGCTTTCTAACTTGCTGTAATCCCATTGTCCATGTTTGCTTTGTTTGTCTGTGCTTATGGGGCATTATTTAAGAAATTTTTGCTCAAACCAATGCCCTAGAGAGTTTCCCCAATGTTTTCTTGTAAAAGGTTGATAGTTTGAGATGTTAGGTTTAAGTCTTTAACTCATTTTAATTTGGTTTCTGTATGTGGCCAGAAATAGGGTTCTAGTTTCATTTTTCTGCCTATGACTTGTCAATTTTCCCAGCTCTATTTATTGAAGAAATTGTCTTATTTTTATTGTATGTTCTTGGCACTTTCATTGAAAATAAGTTTACTCTAGGTTTATGAGTTTGTTTCTGGGTTCTCTATTCTGTTCCATATCTGTGTTTATGCTAGGGCCATGCTGTTTTAATTACTATAGCTTGGTAGTATAATTTGAAGCCAGGTAATGGGATTCCTCCTGTTTTGTTTTATATACTCAGCATAGCTTTGATTATTATAGTATTTTGTGGTTCCATATAAATTTCAGAATTCTTTATCTATTTCTTTGAAGAATGTCATTATTATTTTGGTGGAGATGGCATAAAATCTATAGATTGCTTTGGATTGTGGGAACATTTTAAAAATACTGATTCTCCAAATCTGTGAACATAGAAATATTTTTCTATGTTTTGTGTCCTCTTTCCTTTCTTTTACCAGTGTTTTATAGTTTTAATTGTTGAGAACTTTTATTTCTTTGGTTAATTTCTACACATTTTGTTTTATTTGTGGCTATTGCAAATAGTATTATTTTTAAAATTCTTTTTCAGTTTGTTGACTGTTGGCTTATAGAAATTCTACTGATTTGTATATATCAATTTTGTATTCTGCAAATTTAATTAACTTATTAGTTCTAATAGTTTTTAGTGGACATATTAGGCAATTCTTACATTGCTATAAAGAAATAATCTGAGACTGGGTAATTTATAAAGAAAATCAGTTTAATTGACTCACAGTTTCACACAGCTGGGGAGGCCTCAGGAAACTTACAATCGTGGCAGATAGGGAAGCATCTCTTACATGGCAGTAGGAGAGAGAGCAGGTATGTAAAGCAAAGAGGGTAGATACCCTTACAGAAGCATCAGATGTCATGAGAACTCATTCACTATCACAAGAAAAGCATGGGGGAAAGCACCCTCATGATCTAATCACTTTCTACAAGATCTCTCTCAACAATTGGGGAGTAAAATTTAATATGAGATTTGGGTGAAGACACAAATCCTAACCATATTATGTAACTATTAATCCCTTTTCAGATGGGTAATTTACAAATATTTTCTCCCATTATGTGGGTTTTATCTTCACTTTGTTGATTGTTTCCTTCACTGTAAAAAAGCTTTCTAACTTGCTGTAATCCCATTGTCCATGTTTGCTTTGTTTGTCTCTGCTTATGGGGCATTATTTAAGAAATTTTTGCTCAAAGCAATGCCCTAGAGAGTTTCTTCAATGTTTTCTTGTAAAAGGTTGATAGTTTGAGATGTTAGATTTAAGTCTTTAACTCATTTTAATTTGGTTTCTGTATGTGACCAGAAATAGGGTTCTAGTTTCATTTTTCTGCCTATGACTTGTCAATTTTCCCAGCTCTATTTATTGAAGAAATTGTCTTATTTTTTATTTTATGTTCTTGGCACTTTCATTGAAAATAAGTTTACTCTAGGTTTATGAGTTTGTTTCTGGGTTCTCTATTCTGTTCCATATCTGTGTTTATGCTAGGGCCATGCTGTTTTAATTACTATAGCTTGGTAGTATAATTTGAAGCCAGGTAATGGGATTCCTCCTGTTTTGTTTTATATACTCAGCATAGCTTTGATTATTATAGTATTTTGTGGTTCCATATAAATTTCAGAATTCTTTATCTATTTCTTTGAAGAATGTCATTATTATTTTGGTGGAGATGGCATAAAATCTATAGATTGCTTTGGATTGTGGGAACATTTTAAAAATACTGATTCTCCAAATCTGTGAACATAGAAATATTTTTCTATGTTTTGTGTCCTCTTTCCTTTCTTTTACCAGTGTTTTATAGTTTTAATTGTTGAGAACTTTTATTTCTTTGGTTAATTTCTACACATTTTGTTTTATTTGTGGCTATTGCAAATAGTATTATTTTTAAAATTCTTTTTCAGTTTGTTGACTGTTGGCTTATAGAAATTCTACTGATTTGTATATATCAATTTTGTATTCTGCAAATTTAATTAACTTATTAGTTCTAATAGTTTTTTTAGTGGACATATTAGGCAATTCTTACATTGCTATAAAGAAATAATCTGAGACTGGGTAATTTATAAAGAAAAGAGGTTTAATTGGCTCATGGTTCTACAGGCTGTACAGAAAGCATAGCACTGGGTTCTGCTTCTGGAAAAGCCTCTGACAGCTGACACTCAAGGTAAAAGATAAATCTGGTGCTTGTACATCACATTGTAAATGCGAGGGTGTCTGTGGGGGGAAGTGCTACATACTTTTAAACAACCAGCTCTCATTAAAGCTTACTATGTGAGAATAAGAAAATGATACCAAAATGTTCATGGAAATTCTGCCCTCATGATTGAATCACCTCCCCAGTAGGCCCACTACCAACATTGAGGATTACATTTCAATATGAGATTTTGGTGGGGACACACACTCAAACTATATTAGTTTGCCCTTGGCCATTCCAAATCTTATATCCTTCTCATATTTTATTTTATTTTTCTTTGAAATGATTTATTGTTCACTTTTGCACACACGTGCTGAGGACAGGGCAGGTCCAGCCTGGGGCATGCTCCCCACTGCAGCATTCCAGGCACCCAGAGCAGGCCAAGGGGGACAGGGTGCATCTTTCCACATTAAATAAGGGAAGATTCCCTGAGTAAAAGACGTTTCCTTAAGTAGGACGTGTCCAGGCTCCAGGAGCAGTCCTGGGGGTGGGGGTTCTGGGCCTTCAGGCCAGAGCACTACTCATGACTTCTGAGAAGCCACCTGGTGTGCAGGGCGTGGCCATCTGAGGCTCCTGCAGCTCAGGCTGGGTCCCTTTCCAGGCCAAAGACTTCTCCAATTTGGTTTTAAAAAGCAATCCATGACCTGGGCAGTCCGCGGTCTCTTTGGCGGCTCGCCTCTTGCAGCAGCCGTGGCACAGGCTGAACACACATCTGTTGCCCTTTGGGTTGCCACACTGGTCACACTTTGCATATTTTGTCTTCAGAGAGGGGTCAAGGTCTTGTGGGGGTTCCTCAGCTGCTTCTTCTGCTTGTTCTTGGACAGGACTTCAGTGCCACACTCCTCCTCCTCCAGGGCCCACTTGCTGCGCCCACCTGCCTTCTCCTTGCTCCCCTCCCTGGGCCCCAGCCAGATGTAGGGATGGCAGATCCAGTGGAAGGGCAAGTGGCTGGGGCTTTGCTCCCTCCTGCCTGGATATCTCCTCCTGACACCGCATCTTCAGCTCCTGGCTCACGGCGGCAATGCCCTCCAGGGTCTTTGCCTTGGCCAGCTCCTCTCGCAGCTGCTGATGCACCTGCAGTGTGTGGTGCCACAGCTTGAAGAGGTGGGCCCGGACGTAGGACAGTGGGCAGGGGTGCTCCCGCATGATGTCCAGGTATTCCTCGGCCAGCTTCCACATGGCAGGGCTCCAGCCCTCAAACAGGGCAGGGTTGTCCAGGTTGCCTTCTGCGCTCATGACACCCTGTACACCCGTGTCCTGGATGCAGCGCTCCACATCCTGTAGGCTCTGGATGTTCCCATTGGCAAACACAGGGATGGCCACAGCTTTCCACACAGCCTTAATGTGCTCCCAGAATGCTGCACCCGACAGGGGCCCTTCTGCTCCTTGGTGCACCCATGAACGGTCAGCAACTGTCAGCCGGCCTTCTCCAGCATCTGGGCATACCTCACGGTCTTGTCAATCTCTGGGAAGACACAGATTTTGCACATGACGGGAACAGAGAGTTTCTTGTGGGCCAGCAAAATTATTCTTTGGAGCAGGTTCCACTCATCCTGCAGGAAGGCGCCATAGTGACCTCTCTTGGCTATCATCTGTGGGCAGCCCAGGTTCAGGTCGATGGCATCACAGTAATTCTGAGCCAGGAGAGCCACCTGAACAAACACCTCCGGGTCATTGGCACAGAACTGCACGATGAGGGGCCGGTCCTCGGGGCACACCTCACAGTACAGGTTCTCCTTCTGGTAATTGGCGTTGCAGACGAAGCCTTGGGCGTGCAGCATGGGCGTATAGCAGAGCTGTGCCCCGTGGCGCCGGCTCAGCAGCCTCCAGGCCAGCTCACTCTGGTCCACCATGGGGGCCACCACGTGGCGGGCCCCCAGAAGGGTGTGACTCCAGAACTCGAAGCCCTGCAGCTTTGGCATCGTCTCCAGGCCCCGCCGTGTCCGTCGCGCGCCTTTGGCTCGGCGGGCACCGGCCGCCTGTGTCCCGGGCCCACCCGCTCCGGCCTCGCCGACGCCTGGGGCCCCTGCCGCTCGGGCCTCTGGGAACGCCAGCACCGCGCTGGGGCCGCAGCTGGGCCCAGGGCTCCACCGCCACCGGCCCTTCTCATATTTTAAAATACAATCATGACTTCCCAATAATCCCCAAAGTCTTAGCTCATTTTAGCCTTGACTCAAAAGTCAAAAGTTTCATCTAAGGCAAAGCTAGTTTCTTCCTTCTATATGCCTGTTTTTTTAAAAAAGTTAGGTACTTCCAAGATACAAAAGGGGTATAGGCATTGGGTAAATACTCCTATTCTAAAAGGAAGAAATCAGCCAAAAGAAAGGGGCCACAGGACCCATGCAAGTATGAAACCCAGAAGGGCAGTTATTAAATCATAAGAATCCAAAATAATTATTTTTGACTCTCTGTCCCATTTCCTGGACATATTAATGCTTTGGGAAAGTCTGACCTTGTGGCTCTGCATGGTTCAGCCCCTACAGCTGCTCTCATGGGCTGGTATTGTTTGCCTCTGACTTTTCCAGGTGCAAAGCTCGAGCTGTAGCTGGATCTACCATTCTGGGGTCTGGAGGACAATGATCCTCTCCTCATAGATCTACTAGGCCATGCCCCAGTAGGGCACCTGTATGGGAACTGTAATCCCACATTTCTTCTCTGCATTGTTTTAATAGAAATTCTCCATGAGGGCTCCACCACTGCAGCATGCTTCTGCCTGAACTCCCAGGCTTTTGCATAATTTTTTAAAATAAAGGTGGAGGCTTTCAAGTCTCAACTTTTGCATTTTGTAATAGGCTTAACAGCACATGGAAGCTACCAAGGCTTATGACTTACACCCTCTGAAGAAGTGACTGGAGTTGTAACTGGGCCAGTCTGAGATACTCCTGGAGCTGGAGCAGTGAGCCAAGATCACACCATTGCACTCCAACCTGGGCAAAAAGAATAAAACTGTTTATATATATATGTATGTATTCATCAGTAGAATAAAAATGGAATGAGGTAGCCAGCCTTCAGGATAGCTCCCTATGATTCCTACCTCCTGGTGTTAACATCCTTGTGTTGTCTCTTCCCATGTTATGCTGGGTTGTTCTCTATGACCAACAGAATAGGGCGTCATTTGGGAAATCGGGTTATTAAAGATATTGTGGTTTCTATCTTGTTCTCTCCCTCCCTCTTGGATCATTTTTCCTTGGGTAAGCCACCTGCCATGCCATAGCAGTCCTGTGGAGAGGTCTGCTTTGCAAGGAATGAGACTTGCAGACAACAGACACCAAGGGCCTTTGACAACAGCCATGTGAGTAAGCCTGGAAGCACACTTTCCAGCCCCTGTCAAATCTGCAGAAGACTAAATCGCCAGGCAACATCTTGAC
>CM038413.1:38007687-38021565 GCA_021498475.1 Saguinus midas | reverse complement strand
GACACTGTTTAAGATAGCCAATGAATTAAGTGCCTTACTGAATGATACACACCTGATCCTCCTGCCTCAGCCTCCTGGGTAGCTGACATTGCAGGTATGTGTCACACCTGGCTTAATTTTAGACTTTGTAGAGACAGAGTCTTGCTCTGTTGTTCAGGGCGGCAGTTCAGTGTACACTGTAGATGTGAACATTTACTGGTCTTTCTGCTGGAACCATTCCTCTCCATCTGTCTGTCTTTAAATTCTGGGCGCACACACCCACCTGCACGTCCTAACTGCAAAATATTGATGTTGTCCAACCTGCCTTAAAAGGGAGAACTGTTTTTCCTCTGTGTGTCTCTCTGGTGTCCAGTCCACTGCTGCATTTTGGTAACATACTTGACCCACAGAGTGTGGGAGGCAGGAAGGAAGGCTTCTGCATTTCCTTTGTGGACCCGACATCATGGATCCATTAAGCATATTAGAAAACAGCAGTCAGGTGGCTTACCTCTAGCTGCCTCTGACTCTGAATTGCTCAGGGCCCCCTGCATGCCAGTGACTTGCTTTTCTTTGTGAGTTATCTCTTCACTCATTCCTAGGCTGAGTTCCCCAAAACAAGCTTCAGCACAGCACGTGTAACGTGACCTGAATGCGTGAGCCGAGATCGCGCCATTGCACTCCAGCCTGGGTAACAGAGCAAAACTCCGTCTCAAAAACAAAACAAGGCGGACACGGTGGCTCAAGCCTGTAATCCCAGCACTTTGGGAGGCCAAGGCGGGTGGATCACGAGGTCAAGAGATCAAGACCATCCTGGTCAACATGGTGAAACCCCATCTCTACTAAAGATACAAAAAATTAGCTGGGCATGGTGGCCGTGCCTGTAATCCCAGCTACTCAGGAGGTTGAGGCAGGAGAATTGCCTGAACCCAGGAGGCAGAGGTTGGTGAGCCGAGATCACGCCATTGCACTCCAGCCTGGGTAACAAGAGCGAAACTCCGTCTCAAAAAAAAAAAAAACCAGGATTTAAAAACCATTAAAATCATGGCTTCCTATCACTTCGGTTCACATGTTGGGACTGTTGCAGCAACAATTTTCAACCTCATTATGAATTCTAATCCTTTAACCCCATGACGTCCTATCTTCCAGCCCCCTGCCCCTTGTTGTTATTCATTGTCTGGCTTACTTTCTATAATTCTCTATTGTGATCACCCTTTTGCACATATCATCACTCTATTGACTGTCTCTACCTTTACCCCACATACCCATGAAACTCTAATCTTTAATGCACTCAAACACGTATTCTGTTACCTGTATTCAAGCAGCAGAGGATTGCTGGAGAAAATCTTCCAGTCATCTTAACCAACTTCAGCAAACTTACAAGCTCTCATTGATTGGCAAAAAAAAAAAAAAAAAATTTGTGTTCACTGGCACCATTTGGGATCTCACTGTTACACCCCTAGGTTTTCATATATGCAAATCCTTTATACTTTCTTTAAATCTCCAATACTTCTCCCCACTACTCTTTGGAGGTAGCAATATTCTTTACTTTGAGAGAACAGAAGCTTTCATATGGCATTCCCCTCATTTTTCACTGACACATCAACAAACCTACATCCATGTTCCCTCCTTCCACCCTCCTGATAATGCAGAAAATATCCCTTTTTCCATAGAAGGCCCATCCTTCCACATGAGCTCTGAGTTCCATTCCATCAACTCTCAGGGTCTTCATTCATCTGTAATCCTTTCTAGTTTGCACCTTATTTTCTTGCTCTCAACTTAAGTTTTCCTATAATGATCTGACATGCTCTGATATGATGAAAAATTATTCCTGGACCCAACATTTCTCCCTACTCACTAGTGTATCTTTCTACTTCCTTTATAGCCAAACTTTTAAAGTGAGTTTTTGACACTTGCTTTCTCCATTTCCTCTGATTTCATTCATTCTTCAATCCATATTTTCATATTAGCAAAGCAAAGGGTGATTTTGAGTCCTCATGTTATTTGATCTCTTAGCATCCAAGCCCAACATCAGTTTTCCTACCACTTAGGCTTTCTTGCCAAACCTGTCTTGATCTTCCATTGGCACCCTGATTCTCTAATCACAAATATTTGACAATTTTTTTGCCCTCAAAGTTTCAACATCCAGCAGTTCAGCAAAGCTTGACTTTTTTTCCTTCTCAAAATGTAACCCTCTGTTTTTTTCCATTCTCTGCAATGATCTCTGCTCAGTCAATGAGTACCTGTTCTTGGTTTCCTGATAGCTACAGTAAGGCCAATGGGTACTACTCAGTCTTCATTTTTCTTGCCTTCTCAGCAGCATTGCTACTCCTACCACCAACCTCACCTTATGCTGGCCATTCACTGAAATATCCTCCTAACTGATCTGCTTCACTTAGATATCTATGTTCCACTACATTTTAATTTCCACTGTCATTCCAACTTCCCAATCCATGATTTGTATGTAGTACAGCTTTACAGCTCTTTCTCCAATTCTTCTTCCTCTCTTAGCCACATACTCAAACAATAATTAGTTGCTTATTTTGTTTACAAAAAAATCTCTTTGCCAACAATCACATTCTATATAATAAATCTCTTATTCACTCATAGAATTTCTTCTCCTGTAGCTTTTCACATATTTATTCTAACCACATTTTACAATCCATAGCTACCTAAGAGCAACATGTACATCCTATTTCTGCACATCATATTATCTCTCTGATATGCCTTTTTTTCCCTCTCTTTTGCAGAATAAGACCTGTCCTATTACTCTCCTGTGGTATGGTGATGAGAAAAATTGCATAAGTGTGATATTTTATTATCAAACTGTATGCATGTTTATGTTATGGTAGAAACTGTATGTTAAGGGTGGATAGTTAATGAATTAATAGAAAAATCAGGCTGAAGTAAAGAATTAAAGATAAGCACACACATACACCTTAAACATTTAATTTTAATTTTATATATAGAAAGTTATTACAATTCTGGGATGCATAGCCACAACCATTATTTAGATTAAGCAGATTTTAGTTCCCCATCATCTTTTTGTAGCAGCTTAGGATTCTCTATTATGCAACTAAATTCTGTGATTTCCAGTCTCCATTTTTTTAAAGATAAATAACTAGCTAAATGATTTCAAATAACCTGAATTTGGAAGAGTGTTTTTTGTTTTTTATATTTTTGTCTCCAAACTTTCAGAATGGTCTCATCCACACCAAATAAACATTTTTTAAATGTCTTGTATTCATTCAGTCTTTCCAATGCATTCAGTTTTATTAGAAACATCTCTCTTTTTATTCTCATAATTCATGGATTGTGCTAATTTTAAAATTTACATAATTGTTATCAAAAGTATAACTGGTATAAGCAGATCTCAGAACAAACATCACTGTCTCTGGATGTGCATACAAATCTGCTGATGAGAGCCTAAATGTATGACAGTCAATGCTCTCCACATATGCAGACCCTGTAGTCATTATGATCTATTTCCTTTCAAAGGGCAACAAATACCTTTTTTTTTTTTTTGAGACAGAGTGGCACCAGGCTGGAGTACAGTGGAGCCATCTCAGCTCTCTGCAACCTCTGCCTCCCAGGTTCAGGCAATTCTCCTGCCTCAGCCTCCCAAGTAGCTGGGACTACAGGTGTGCCACCATGCCCAGCTAATTTTTGTATTTTTAGTAGAGAAGGGGTTTCACCATGTTGGCCAGGATGGTCTCGATCTCTTGACTATGTGATCCACCTGCTTTGGCCTCCCATAAGTGCTGGGATTACAGGCATGAGCCACCGCACCCAGCCTGAACAAATAACTTTATGTTTAAATAGGTAAAAAATGGGCATTGAAATAAGGAAATATATATTGTCTGTAAGTGCAAATTATTACAGCAAATGAGTCATTTATTTTTAGTGGTAAAATTTAAATTAATTTTAATTAAGATGTCTTCAGTAAAGGTCAATTATCTAATAAGTAGTTTTCAAAACCTGGTAACTAAATTTACTAATATAATTATGTTATTACTTCTTGTATTTGTATATATAAATGGACATTGAAGTTCAGCTAAGTTAGAGCACTCTTTAAAGTTATTGACATCTCAGATTCTCTTAGTATATGCAGTTTAATATAACAATGTTGCTTCAGGTATAAAGTTTATTTAAACAGATGTTGCTTATTAATACAACTAGTCATATTTTTACCATATGACATAGTAGGAGGCAAAAAAGGGGTTCCTTTAGAATATAGTATCCCTTACACTTTCATGTTTTTGAAAGCTATAAAAGGAATTTAGAAAAAAATTCTTTTGCAGGGTATGAATACATTTACATAATCTGTTTCAATGGTGATCATTTTTTACTTCAAATATTCAAGAAGATGGAGCCATCTCTCTGGCAATAAAATTGGTTATAAAACTAATTGACATTGGTCTAAGAGAGATCAAACTCAACTATTCTCAAAAGAGAGAAAGACTCTATGGTTCTTAACTAATATTTACTAGTTATACACTTCCAGATAGATGGTATTCTTTCTCATTATATGTTGTTTAGGGTAGATACTAGGGTAGAATGCAGATATGAGTGATAAGAGTTCTGTTTACTATTTCTAACTCTTAAATCACTACCATTAAAATAGAGGTAGTTATAGAAAATTTAGTAAAATATTATTTAACTATATATTTATAGCTACTAAATTTATGTCATTTCTTAAGAATCAGTGGTTAGACTCAAATTTATTTATAACACCTAAATTTAATTTAAAAAATCTATTGCTATATAATGGCTGTGCATATTTTGTGGCCACATGTGGTATTTTGATAGCTGTATAGAAGGTGTAATGAAGCAATCAGGGTAACTGGAATATCCATCATCTCAAACATGTATCATTTTGTGTTTGTGTGGAATATTAATATTATAATTCTTTTCTAGCTATTTTGAAATACACAATAATTATTGTTCACTATAATTTTCCTACTGTACTATTAAATACTAAAACTTATTCCTTCTGTATTTCTGTGTCCCTTAACCAACTTCTCTTCATCCCCCTCTTCCCTTCCCAGCCTCTGGTAACATTTCACTCTGTCCCCATGAGATTTACTTTGTGAGTTCCTGTGTATAAATGAGACCATGTGATGCCTAAATTTAAATATTATGCTGAAAAGAAAATATTTGCATAGACTCCTCCCACTTATGCCGGTGCTCATGCACGTGTTCTCCCTTGAGGGATATTTATCAGCCATCACTCTTGCCTTGTCCCTTATCTTCCCTAAGAGCTAAATCCAGGTGGATGAACTGAAGTGAAAGAAGGAGCACAGTGTAATGGGCAAAATGGTGATTAATAGGCAGCAATGGAACCAAGATGAAAATGGTTCTGTGAACTGAGGAGGTGGAGGCTCCCGGCCTCCATCGGTGAGCTCAGATAAGTGGAAGCATCTTCTCTGGAGAGACTGGCAAGGGTGCTGGGTCAGTTTCTGCAGGGTCAGAGAAGGCAGAGACCACGATGGTGTGTTGCAGGGACAGGTAGGGCCTTGCGAGCTCACAGTGGGGCACGGACTGTTAATGGAATATAGAAAGGAGGGTACTTGCTGACATCTCTTATTTACATCTCTTTTTTTTCTTCTAATGTCTAGCTATGTCATACACATTAAGAATTATCATTTAGGAAAACAGTGACTATGTATTTTACAAATACAAGATTGAAAAGGCTGCATATTTCCCTCCTTCTACACTTGTCATTCTTATTCAGCTTATTTGTATCTGTAGAGTATGTGTAATTTTTCCATGTGCAAAAATGCTGTTTGTATGTAATAGACTACTGACTTTATCATATATTTGAGCAAAACTGAAGAAATAATAAGCATCATTGATATTTGTACAGAAATATGATAAATGTGTAACCATGGTGCTCATTACATTAAAAGCTCATTTTGCTCCTGCTTTGGAAGAATCGGCCTATGTGTTTGACATTTGAAATATAAATAACCCCAGCACTTTGTGGGGGCTGAGACAGGTGGATCACCTGTGGCCAGTAGTTCAAGACTAGCCTGACTTACATGAAGAAATCCTGCCTCTACTAAAAATATAAAATTAGCCAGGCATGGTGGCACATGCCTGGAATCCCAGCTACTTGAGAGGCTAAGGCAGGAGAATCACTTAAACCTGGGAGGCAGAGGTCATTGTGAGCCGAGATCACACCATTGCCCTCTAGCCTGTGCAAGAAGAGTGAAACACCATCTCAAAAGAAAAGAAAATCAAAGAAAAATAAAGAACTAAGATCTTAGAGATAATACATTGAAATTAACTTATTGAATGTTATCTGTTTTAAAAATGTCAGCATTGCTTTGTAAATATATTGCTTGACATTGCAGCATTTTCAAAAGGTTAACTACACTTTTGCAGTCTTAAAATGTTTTAAATTTTCTTTCTGAGATTTTTCCACAGTTTATTAGGAAAATAAGCATAAAAGGAAAACAATAGAAATGCTTTGTTGTGGCCGGGCATGGTGGCTCAAGTCTATAATCCCAGCACTTTGGGAAGCCGAGGCAGGTGGATCAGGAGGTCAAGAGATTGAGACCATCCTGGTCAACAAGGTGAAACCCCATCTCTACTAAAAATACAAAAATTAGCTGGGCATGGTGGTGCATGCCTGTGGTCCCAGCTACTCGGGAGGCTGAGGCAGGAGAATTGCTTTAACCCAGGAGGCGGAGGTTGCAGTGAGCTAAGATCATGCCATTGCACTCCAGCCTGGGTAACAATAGCAAAACTCATCTCAAAAAAAAAAAATGTTTTGTTGTAAAGGTGACCTAACAGATAAGCTTAAATATAGGGAATTTGGCACTGTGTTGAATGTCTCATTATTAGCACATAAGCGATCTTAAATAAATGTCTAGTGCATTAGACACTCTTTAAGACAAAGTTATCAGAGCTCTGCTTCCAAGGACAGGCTGGCAAAATATTTCAGGAAGGATGTGATGATTCTAATGTAGCCTTTGAGCTATGAGAGCAATACAGCAGTGAAGACTCATGAACATTGTTTCCTTCCTGTCTCCCCCTTAAGCCCCAGAAATGTTAGGGGACAAGAAGAAAAGTAAAGCCTCTGCTGCATATTTTTCAGGCACCAAACAGCATAAAAGGGCAGTATGATACTACAAACTTTGGCTAATAAAACAAACTGACACAATTAAATGACTACTGAAAATAAACATTGTGGTTTCAAAGATTTGTTGATGACTTAGGGTGAAGTTTTCATATTATGCACCTGCTTAATGTGGGATGATTCCCTTTCTTTTTGTTTATTTAATAAGTATTTGTTAAGTACCTGTGTCCACTAGGCACTATTTTAGGTGCTGGTGCTTCCATGCTAGACAGAGCCCCTGCACTCATACAGTTCTCACTTTGTGGGTCAGGATGCAGACAGCAAATCAGTAAACAGACACAAATACATGACACAATTTCAAATGCCAGGTGTTTAAAGCATTCCACCTGATTTTTCTGAAGGAAGGGGCAAATAACTTTCTGCTGGCTTAGATCTGTGCTGACTAGGACACAGATCTTACAAACTATTATTTGTAAGAAACTATGGTTACTCAGAAATACACAGGAGTATTTATATTTTTATTATAAATATACAATCAATAAGGGCCCTGGGCATTTGATTTTATTTTATTTCAATGATAAAATGGGTCTAGTAATGTTAGTTGTCATAGTTACTAGTGATGATTTAATGTTAGTGAATTTACTTCACATTTAGCATAGGAAAAGTATGGATTTATTATTTGTGAATTAGAAACACAGAATAAAACCTAATTAAATTACTTGTCCTGGTGTAAGAATCAGCATATGTGAATTATTTTTGCATTTGCTGAATTATGAAGTTCTTAACAAAATGAGAGGTATTAAAGGCCCATGGCAATGGTTCTTAAACTTCACTGTGTACTTAGGGATTACCCATGAACACTGATAAAAGGCAGATTGCAGGGCTCAGACATAGCACATTCTGATTCTTTTATGTGTTGACTATTGCCCAGGAATCTGGGTTTTCAATAAGCATCCTGAGTGATTCTAATAAAGATGGTCCTGGAACCCCACAGAGACCCACTCTCTTGTTGGGTTGTATCAGATATATATGAGTTGATTTTTTCTTTTATTTTTCAATGACACTCAAGCAACTGCAGGGAACAATTTTAAGTACTCTCTGACATAAGTATCTAGGAACCAGTAGTGGAATATATTTTATACAAAAGTAATAGAGTAGTTTTATGCCATAAGACCAAAGTTCCTGGCTCCTGTCCTAGAATAATGTAGTATTGTTTAATTAACAGGTGGACACTAACCAAAAAAAGATATGTATAGAATTAAAGAAATACCATACAGAAGGATAGAGTCTCACAGTGCCTGGAATTTTCAAAATCATCAATCAGAGTAACAATTTTAAATGTGCCACAAAGTAGTACCATAATCCAAATAAGTTATACATTCATTTGCTTAACTTTCATCCATGAAAATCTTTATATAATTACTGCTTGTTCTTTTGAAATCCTTTCCTACTGTGTATTTTGTAAAAGCTCAAAATAGATCAAAACTAGTTGTTACCCTATTTACTTCTGTAAACACAAAACTCTGTTAAGGCTTTTAGGTGAAGTAAGCCCAAATATAGGCTATGTTCTGTCATGTATAACTAAAATAAAACTTCAGCCTAAGGAAACTCCTTTTGTAGACATTATTGGTACTACAAAAAGTACAAAAGTTGGCTGGGTGTGGTGGCACACAGAGACTATATGTTCATGCTGCCTACTCTAGGTTGCAGTATGTTCCCAACACACATCTTTAATGGTTTAAAATGTATTTCTATTTTTCCTTCAGTTTGTATGCTCTGTCAGCTGTATGCTTCCTCTGCATGTTTCCAAAGTGAAGAAAATGAAAAATCTTTTTCTAATACTATATTAATAGAGAAATCTATATTTTGGATTAATATTCTTTAATAAGAACCTAACTCAATAGGTTGCTCTCTAATTGATTACAATTCCCACTGGAACACTTCCCCAGGTTGACTGAAGGTCCAGGTTTTTTTCTTATTCTTCCTTCCATCCTCTATTCAGTTTCAGTTGAGAATCTACCAAACTAAGATTACATCGACCACTCAATTTTAGGCAGAAAGGGACTGCATTGATTAGTTCAACTGCCTCCTTTTCAAAGAAACTAAAGCCCACGGACCAATTTACAAAAGTGGATGTATTCTTCTTATCTGTGCTGTCCTATTGTTCAAGATCCTGGACTAGTCATAAAGCAAATGGTAGCTGATGGGAATTTCTGGAATGGGTTTAGGTGTGAGGAAGACAAAGGTCTAGTGGCAAGGTCAGCTCTCGAGGTAGGTTACTTGGATTCCTATCTACTTAGTTGTGTGTTCTTGGGCAAATTACATAACTTTTCTGTGCCTCAATTTATTTGAAAGATGGTGTATAATAGTATCTATCTCACAGCGTAATTGTGAGGATTATTGAGCTATTCTTCCAAAAGTATTAAAACATGCGGGTAAACTCCCAGTAAACACTATTTTTACCCGAATCACAAACTGCCAAACCCTTAAGTCTTGAGCTCCCAAGGGGAATTAGGAACCCTCCTGTGGCATTCCTCTTCTAAAAGTCTGCTGAACAAAAGTTGATGTTGCATTTTCAAAGAGCTCAAATGGATTACTTTTATGAAGTTTGGGGCAAATGAATTACACATATATATGACCCTCCCTTAACACCCAGAAGGTATGCGGACACGCAGAATTCAAAAGTCTGAGGGTGACTGTGCTCAGGGGTGAAGGAATGCTTAGAAACCGCCTCTTTGAGGAGGAAGGCAGGACGTTCAATAAGAGCGGCTGGCGACCAAAGAACTAAACTTTAACGCAACAAAGGTGAGTCGGTCTCCCTGCGACCACAGGCATCCAACCCAGGAACACCTCGCTCCACCTGGAAGGCCCAGGTGCAGCTGGAGGGGGACTGAAAGGGTCAGACCATCGGATTGTTCTCAACTTTGGGCTTTTACACAGCAGTTTCAAAGACAAAGGGGCTTTTCAGCTAGGTTTGGTTCACCGTCCCCCTCCTCCCAGGCCCAAGCTTGGTCCCCAATGTTTCCAGCAATGCTTGGGACATCCCTCACTTCGCTCCTTTTTTGGGGGACCACCGCCCACCCCTAGGTTGCCTGCTGTCCCTCCTAGAAAGAGGTGGATGGCCGTGACATTCCAGGGAGGACAAAAAGAGGGGTGAGGGGGCAAAGACGCCCTTCTAAAGTTTCACCCCCAAAAGGCATCCCACTCCGCCCTCGAGGCACCCTCGGGCTACAGCCTCCGCGGGGCGCACGAGCCTCCTCCCTTCGCCCCGCCCCTCGGCACGGGGGAGGTGCGCTGTGCGGCCGGCGCTCTCTGATTGGCTGCTGCGTCGGGGTTCCAGCCGCGATTGTGCCGTGGGTGGCCGTCGGTGCCTGTGTGCGCAAAGTGGGAACCGGCTTTGGGAGTTGCTGGAAGTCAGAGTCAGGGGAGCGGTCACTGGTAGTGAGCGCGGGCGGCGCTGGGCGCAAAGTAGAGAGCAGGCCCTGGTCTAAGCCTTTCCGCCGCCCTCCGGCACCGCCGGTACCACGGACTCCACCCTGCGCGGCCCCTCGGCGATGCGGTGCAGCTGCCACTCGACCAGGTGGGTTCAGGTACCGCGAGGCACCCAGGCGTCGGGCACGTGCCCTCGCTGCCCTTTGTGGCCGTGGTGCCGCTAGACCCGGGGCCTGGGAGAGGGGTGGGGACTGGGGCCCGTTGCTGCTGGAAGGGAGGGGAGGACAAGCCTGTCCCGGTGACTTCTCGCTCCCGCCGGCCTCCTCCCTGCCTCTGCGGCGTGCGCTGCAGACCCGCATCCGCCGCCCAGGGCCGGGGTGGTCCGGGCGTCGGTGCCGGCGACAGTCCCGGGGAGGGTCTTCATGTAGACTTGAGGGTGTGCGTGCTGGTCCCTGCCCTCTGCGCAGCGGGGCTGGGAGTCGGCCATTGGGTCCCTTTGGGTGCTGGTCCCTGCCCTCTGCGCAGCGGGGCTGGGAGTCGGCCATTGGGTCCCTTTGGGTGCTGGTCCCTGCCCTCTGCCGCAGCGGGGCTGGGAGTCAGCCATTGGGTCCCTTTGGGTGCACAGGCTGGGTTGTAGACAGAGCGGAAGGCTGTGCTCCGGAGAGGCCGGCGTGGTGGTGCCTGCCCGGCGGGTGGCTCTGAACTACCCCCGGAAAGGCTGAGGCGTGGGTCTAGGTGTGAACGGTGCATCAGAGATGGCGTCGATGGGTGCGAGGGGCACAGAGAAGCTTACGTGCTACTGCACTTTGGGGACAGTTTGCATTGGAGTGTGGTTTTAGGGAGACAGAGGCAACAGTTTCGGGGAAGGCCGAGCTTATAAAGAAAAGTGAGAGGGAGTTATCCCCAGGATTCTAGCTGAGAAAGTTGCAGCCTTGTAGATAGAAGCAGCCACCCTTACTTACCTCCTGGCTTGACCCTCAAAAAAGCACTTGGCAGTGTTCAGGGAAGGGTGGCATTTAAATGAGGCCAATTGAGTTTGATGGTTAAAGGGCCTAAGGATTACTGAGAATCAACAATAATGTGACGGGAAAAGCAGCGCCATTTTTATTCAGCAAAGAAAGCTTGGAAGTATTTTGTTGGGAGAATTCAGCATAAGATTTAAGGAAGTTGTTGATGCCGGGTGTGGGAGGTAGAATTAGGTGATTGCTCTAGCTCCAAGCTAAAGGTAGTTGACTTTGGAAATTTCGCTTACAATTATTTGTAGCGTACTTAACCTAGAAGTAAGTGTTTGCACTTTACAAGGGATACCGGTTCACTGTCCTTAGCTGGAATGTGCGCATGTTGTTTAGTCTTAGAGGATTTCATTTATAACACAGATTCTCTCTTATCCAGACTGCTTTTCCTAGCAGCAAGCTGGAAACCTGACATTAGGGTACAGGCTGCCTTGCGCTTTACTCTTTTAAATAAACTTATGTGGAACGAGTGTCAAATACAAAATAATTAAGTAGAAAAAAATAAATAATTCTGCCTTCTGTTGAAATCTCTTATTGCGGTCACGCCCACCTATCTTTAACAGCAGTTATGATGTGTATCCTGTGAATAAAGTATTGGTAGTGAAATTAATCGTGTATTTGAAGAAAATACTGTTCTCTGTTTATTAATAAATTGATCAGAATTTAGTGTTTTTTATCTTCTCAGCCCTGTGGAAGATCATCGCTGTTTTCCACCCTGACGTGCAGTGTAGCATGTCACACTCCTGATTTAAACAGGTTGCTGCCAGTGTATCAGCAAATGCAGGGTAGGTGTCCGTAAAAAAAAAATATATATTGCTCATGAGGAGCAAGGGAGATAGCCATATACATTTACATTTCTTTTAGGGAGACCGGCATGTGTTCATAGTCTCTCTTTCTCTTCCCCCTTTCTTTCCTTTCTCCCCTCCCTCCCATGCTGAAATATTTTCTTTGTTATGCTAATAATACCTTTTTCATAGTAATGAACTCATTTAAACATCTCAGCAACCAGAGAAAGTTCTTTTCAGTACTGAAATAATCAAGAGAATCATGGGAAGGAGACAGGACTTAAAACTTTTTGACATGTCTTTCTTTGTTTAGCTGAAGGTCTTAAGTTTGTAGCTTGGGACTACTATAAATTTGTACAGCCACATATAGCCCTAATTTGTGTAGTACAGTTATGTACTGCATAGTGCCAGTGAGGTCATCAGAGCTCATATATGATTTTGGTCCCACGGATTATAAGGGAGCTGAAAAATTCCCATTGCCTAGTGAAGCTGTGGTATTCATAATTTCTTAGTTACTCATGTTTATGTGGTGATGCTGGTGTGAACAAACTTATGGTGCAGCCAGTCCCTGTAAAAGTGTAGCATATGCAGTTATGTACAGTACATAATACTTGATAATGTTAAATACATTATTGGTTTGTGTATTTTCTACCCATTTTATCATTGTTTTAATGTGCACTTCTGCTGATTAAAAAGAAAAGTTAACTATAGAACAGCCTGAGGTGGGTCTTTCAGGAAATATTCCAGAAGAAGGCACTGTCTTAATAGGAGGTGACAGCCACATGCATGTTGTTGTCCCTGAAAACCTTTCAGTGTAATGAGATTGGAGGTGGGAGACAGTGATGTGCATGATCTGGACCCTGTGTAGGCCTAGGCTAGTGGGTGTTTGTGTCTTAGTTTTTAAGAAAAGTTTTAAAATTAAAAATAGAACAAAGCTTATAGAATTAGGATATAAGGAAAGAATATTTTGTACAGATGTACATTGTGTGTTTTAAGCTAAGTGCAATTATAGAAGAGTTTAAAAGTTTGTGAAATAAAGTTACAGTAAGCCAAGGTTAACTGAAGAAAGAAGAACTTTTCAGTGTAGCCTAAGTGTCTTTATAAAGACAATAGTGGTGTACAGCAATGTCTTAGACCTTAACATTCATTCACCCCACCCCCACTTCCCCACAACAACTTTTAGTCCTGCAGTCTCCATTCATGGTGAGTGCCCTATATAAGAGTAACATTTTTTGTCTTTTATGCTGTATTTTTACAGTACCTTTTCTATGTTTAGATACACACATACTATAGTATTCATTATAGTAAGCTGCTATATAGGTCTGTAACCTAGGAGTAATAGACTGTATCATCTAGGTGCATGTGTAGTAGGCTAGACTGTCTAGGTTTGTATAAGTCCACTGTGATGTCCACAGTGAATTGCCTAATGATGCATTTTAAGAATGTACCCCATTATTAAGCAACATGTGAGTATATTTACAGTTGTTTTCTATTTGAGCAAGTCTTGAGAATATTTGATTAATACCACATAAGCCTTAATTTTTCATACTGATAATTGTTTCTTTGAAGCACCTAAGAATTGACTTGC
>CM038413.1:37819915-38007587 GCA_021498475.1 Saguinus midas | reverse complement strand
GATATCCCCCAGCCCCCTGCTGTCCCTCCCCATTGCCCCAACAGTCCCCAGTGTATAGTAGACCGCCTCTCTGTGACCATGTGTTCTTATTTTCTCACCACCTATGAGTGAGTATATGCGGTATTTCTTTTGCCGTGCAGAAGCTGTGGAGTTTGATTAGTCCCATGGAACCAAAAAGAGCCCGCAGAGCCAAGTCAATTCTAAGCAAAAGAACACAGCGGAGGCATCACGCTACCAGACTTCAAACTATACTACAAGGCTACAGTAATCAAAACAGCATGGTACTGGTACCAAAACAGAGATATAGACCAATGGAACAGAACAGGAGCATCGGAGGCAACACAACAGTTCTACAACCATATTATCTTTGATAAACCAGACAAAAACAGGCAATGGGGAAAGGATTCCCTATCTAATAAATAGTGTTGGGAAAACTGGCTAGCCATGTGCAGAAAGCAGAAACTGGACCCCTTTCTGACACCTTACACTAAAATTAACTCCAGATGGATTAAAGATTTAAACATAAGACCTGACACCATAAAAACCCTAGAAGAAAATCTAGGCAAAACCATTCAGGACATAGGAGTAGGCAAGGACTTCATGACCAAAACACCAAAAGCATTGGCAACAAAAGCCAAAATAGACAAATGGGACCTAATGAAACTCCACAGCTTCTGCACGGCAAAAGAAACAGTCACTAGACTGAATCGGCAACCATCAGAATGGGAAAAAATCTTTGCAGTTTACACATCTGACAAAGGGCTGATATCCAGAATTTACAAAGAACTAAAACAGATTTACAGAAAAAAAACAAGCCCATTCAAAAATGGGCAAAGGATATGAACAGAAACTTTACAAAAGAAGACATACATGAGGCCAACAAACATATGAAAAAGTGCTCATCATCATTGGTCATTAGAGAGATGCAAATCAAAACCACATTGAGATATCATCTCACACCAGTTAGAATGGCGATCATTAAAAAATCTGGAGACAGCAGATGCTGGAGAGGATGTGGAGAAATAGGAACACTCTTACACTGTTGGTGGGAGTGTAAATTAGTTCAACCATTGTGGAAGACAGTGTGGCGATTCCTCAGGGACCTAGAAATAGAAATTCCATTTGACCCAGCAATCCCATTACTGGGTATCTATCCAAAAGACTATAAATCTTTCTACTATAAGGACACATGCACACGAATGTTCATTGCAGCACTGTTTACAATAGCAAAGACCTGGAACCAACCCAAATGCCCATCGATGATAGACTGGACTGGGAAAATGTGGCACATATACACCATGGAATATTATGCAGCAATAAAAAATGATGAGTTTGTGTCCTTTGTAAGGACATGGATGAATCTGGAGAACATCATTAATCAGCAAACTGACACAAGAACAGAAAAAGAAATACTGCATATACTCACTCATAGGTGGGTGAGGAAAATGAGAACACATGGACACAGAGAGGCGGTTTACTATACACTGGGGACTGTTGGGGGAAATGGGGGAGGGACGGGGGGGCTGGGGGGGATAGCCTGGGGATGAATACCAAGTGTGGGTGAAGGGGAGGAAGGCAGCAAAACACACTGCCATGTGTGTACCTATGCAACTATCTTGCACATTCTGCACATGTACCCCAAAACCTATAATGCAATAAAAATTAAAAAAAAGAGCTATAGCACTTAAAGCTCAGGCCTGAGACAGACAGACACACACACACACACACACACACACACACACACACACACAGTCTAGACACACAACTGGTAGTGTTTTAAGTGCTATAGCACTTAAAACAGGGACAGTTTTAGCTGTGTATTTTCAAAAAGTTGTCTCTAAGTGCTATAGCTGATGAAGTTAGAATGAGTGATCTGTGTCCACTTGAGTTGAGCATTCTTTTGGTAATAAAGAATTCTGTTATATTTGAATTCTTTAGAAATGATTATCATTCTTCTAAATCAACTGTGAATTTTCTGTATTAATTTCTAGCAGAGGTAATAGAGTTAATCCAAAATCATAGGTGTATTAAAGTCCAGATTGACAAGTATACTCAACCAAAGAGGCACTGAGCTGAAAAGGAATCATTTCCCAGTGGGCCTTACAGCCCACATAAATCCCTGTGCAAAAATCAAGACACAGAGACAGAAAGTGACTCACCTAAGGCTTGTCACTTGAAAGTGAGTGGCTGACTGACTGGCAGAGGGCTGGAAATCAAATCCAAATCTCCTGACCTCTAATTTCAGAGGGTGCACTGCCTCCGCAAGGCCCAATTTTACAGTTAAATGGCTTAACAAGAGCTTTACTGGATTGAAGTCAATGTTAGAAGACATTAGATTCCATCGGCACAGTCTTTGGCCCCTTGTCTCTAATGAGAATTTGCCCAGTTCAAATTTTAACATTGGGTCTAACCTGAGAGATCTTGACTTTCAGCCTGAAACTCTTGAAAAGTATTGATTAACTTAGGAGTTCTTGCTACAAAGTGAGAGTCAAGACACCTCTTCAGCAAAGGTGATCTGGCCTCAGTGGTAAATGGGAAATGATCTGGTTGCAATCATCACCCTCTCACCAATCATCAAGATAAATTTATTATAACATACATGTATTGTGTTTTTAGGAGGGCCAAAACTTATTTAAGATGCTGAGTAACATGCTACTACAGGAAGAAGGGGGTGCTGCTCAGGCCTGGAGACAGACAGACACACACACACACATGCAAACACATGGTCTAGGCACACAACTGTTAGTGTAAATCCAAATACTTAGTAGTATGAGGAGGGCTTTGAACACATCCATGCTCCAAAGGAAGAGATGCATTTTTTTAATTCACACATCCATTCTCCCTCCTTTTCCCCCAACCCTGCCTCATCCTCAAGCTCACACATTATTGCATAGAACAAAATTAGGCAGGACTACCAGTTTAAAGCATTGTAAATGATGCTTTCATGGAAAACAACAGCACAGTCAATAGGAGAGCATGCTTGCATATGAAATATGATTAATTCTTTCAGACATGGCTCATGATGACTGGGGCCACACAACCAGGACAGCAGCTCTGCTCTGCACTGAGCCTACCTGTGTGCCTGGCCACCTCCCAGAGTGCTTCACACTCTCATTTTACCCTCAGAGGCAGACAAGAGGACTTCAAAGGACTCATGTGTCTTCCATGCTCTCTGAAAAGGACTCCCATTTCTCCTGGGGACAACAACAAAAGTAGCTTTTTATTTGTAGAGCACACATCTTTTTCAAAATACACAGCTAAAACTAACCCTGCTTAAAGTGCTATAGCACTTAAAAGAAACCAAAGGTCAGCAGGCTTAGCAAAGCAGTAGGAACCATGAAAAAGGATTAGGTTCCACAGACTTCCTGCCTCCTCTCTGTCTTTTCCCATCTCTTTGTCACATGGTCTGGGGAAGCTGGAAGCAGATTAATTAGTTTTCCTTTTTTATGCTGTCCTGAGATAATCCCAGCCTCTGCCTGAGCTTGGGGCAGGGAAGAAATGGGATTTAGAGAGCACATAAGAGGGATATTTTACAAATGTCTTAAGAAGCTAAAGGAGACTTAAAAACTGCAAGTGAGTGAAAAGTTATGGAATTTGGGTTAAGATGCTGTTGAAAATAGATGCTTAGTGCCACAAAGAAAAATTAGCACTGAGACAAAGGATCTTTTAGCAAAAGAAATTTTAATTTCTGGACTGCAGGAAGGGTACTCTCACTATCCATTTTGCCATGAGAGTACTAGGAACAAAGGAAAGGAGACATATTTGTCCTTACACATTTGGGGTTGTCCTTACTGCTTTGTGTGATTTCTGTTGGCTGGAGCCAGACCTCACAATCCAAACTAAAACCTGATTGGCTAACAACTTAAAACTTTTCTAAACAGGTAAAAGCAATGGAGAGCCTGGACATGCTTGTGAGTACATCCAGCACAGATATCCTGGTTAAAGTACAAGGACATAGAACATACCACATGCCTGTAAGCATAGCATGTCTAACAGCTATACAGGATAAGGCTTAACAAAGTTATTAACACACTTATTCTCTAACAAGAAAGGAAAGTATAAACTGGGAGTTTTCTACTTCCCACAGTGCTGTTAAGCATGTCTGAAACTCACTGGGGAGAAAGGGATTTCAAAAATATAGTCTGGAGGATTTCATAGGGGGAAAAAGTTATAATTATACCTCAGTGAGTGGAGACACTTCAATTAACTAGTGACACCTACTGCCTAGGTTAAGTACTTTTTTCCCTACCAAACTGGAACATGAGCAGGAAGCTTATTATCCACCATCACTCATGCTTTGCTTAGTTTTTATACTGTACTAATATCCTCCCTGGTTGCAGCTGTCTGGGCTGTTTTGGTTTACATATTTCATGGGCATTTAGGTACTGGACACAAGGACTAAATATGATGACAGGGAGGCTGAGGTAGGAGAATTGCTTGAAACCGGGAGGTGGAGGTTGCAGTGAGCCAAGATCCTGCCACTGCACTCCAGCCTGGGCAACAACAGCAAAAACTCCATCTCAAAAAAAATTGATGACAAATTTGCAGGTATATTACAGCAGTGGGATTTTTCACTAGTATGAAGCTGTCACCTGACCTGCTGAAATTGCAAAGGCAGGAATTAGTGGCATGGAAGATACCACCAAATATACCTTGGTCACTTTTAGTTTGTCCTTGGAATTAGATATCAGCTCCCTGCCAACCTCGTGCAAAGGCACGTGCAATCTGGATGGTATGCACAGAACACTGAATGATATTGTGCCCCTAATCTAGAGACACAGGAAGTGGCACCATGAAGACCTAAATCACTTTATCATCCCCAGACCAAAAAGAAGGAAGCAGACAGGACACTGGTTTAACATGAGAGGCTTCACATATGTTATCTCCTTTAATCTTTACAACAATCCTCAATTTTCCTGAATTTTAAAACCAGGTGAGGCTCTGAGAGGTTATTTGCCAAGGTCACCTAGCTGGCATATGACAAAGTCAGGATTTTCATTGAGATCCATGTGACTTGAACCTTTGCTCTTTCTAATATACCCACTCTTTCTCCCTGAATCTTTCTTTAGATGGAGATTTGTGCTTAATTGCAGCCTCCAGCAGGCATGAATAATTCACATGGAGGGCTTCTAAAGAAAGTGGTGGAAGGCAATGCCTACTGAGCACCTGTATGTGAAAGGTATTCTCTGAGCACTGCAAAGACTGCAGAGAAAAACACCTGAAGATGCTTAGAATCCCATGCAAGGGCTCATTTATGTGTCATTTTTCTCTGAAAAATTTTTTTTGTGGTAAGGGCACTTAACATCAGACCCATCCTCTATTTTCCTTTTTTGTTGTGGTAAGGACACTTAACATGATATCTTTCCTCCTAACAATTTTAGGTGTACAATACATTATTGTTGATTTAAAAAGATATTACCTCACAACTGTAAGGATGGATACTATAAAAAATTCATTCTGGTCAATTTAGAAAACACAGATGAACCTGGAGGACATAACATTAAGTAAAACAAGTCAGGAACAGAAAGTCAAATACCACATGATCACAAAAAGTTGAACAGATAGAAAAAGAGAGTAGAAAAAAGACTGGGGGTTAGAGGATTGGAGAGATGCTAAAGAACACAAAATTCCAGTTAGATGCAAAAAATAAGTTGTAGAGATCTATTGCCTATCATGGTGATTACAGTTAATAGATAATATACTTAAAAATACTAAAATTCAATTTTTATGCAAATATAAAAAATATAAATACCTGTGGCTACCCCAGTGTACAAAACAAAATAAGTCTCTACATATTCTATTAGAAAAAAACATACAATGTCCTTCTCTACTATGTTTTAAGGTATATAGACCATCAGGATGTACTCTCACACATAAAATACTAAAATTCAATTTCTACACAGATATAAAAAATATAAATATCCTGTTGGTACCCCAGTGTACAAAACAAAATAAGTCTCTAAATACTCTATTAGAAAAAATATACAATGTCCTTTTCTACTCTGTTTTAAAGTATATACACCATGAGGATGTACTCTCAAATGTAAAATACTAAAATTCCATTTTTATGTGGATATAAGAAATACAAATACCTGTGGCTACCCCAGTGTACAAAACAAAATAAGTCTCTAAATACTCTATTAGTAAAAACATACAATGTTCTTCTCTACTCTGTTTTAAAGTGTATACACCATAAGGATGTACTCTAACACGTAAAATACTAAAATTCAATTTTTATGCAGATATAAAAAATATAAATACCATGTGGGTACCCCATTGTACAAAACAAAATAAGTCTGTAAACACTCTATTAGAAAAACCATGCAATGTCCTTTTCTACTCTGTTTTAAGGTATATGCACCATCAGGATGTACTCTCACACGTAAAACACTGAAATTCATTTTTTTACGCAGAAACCAAGAATATAAATACCCTGTGGGAACCCCAGTGTACAAAACAAAATAAGTCTCTAAATACTCTATTAGAAAAAACATACAATGTCCTTTTATACTCTGTTTTAAAGTATATACACCATGAGGATTTACTCTCACATGTAAAATACTAAAATTCAATTTCTATGCAGATATAAAAAATATAAATACCCTGTTGGTACCCCAGTGTACAAAACAAAATAAGTCTCTAAATACTCTATTAGAAAAAACATACAATGTCCTTTTCTGCTCTGTTTTAAAGTATATACACCATCAGGATGTACTCTCACACATAAAATACTAAAATTCAATTTTTACACAGATATAAAAATATAAATACCTGTGGGTACCCCAGTGTACAAAACAAAATAAGTCTCTAAATACTCTATTAGAAAAAACATACAATGTCCTTTTCTACTGTGTTTTAAAGTATATACACCATCAGGATGTACTCTCACATAAAATACTAAAATTCAATTTTTATGCAAATATAAAAATATAAATACCTGTGGGTACCCCAGTGTACAAAACAAAATAAGTCTCTAAATACTCTATGAGAAAAAACATACAGTGTCCTTTTCTACTCTGTTTTAAAGTATATACACCATCACAATGTACTCTCACACATAAAATACTAAAATTCCATTTTTACGCAGATATAAAAAATATAAATACCTGTGGATACCCCAGTGTACAAAACAAAATAAGTCTCTAAATACTCTATTAGAAAAAACATACAATGTAGTTTTCTTCTCTGTTTTAAAGTACATACACCATCAGGATGTACTCTCACATGTAAAATACTAAAATTCAATTTTTACATGGTAATCAAGAATCTAAATACCCTATAGGTACCCCAGTGTACAAAACCAAATAAGTCTCTAATTACCCCATTAGAAAAAACATACAATTTCCTTTTCTACTCTGTCTTAAAGTATATACACAATCAGGCCGGGCGCGGTGGCTCAAGCCTGTAATCCCAGCACTTTGGGAGGCCGAGGCGGGTGGATCACGAGGTCAAGAGATCGAGACCATCCTGGTCAACATGGTGAAACCCCGTCTCTACTAAAAATACAAAAACTTAGCTGGGCATGGTGGTGCGTGCCTGTAATCCCAGCTACTCAGGAGGCTGAGGCAGGAGAATTGCCTGAACACAGAAGGCGGAGGTTGCAGTGAGCCGAGATCGTGCCATTGCACTCCAGCCTGGGCAACAGGAGTGAAACTCCGTCTAAAAAAAAAAAAGTATATACACAATCATGATGTTCTCTCACACGTAAAATACTAAAATTCAATTCTTATGCAGATATAAAAAATATAAATATGCTGTGAATACCCCAGTGTACAAAACAAAATAAGTCTCTAAAGACTCTATTAGAAAAAACATACAATGTCCTTTTCTACTCTCTTTTAAAGTATATACACCATCAGGATGTACTATAATATGTAAAATACTAAAATTCAATTTTTACACAGATATAAATAATATGAATACCCTGTGGGAAGCCCAGTGTATAAAACAAAATAAGTCTCTAAATACTCTATTAGAACAAACATAGAATGTCCTTTTCTGCTCTGTTTTAAAGTATATACACCATCAGGAGGTACTCTCACACATAAAATACTAAAATTCAATTTTTATGTGGATATAAATAATATAAATACCCTGTTGGTACTCCAGCATACAAAACAAAATAAGTCTCTAAATACTCTATTAGAAAAAACATAGAATGTCCTCTTCTACTCTGGTTGAAAATATATACACCATCTGCATGAACACTCACATGTAAAATACTAAAATTCAGTTTTGACACTTATATAAAATATATAAATACCCTGTCGGTACCCCAGTGTACAAAACAAAATAAGTCTCAAAAGCCCTATTAGAAAAAACATACAATGTCTTTTTCTACTCTGTTTTAAAGTATATACACCATCAGGATATACTCTCACATGTAAAATACTAAAATTCAATTTTTACGCTTATATAAAAAATATAAATACCCTGTGGGTATTCAAGTGTACAAAACAAAATAAGTCTCTAAATACTCTTTTAGAAAAAACAACCAATGTCTTTTTCTACTCTGTTTTAAAGTATATACACAATGAGGATATACTCTCACACGTAAAATACTAAAAATCAATATTTACGTGGATATAAAAATATAAATACCCTGTGGGTATTCAAGTGTACAAAACAAAATAAGTCTCTAAATAGTCTATTACAAAAAACAGACCATGTCCTTTTCTGCTCTGTTTTAAAGTATATACACCATCAGGATGTACTCTCACACGTAAAATACTAAAATTCAATTTTTATGTGGAAATCAAGAATATAAATACCCTGTGGGTACCCCAGTGTACAAAACAAAATAAGTCTCTAAATACTCTATTAGAAAAAACATACAATGTCTTTTCTACTCTGTTTTAAAGTATATACACAATCAGGCCGTGCGCGGTGGCTCAAGCCTGTAATCCCAGCACTTTGGGAGGCCGAGGCGGGTGGATCACGAGGTCAAGAGATCGAGACCATCCTGGTCAACATGGTGAAACCCCGTCTCTACTAAAAATACAAAAACTTAGCTGGGCATGGTGGTGCGTGCCTGTAATCCCAGCTACTCAGGAGGCTGAGGCAGGAGAATTGCCTGAACACAGAAGGCGGAGGTTGCAGTGAGCCGAGATCGTGCCATTGCACTCCAGCCTGGGCAACAGGAGTGAAACTCCGTCTAAAAAAAAAGTATATACACAATCATGATGTTCTCTCACACGTAAAATACTAAAATTCAATTCTTATGCAGATATAAAAAATATAAATATGCTGTGAATACCCCAGTGTACAAAACAAATAAGTCTCTAAAGACTCTATTAGAAAAAACATACAATGTCCTTTTCTACTCTCTTTTAAAGTATATACACCATCAGGATGTACTATAATATGTAAAATACTAAAATTCAATTTTTACACAGATATAAATAATATGAATACCCTGTGGGAAGCCCAGTGTATAAAACAAAATAAGTCTCTAAATACTCTATTAGAACAAACATAGAATGTCCTTTTCTGCTCTGTTTTAAAGTATATACACCATCAGGAGGTACTCTCACATAAAATACTAAAATTCAATTTTTATGTGGATATAAATAATATAAATACCCTGTTGGTACTCCAGCATACAAAACAAAATAAGTCTCTAAATACTCTATTAGAAAAAACATAGAATGTCCTCTTCTACTCTGGTTGAAAATATATACACCATCTGCATGAACACTCACACGTAAAATACTAAAATTCAGTTTTGACACTTATATAAAATATATAAATACCCTGTCGGTACCCCAGCATACAAAACAAAATAAGTCTCTAAAGACTCTATTAGAAAAAACATACAATGTCCTTTTCTACTCTCTTTTAAAGTATATACACCATCAGGATGTACTATAATATGTAAAATACTAAAATTCAATTTTTACACAGATATAAATAATATGAATACCCTGTGGGAAGCCCAGTGTATAAAACAAAATAAGTCTCTAAATACTCTATTAGAACAAACATAGAATGTCCTTTTCTGCTCTGTTTTAAAGTATATACACCATCAGGAGGTACTCTCACATAAAATACTAAAATTCAATTTTTATGTGGATATAAATAATATAAATACCCTGTTGGTACTCCAGCATACAAAACAAAATAAGTCTCTAAATACTCTATTAGAAAAAACATAGAATGTCCTTTTCTGCTCTGTTTTAAAGTATATACACCATCAGGAGGTACTCTCACACATAAAATACTAAAATTCAATTTTTATGTGGATATAAATAATATAAATACCCTGTTGGTACTCCAGCATACAAAACAAAATAAGTCTCTAAATACTCTATTAGAAAAAACATAGAATGTCCTCTTCTACTCTGGTTGAAAATATATACACCATCTGCATGAACACTCACATGTAAAATACTAAAATTCAGTTTTGACACTTATATAAAATATATAAATACCCTGTCGGTACCCCAGTGTACAAAACAAAATAAGTCTCAAAAGCCCTATTAGAAAAAACATACAATGTCTTTTTCTACTCTGTTTTAAAGTATATACACCATCAGGATATACTCTCACATGTAAAATACTAAAATTCAATTTTTACGCTTATATAAAAAATATAAATACCCTGTGGGTATTCAAGTGTACAAAACAAAATAAGTCTCTAAATACTCTTTTAGAAAAAACAACCAATGTCTTTTTCTACTCTGTTTTAAAGTATATACACAATGAGGATATACTCTCACACATAAAATACTAAAAATCAATATTTACGTGGATATAAAAATATAAATACCCTGTTGGTACTCCAGGGTAAAAAACAAAATAAGTCTCTAAATAGTCTATTACAAAAAACAGACCATGTCCTTTTCTGCTCTGTTTTAAAGTATATACACCATCAGGATGTACTCTCACACGTAAAATACTAAAATTCAATTTTTATGTGGAAATCAAGAATATAAATACCCTGTGGGCACCTTAGTGTACAAAACAAAATAAATCTCTAAATACTTCATTAGAAAAAACACAGAGTGACCTTTTCTACTCTGTTTTAAAGTATATACACCATCAGGATGTACTCTCACATGTAAAATACTAAAATTTAATTTTTATGCAGATATCAAAAACATAAATTCCCTGTGGGTACTCCAGTGTACAAAACAAAATACGTCTCTAAATACCCTATTAGAAAAAACATACACTGACCTTTTCTACTCTGTTTTAAAGTATATACACCATCAAAATGTACTCTCACACATAAAATACTAAAATTCAATTTTTACGCTTATATAAAAAATATAAATACCCTGTGGGTACCCCAGTGTACAAAACAAAATAAGTCTCTAAGTACTGTACTAGAAAAAACATACAATGTCCGTTTCTACTGTATTTTAAAGTATATACAACATCTGGATGTTCTCTAACACGTAAAATACTAAAATTCAATTTTTATGCTTATATAAAATATATACATACCCTGTTGGTACCCCAGTGTACAAAACAAAATAAGTCTCTAAATACTCTATTAGAAAAAACATACACTTTCCTTTTCTACTCTGTTTTAAAGTATATACACCATCAGGATGTACTCACACAGGTAAAATACTAAAATTCAATTTTTACGCCAATATAAAAAATATAAAAATGCTGTGGGTACCCTAGTATACAAAACAAAATTAGTCTATAAATCCTCTATTAGAAAAAACATACAATGTTCTTTTCTACTTTGTATTAAGGTATATATACCATCAGAATCTACACTCACACATAAAATACTAAAATTCAATTTTATTTTTATTTTTATTTTTTTTTGCCAATCCATGAGAGCTTGTAAGGTTGCTGAGGTTGGTTGGCCTTGAACTCTTGGCCTCGCCTTCGCAAGCACCATGACATCTGGCCGGAGCCACTTTGGGCCCTAAAATTCAATTTTTATGTGAATATAAAATATATAAATACCCTGTGGGTACCCCAGTGTACAAAACAAAAGAAGTCTCTAAATACTGTATTAGAAAAAACATACAGTGACCTTTTCTACTGTGTTTTAAAGTACATACACCATCAGGATGTACTCTCACATGTAAAATTCTAAAATTCAATTTTACGCTTATATAAAAATATATAAATACCCTGTGGTACCCCAGTGTACAAAACAAAATAAGTCTCAAAGCCCTATTAGAAAAACATACAATGTCTTTTCTACTCTGTTTTAAAGTATATACACCATCAGGATGTACTCACATGTAAAATACTAAAATTCAATTTTATGCTTATATAAAAATATATACATACACTGTGGGTACCCCAGTGTACAAAACAAAATTAGTCTATAAATCCTCTATTAGAAAAACATACAATGTCCTTTTCTACTGTGTTTTAAAGTATATAAACCATCAGGATGTACTCTCACATAAAATACTAAAATTCAATTTTATGTGGATATCAAAAATATAAATACCCTGTTGGTACCCCAGTGTACAAAACAAAATAAATCTCTAAATACTCTATTAGAAAAACATACAATGTTCTTTTCTACTTTGTATTAAGGTATATATACCATCAGAATCTACACTCACATAAAATACTAAAATTCAATTTTATGCAGATATAAAAATATAAATACCCTGTTGGTACTCCAGTGTACAAAACAAAATTAGTCTATAAATCCTCTATTAGAAAAAACATACAATGTCCTTTTCTACTGTTTTAAAGTATATACACCATCAGGATGTACTCTCACACGTAAAATACTAAAATTCAATTTTATGCAGATATAAAAATATAAAAATGCTGTGGGTACCCCAGTGTACAAAAAAAATAAGTCTCTAAATACTCTATTAGAAAAAACATACAATGTCCTTTTCTACTCTGTTTTAAAGTATATACACCATCAGGATGTACTCTCACATGTAAAATACTAAAATTCAATTTTTACACAGATATAAAAATATAAATACCCTGTGGTACCCCAGTGTACAAAACAAAATAAGTCTCTAAATACTCTATTAGAAAAAACATACAATGTCCTTTTCTACTCTGTTTTAAAGTATATACACCATGAGGATGTACTCTCACACGTAAAATACTAAAATTCAATATTTATGTGGATATAAAAAATATAATTACCCTGTTGGTACTCCAGCATACAAAAAAAAATAAGTCTTTAAATAGTCAATTAGAAAAAACATACAATGTCCTTTTCTACTCTGTTTTAAAGTATATACACCATCAGGATGTACTCTCACATGTAAAATACTAAAATTCAATTTTTACACTTATATAAAAATATATAAATACCCTGTGGGTACCCCAGTGTACAAAACAAAATAAGTCTCTAAATACTCTATTAGAAAAAACATACAATGTCTTTTTCTACTCTGTTTTAAAGTATATACACCATCAGGATGTACTCTCACATGTAAAATACTAAAATTAAATTTATACGTGGATATCAAAAAAATAAATACCCTGTGGGTACCCCAGTGTACAAAACAAAATAAGTCTCTAAATACTCTATTAGAAAAAACATACAATGTCCTTTTCTACTGTTTTAAAGTATATACACCATCAGGATGTACTCTCACACATAAAATACTAAAATTCAATTTTTACGTGGATATAAAAATATAAACACCCTATTGGTACTCCAGCATACACAACAAAATAAGTCTCTAAATAGTCTATTAGAAAAAAGATACAATGTTTTTTTCTGCTCTGTTTTAAAGTATATACACCATCAGGATGTACTCTCACACGTAAAATACTAAAATTCAATATTTACGTGGAAATCAAGAATATAAATACCCTGTGGGTACCCCAGTGTACAAAACAAAATAAATCTCTAAATACTTCATTAGAAAAAACATACAGTGACCTTTTCTACTCTGTTTTAAAGTATATACACCATCAGGATGTACTCTCACATGTAAAATACTAAAATTCAATTTTTATGCAGATATCAAAAATATAAATTCCCTGTGGGTACCCCACTGTACAAACCAAAATATGTCTCTAAATACCCTATTAGAGAAAACATACAATGTCATTTTCTACCCTGTTTTAAAGTATATACACCATCAGGATGTACTCTGACATGTAAAATACTAAAATTCAATTTTATGGATATAAAAATATAAATACCCTGTGGGTACTGCCATGTACAAAACAAAATAAGTCTCTAAATACTATATTAGAAAAAACATACAATGTCCGTTTCTACTCTGTTTTAAAGTATATCCACCATCTGGACATACTCTGACACGTAAAATACTAAAATTCAATTTTTACGCTTATATAAAATATATAAATACCCTGTTGGTACCCCAGTGTACAAAACAAAATAAGTCTCTAAATACTCTATTAGAAAAAACATACAATTTCCTTTTCTACTCTGTTTTAAAGTATATACACCATCAGGATGTACTCACACATAAAATACTAAAATTCAATTTTTACGTGGATATAAAAATATAAATACCCTGTTGGTACCCCAGTGTACAAAACAAAATAAGTCTCTAAATACTGTATTAGAAAAAACATACAATGTCCTTTTCTACTGTTTTAAAGTATATACACCATCAGGATGTACTCTGACATGTATAATACAAAAATTCAATTTTTACACTTATATAAAAAATATAAATACCCTGTGGTGACCCCAGTGTACAAAAAAAAAATAAGTCTCTAAGTACTCTAGTAGAAAAAGACATTGTATGTTTTAAAGTATATACACCATCAGGATATACTCTCACAAGTAAAATACTAAAATTCAATTTTTATGCGTATATAAAAATACAAATACCTGTGGCTACCCCAGTGTAAAAAACAAAATAAGTCTCTAAATACTCCATTAGAAAAAAATATACAGTGTCCTATTCTACTCAGCTTTAAAGTATATACAGCATCAGGAGGTATTGACACATGTAAAATACTAAAATTCAATTTTATGCAGATATAAAAATATAAATACCCTGTGGGTACCCCAGTGTACAAAACAAAATAAGTCTCTAAACACTCTATTAGAAAAAACATACAATGTCCTTTTCTACTCTGTTTTAAAGTATATACACCATCAGAATGTACTCTCACATGTAAAATACTAAAATTCAATTTTTATGCAGATATAAAAATATAAATACCTGTGGGTACCCCAGTGTACAAAACAAAATAAGTCTCTAAATACTCTATTAGAAAAAACATACAATGTCCTTTTATACTCTGTTTTAAAGTATATACACCATGAGGATTTACTGTCACATGTAAAATTCTAAAATTCAATTTTTCCATGAAAATAAAGAATATAAATACCTGTGGGTACTGCAGTGTTCAAATCAAAATAAGTCTCTAAACACTCTATTAAAAAAACATACAATGTCCATTTCTAATCTGTTTTAAAACATATAAAGCATCAGAATGTACTCTCACTAGTAAAATATTAAAATTCAATTTTTATGCAGATATAAAAAATATAAATACCCTGTGGGTACCCAAGTGTACAAAACAAAATAAGTCTCTAAATACTCTATGAGAAAAAACATACAGTGTCCTTTTCTACTCTGTTTTAAAGTATATACACCATCACAATGTACTCTCACACATAAAATACTAAAATTCCATTTTTACGCAGATATAAAAAATATAAATACCTGTGGATACCCCAGTGTACAAAACAAAATAAGTCTCTAAATACTCTATTAGAAAAAACATACAATGTCCTTTTCTACTGTTTTAAAGTATATACACCATCAGGATGTACTCACATGTAAAATACTAAAATTCAATTTTTACTTATATAAAAATATAAATACCCTGTGGTACCCCAGTGTACAAAACAAAATAAGTCTCTAAATACTTCATTAGAAAAAACATACAATGTCCTTTTCTACTCTGTTTTAAAGTATATACACCATCAGGATGTACTCTCACAGGTAAAATACTAAAATTCAATTTTACGCTTATATAAAAATATAAATACACTGTGGGTACCCCAGTGTACAAAACAAAATAAGTCTCAAAATACTCTGTTAGAAAAAACATACAATGTCCTTTTCTACTGTGTTTTAAAGTATATAAACCATCAGGATGTACTCTCACATAAAATACTAAAATTCAATTTTATGTGGATATAAAAATATAAATACCCTGTTGGTACTCCAGCATACAAAACAAAATAAGTCTCAAAATACTCTATTAGAAAAACATACAATGTCCTTTTCTACTGTTTTAAAGTATATACACCATGAGGATGTACTCTCACACATAAAATACTAAAATTCAATTTTATGCAGATATAAAAATATAAATACCCTGTTGGTACTCCAGCATACAAAACAAAATAAGTCTCTAAATACTCTGTTAGAAAAAACATACAATGTCCTTTTCTACTGTTTTAAAGTATATACACCATCAGGATGTACTCTCACATAAAATACTAAAATTCAATTTTATGCAGATATAAAAATATAAATACACTGTGGGTACCCCAGTGTACAAAACAAAATAAGTCTCAAAATACTCTATTAGAAAAACATACAATGTCCTTTTCTAATCTGTTTTAAAGTTTATACACCATCAGGATATACTCTCACATGTAAAATACTAAAATTCAATTTTTATGCAGATATAAAAATATAAATACACTGTGGGTACCCCAGTGTACAAAACAAAATAAGTCTCTAAATACTCTATTAGAAAAAACATACAATGTCCTTTTCTACTCTGTTTTAAAGTATATACACCATCAGGATGTACTCTCACATGTAAAATACTAAAATTCAATTTTTATGCAGATATCAAAAATATAAATACCCTGTGGGTACCCCAGTGTACAAAACAAAATAAGTCTCTAAATACTCTATTAGAAAAAACATACAATGTCTTTTCTACTCTGTTTTAAAGTATATACACCATCAGGATGTACTCACACATAAAATACTAAAATTCAATTTTTATGTGGATATAAATAATATAAATACCCTGTGGGTACCCCAGTGTACAAAACAAAATAAGTCTCTAAATACTCTATTAGAAAAAACATACAATGTTCTTTTCTACTCTGTTTTAAAATATATACACCATGAGGATGTACTCTCACATGTAAAATACTAAAATTCAATTTTACGCTTATATAAAAATATATAAATACCCTGTGGTACCCCAGTGTACAAAACAAAATAAGTCTCTAAATACGCTATTAGAAAAACCATACAATGTCTATTTCTACTCTGTTTTAAAGTATATACACCATCAGGATATACTCTCACATGTAAAATACTAAAATTCAATTTTTATGCTTATATAAAAAATATAAATACCCTGTGGGTACCCAAGTGTACAAAACAAAATAAGTCTCTAAATACTCTATTAGAAAAAACATACAATGTCTTTTCTACTCTGTTTTAAAGTATATACACCATGAGGATATACTCTCACACGTAAAATACTAAAATTCAATTTTTACGTGGATATAAAAAATATAAATACCCTGTGGGTACTGCCATGTACAAAACAAAATAAGTCTCTAAATACTATATTAGAAAAAACATACAATGTCCGTTTCTACTCTGTTTTAAAGTATATCCACCATCTGGATATACTCTCACACGTAAAATACTAAAATTCAATTTTTACGTGGAAATAAAAATATAAATACCCTGTGGGTACCCAAGTGTACAAAACAAAATAAATCTCTAAATACTTCATTAGAAAAAACATACAGTGACCTTTTCTACTCTGTTTTAAAGTATATACACCATCAGGATGTACTCTCACATGTAAAATACTAAAATTCAATTTTATGCAGATATCAAAAATATAAATTCCCTGTGGGTACCCCAGTGTACAAAACAAAATAAGTCTCTAAATACCCTATTAGAAAAAACATACAATGTCCTTTTCTACTCTGTTTTATAGTATATACACCATCAGAATGTAGTCTCACACGTAAAGTACTAAAATTCAATTTTTACGCTTATATAAAAAATATAAATACCCTGTGGGTACCCCAGTGTACAAAACAAAATAAGTCTCTAAATACTGTATTAGAAAAAACATACAATGTCCTTTTCTACTCTGTTTTAAAGTATATACACCATCAGGATGTACTCTCACACGTAAAATACTAAAATTCAATTTTTATGCTTATATAAAATATATAAATACCCTGTGGGTACCCCAGTGTACAAAACAAAATAAGTCTCTAAATACTCTATTAGAAAAACATACAATGTCCTTTTCTACTCTGTTTTAAAGTATATACACCATCAGGATGTACTCTCACATGTAAAATACTAAAATTCAATTTTTACGCTTATATAAAAATATATAAATACCCTGTGGGTACCCCAGTGTACAAAACAAAATAAGTCTCTAAATACTCTATTAGAAAAACATACAATGTTCTTTTCTACTGTGTTTTAAAGTATATACACCATCAGAATGTACTCTCACATAAAATACTAAAATTCAATTTTACACTTATATAAAAATATAAATACCCTATTAGAAAAAATACAATGTCCTTTTCTACTGTTTTAAAGTATATACACCATCAGGATGTACTCACATGTAAAATGCTAAAATTCAATTTTACGTGGATATAAAAATATAAATACCCTATTAGAAAAAATATACAATGTCCTTTTCTACTGTTTTAAAGTATATAAACCATCAGGATGTACTCTCACGTAAAATACTAAAATTCAATTTTACGTGGATATAAAAATATATAAATACCCTGTGGGTACCCCAGTGTACAAAACAAAATAAGTCTCTAAATACTCTATTAGAAAAACATACAATGTCCTTTTCTACTCTGTTTTAAAGTATATACCCCATGAGGATGTACTCTCACATGTAAAATTCTAAAATTCAATTTTACGTGGATATAAAAATATAAATACCTGTGGGTACCCCAGTGTACAAAACAAAATAAGTCTCTAAATACCCTATTAGAAAAAACATACAATGTCCTTTTCTACTCTGTTTAAAAGTATATACAACATCCAGATGTACTCTCACACATAAAATACTAAAATTCAATTTTTACACTTATATAAAAAATATAAATACCCTGTGGGTACCCAAGTGTAGAAAACAAAATAAGTCTCTAAATACTCTATTAGAAAAAACATACAATGTCCTTTTATACTCTGTTTTAAAGTATATACACAATCTGGATGTACTCTCATACATAAAGTACTAATATTTAATTTTTACACTTATATAAAAAATATAAATACCCTGTGGGTACCCAAGTGTAGAAAACAAAATAAGTCTCCATATACTGTATTAGAAAAAACATACAATGTCTTTTTTACTCTGTTTTAAAGTATATACACCATGAGGAGGTACTCTCACACGTAGAATACTAAAATTCAATTTTTCCACAAATATAAAAAATATAAATACCCTGTGGGTACCCCAGTGTACAAAACAAAATAAGTCTCTAAACACTCTATTAGAAAAAACATACAATGTCCTTTTCTACTCTGTTCTTAAGTATATACACCATCCGGACGTGCTCTCATACGTAAGGTACTAAAATTCAATTTTTACGCAGTTATAAAATATATAAATACCCTGTGGGTACCCCAGTGTACAAAACAAAATAAGTCTCTAAATACTCTATTTGAAAAAACATACAATGTCCTTTTCTTCTCTGTTTTAAAGTATATACACCATCAGGATGTACTCTCACATGTAAAATACTAAAATACAATTTCTACATGGAAATCAAAAATATAAATACACTGTGGGTAACACAGTGTACATAACAAAATAAGTCTCTAAGTACTCTATTAGAAAAAACGTACAATGTTCTTTTCTACTCTGTTTTAAAATATATACACCATGAGGATGTACTCTCACACGTAAAATACTAAAATTCAATTTTCACTTGAAAATAAAAATATAAATACCCTATGGGTTCCCAGTGTACAAAACAAAATAAGTCTTTAAATAGTCAATTAGAAAAAACATACAATGTCCTTTTCTACTCTGTTTTAAAGTATATACACCATCAGGATGTACTCTCACGTAAAATACTAAAATTCAATTTTTATGCGGATAAAAAAATATAAATACTCTGTTGGTACTCCAGTGTACAAAACAAAATAAGTCTCTAAATACTATATTAGAAAAAACATACAATGTCCTTTTCTACTCTGTTTTAAATTATATACACCATCAGGATGTACTCTCACAGGTAAAATACTAAAATTCAATTTTATGTGGATATAAAAATATAAATACCTGTGGGTACCCCAGTGTACAAAACAAAATAAGTCTCTAAATACTCTATTAGAAAAAACATACAATGTCCTTTTCTACTCTGTTTTAAAGTATATAAACCATCAGGATGTACTCTCACACGTAAAATACTAAAATTCAATTTTATGCAGATATAAAAATATAAATACCTATGGGTACCCCATTGTACAAAACAAAATAAGTCTCAAAATACTCTATTAGAAAAAACATACAATGTCCTTTTCTACTCTGTTTTAAAGTATATAAACCATCAGGATGTACTCTCACATGTAAAATACTAAAATTCAATTTTACGTGGATATAAAAATATAAATACCATGTGGGTACCCCATTGTACAAAACAAAATAAGTCTCTAAACACTCTATTAGAAAAAACATACAATGTCCTTTTCTACTCTGTTTTAAAGTATATACACCATCAGGATGTACTCTCACAGTAAAATACTAAAATTCAATTTTCACTGGATATAAAAATATAAATACCCTGTGGTTACCCCATTGTATAAAACAAAATAAGTCTGTAAACACTCTATTAGAAAAAACATGCAATGTCCTTTTCTACTCTGTTTTAAAGTATATACACCATCAGGATGTACTCTCACACGTAAAATACTAAAATTCAATTTTCACTAGAAAATAAAAATATAAATACCTGTGGGTACCCCAGTGTACAAAACAAAATAAGTCTCTAAATACTCTATTAGAAAAAACATACAATGTCCTTTTATACTCTGTTTTAAAGTATATACACCATGAGGATTTACTGTCACATGTAAAATTCTAAAATTCAATTTTTCCACAGAAAATAAAGAATATAAATACCTGTGGGTACTCCAGTGTACAAAACAAAATAACTCTAAATACTCTATTAGAAAAAATATACAATGTCCTTTTCTACTGTGTTTTAAAGTATATAAACCATCAGATGTACTCTCACGTAAAGTACTAAAATTCAATTTTTACGCTTATATAAAAATATAAATACCCTGTGGGTACCCCAGTGTACAAAACAAAATAAGTCTCTAAATACTCTATTAGAAAAAACATACAATGTCTTTTCTACTCTGTTTTAAAGTATATACACCATCAGGATGTACTCTCACATGTAAAATACTAAAATTCAATTTTTACGTGGATATAAAAATATAAATACCCTGTGGGTACCCCAGTGTACAAAACAAAATAAGTCTCTAAATACTCTATTAGAAAAAACATACAATGTCCTTTTCTACTCTGTTTTAAAGTATATACACCATCAGGATGTACTCTCACACGTAAAATACTAAAATTCAATTTTTACGTGGAAATAAAAATATAAATACCCTGTGGGTACCCCAGTGTACAAAACAAAATAAGTCTCTAAATACTCTATTAGAAAAAACATACAATGTCCTTTTCTACTCTGTTTTAAAGTATATACACCATCAGGATGTACTCTCACATGTAAAATACTAAAATTCAATTTTATGCAGATATAAAAATATAAATACCCTGTGGGTACCCCATTGTACAAAACAAAATAAGTCTCTAAATACTCTATTAGAAAAAACATACAATGTCCTTTTCTACTCTGTTTTAAAGTATATACACCATCAGGATGTACTCTCACATGTAAAATACTAAAATTCAATTTTTATGCAGATATAAAGAATATAAATACCCTGTGGGTACCCCAGTGTACAAAACAAAATAAGTCTCTAAATACTCTGTTAGAAAAAACATACAATGTCCTTTTCTACTTTCTTTTAAAGTATATAAACCCTCAGGATGTACTCTCCAATGTAAAATTGTAAAATTCAATTTTCACTGAAAATGAAAAATATAAATACCTGTGGGTACCCCAGTGTACAAAACAAAATAACTCTAAATACTCTGTTAGAAAAAATATACAATGTCCTTTTCTACTCTGTTTTAAAGTATATAAACCATCAGGATGTACTCTCACACGTAAAATACTAAAATTCAATTTTTACATGGAAATAAAAATATAAATACCCTATGGGTACCCCAGTGTACAAAACAAAATAACTCTCAAAATACTCTGTTAGAAAAAACATACAATGTCCTTTTCTACTCTGTTTTAAAGTATATACACCATCAGATGTACTCTCACACGTAAAATACTAAAATTCAATTTTTACGCTTATATAAAAATATAAATACCCTATGGGTTCCCATTGTACAAAACAAAATAAGTCTCTAAATACTCTATTAGAAAAAACATACAATGTCCTTTTCTACTCTGTTTTAAAGTATATACACCATCAGGATGTACTCTCACACATAAAATACTAAAATTCAATTTTTATGCTTATATAAAAATATAAATACCTGTGGATACCCCATTTTACAAAAGAAAATAAGTCTCTAAATACTCTATTAGAAAAAATATACAATGTCTTTTCTACTGTGTTTTAAAGTATATACACCATCAGAATGTACTCTCACTAGTAAAATATTAAAATTCAATTTTTATGCAGATATAAAAAATATAAATACCCTGTGGGTACCCAAGTGTACAAAACAAAATAAGTCTCTAAATACTCTATGAGAAAAAACATACAATGTCCTTTTCTACTCTGTTTTAAAGTATATACACCATCAGGATGTACTCTCACACATAAAATACTAAAATTCAATTTTTATGCAGATATAAAAAATATAAATACCTGTGGGTACCCCAGTGTACAAAACAAAATAAGTCTCTAAATACTCTATTAGAAAAAACATACAATGTCCTTTTCTACTGTGTTTTAAAGTATATAAACCATCAGGATGTACTCTCACATGTAAAATACTAAAATTCAATTTTCACTGAAAATAAAAATATAAATACCTGTGGGTACCCCAGTGTACAAAACAAAATAAGTCTCTAAATACCCTATTAGAAAAAACATACAATGTTCTTTTCTACTCTGTTTTAAAGCATATACACCATCAGGATGTACTCTCACACGTAAAATACTAAAATTCAATTTTTACGTGGATATAAAAAATATAAATACCCTTTGGGTACCCCAGTGTACAAAACAAAATAAGTCTCTAAATACTCTATTAGAAAAAACATACAATGTCCTTTTCTACTCTGTTTTAAAGTATATACACCATCAGGATATACTCTCACACGTAAAATACTAAAATTCAATTTTTATGCTTATATAAAATATATAAATACCCTGTGAATACCCCATTTTACAAAAGAAAATAAGTCTCTAAATACTCTATTAGAAAAACATACAATGTCCTTTTCTACTCTGTTTTAAAGTATATACACCCTCCAGATGTACTCTCATACGTAAAGTACTAAAATTCAATTTTTACACTTATATAAAAAATATAAATACGCTGTGGGTACCCCAGTATACAGAATAAAATAAGTCTCTAAATCCTCTATTAGAGAAAATATACAATGTTCTTTTCTACTTTGTATTAAGGTATATACACCATCAGGATGTACTCTCACAGGTAAAATACTAAAATTCAATTTTTACACGGATATAAAAAATATAAATACGCTGTGGGTACCCCAGTATACAAAACAAAATAAGTCTCTAAATCCTCTATTAGAAAAAATATACAATGTTCTTTTCTACTTTGTATTAAGGTATATACACCATCAGGATCTACACTCACACGTAAAATACTAAAATTCAATTTTTACGTGGATATAAAATATATAAATACCCTGTGGGTACCCCAGTGTACAAAACAAAATAAGTCTCTAAATACTCTATTAGAAAAAACATACAATGTCTTTTTCTACTCTGTTTTAAAGTATATACACCATCAGGATATACTCTCACATAAAATACTAAAATTCAATTTTTACGTGGATATAAAAAATATAAATACCCTGTTGGTACTCCAGTGTACAAAACAAAATAAGTCTCTAAATACTCTATTAGAAAAAACATACAATGTCCTTTTCTACTCTGTTTTAAAGTATATACACCATCAGGATGTACTCTCACATGTAAAATACTAAAATTCAATTTTTACGTGGAAATCAAGAATATAAATACCCTGTGGGTACCCCAGTGTACAAAACAAAATAAATCTCTAAATACTCTATTAGAAAAAACATACAATGTCCTTTTCTACTCTGTTTTAAAGTATATACACCATCAGGATGTACTCTCACATGTAAAATACTAAAATTCAATTTTATGCAGATATCAAAAATATAAATTTCCTGTGGGTACCCCAGTGTACAAAACAAAATAAGTCTCTAAATACTCTATTAGAAAAAACATACAATGTCCTTTTCTACTCTGTTTTAAAGTATATACACCATCAGAATGTACTCTCACACATAAAATACTAAAATTCAATTTTTACGCTTATATAAAAATATAAATACCCTGTGGGTACCCCAGTGTACAAAACAAAATAAGTCTCTAAATACTGTATTAGAAAAAACATACAATGTCCGTTTCTACTCTGTTTTAAAGTATATACACCATCAGGATGTACTCTCACACGTAAAATACTAAAATTCAATTTTTACGCTTATATAAAAATATATAAATACCCTGTGGGTACCCCAGTGTACAAAACAAAATAAGTCTCTAAATACTCTATTAGAAAAAACATACAATGTCCTTTTCTACTCTGTTTTAAAGTATATACACCATCAGGATGTACTCTCACATGTAAAATACTAAAATTCAATTTTTACGCTTATATAAAAATATAAATTCCTGTGGCTACCCCAGTGTACAAAACAAAATAACTCTAAATACTCTATTAGAAAAATATACAATGTCCTTTTCTACTGTTTTAAAGTATATAAACCATCAGGATGTACTCACATGTAAAATTCTAAAATTCAATTTTTACGCTTATATAAAAATATAAATACCCTGTGGGTACCCCAGTGTACAAAACAAAATAACTCTCAAAATACTCTGTTAGAAAAAATACAATGTCCTTTTCTACTGTTTTAAAGTATATACACCATCAGGATGTACTCACATGTAAAATTCTAAAATTCAATTTTTACGCTTATATAAAAATATAAATACCTATGGGTTCCCATTGTACAAAACAAAATAACTCTCACAATACTCTGTTAGAAAAACATACAATGTCCTTTTCTGCTCTGTTTTAAAGTATATACACCATCAGATGTACTCTCACACATAAAATACTAAAATTCAATTTTTATGTGAATATAAAATATATAAATACCCTGTGGGTACCCCAGTGTACAAAACAAAAGAAGTCTCTAAATACTGTATTAGAAAAAACATACAGTGACCTTTTCTACTGTGTTTTAAAGTACATACACCATCAGGATGTACTCTCACATGTAAAATTCTAAAATTCAATTTTTATGTGGATATCAAAAATATAAATTCCCTGTGGGTACCCCAGTGTACAAAACAATATAAGTCTCTAAATACCATATTAGAAAAAACATACAATGTACTTTCATACTCTGTTTTAAAGTATATACACCATCTGGATGTACTCTCATACATAAAGTACTAATATTTAATTTTTACACTTATATAAAAAATATAAATACCCTGTGGGTACCCAAGTGTAGAAAACAAAATAAGTCTCCATATACTGTATTAGAAAAAACATACAATGTCTTTTTTACTCTGTTTTAAAGTATATACACCATGAGGAGGTACTCTCACACGTAGAATACTAAAATTCAATTTTTCCACAAATATAAAAAATATAAATACCCTGTGGGTACCCCAGTGTACAAAACAAAATAAGTCTCTAAACACTCTATTAGAAAAAACATACAATGTCCTTTTCTACTCTGTTTTAAAGTATATACACCATCTGGATGTACTCTCACACGTAAAATACTAAAATTCAATTTTTATGCTTATATAAAATATATAAATACCCTGTGGGTACCCCAGTGTACAAAACAAAATAAGTCTCTAAATACTCTATTAGAAAAAACATACAATGTCCTTTTCTACTCTGTTTTAAAGTATATACACCATCAGGATGTACTCTCACACGTAAAATACTAAAATACAATTTCTACATGGAAATCAAAAATATAAATACACTGTGGGTAACACAGTGTACAAAACAAAATAAGTCTCTAAATACTCTATTAGAAAAAACATACAATGTCCTTTTCTACTCTGTTTTAAAGTATATACACCATCAGGATGTACTCTCACATGTAAAATACTAAAATTCAATATTTACGTGGATATAAAAAATATAATTACCCTGTTGGTACTCCAGCATACAAAACAAAATAAGTCTCTAAATAGTCTATTAGAAAAAACATACAATGTCCTTTTCTACTCTGTTTTAAAGTATATACACCATCAGGATGTACTCTCACGTAAAATACTAAAATTCAATTTTCACTCAAAATAAAAATATAAATACCCTATTGGTACTCCAGTGTACAAAACAAAATAAGTCTCTAAATACTATATTAGAAAAAACATACAATGTCCTTTTCTACTCTGTTTTAAATTATATACACCATCAGGATGTACTCTCACAGGTAAAATACTAAAATTCAATTTTTATGTGTAAATCAAGAATATAAATTGCCTGTGGGTACCCCAGTATATAAAACAAAATAAATATCCAAATACTTCATTAGAAAAAACATACAGTGACCTTTTCTACTCTGTTTTAAAGTATATACACCATCAGGATGTACTCTCACATGTAAAATTCTAAAATTCAATTTTTATGTGGATATCAAAAATATAAATTCCCTGTGGGTACCCCAGTGTACAAACAAAATACGTCTCTAAATACCCTATTAGAAAAAACATACAATGTCCTTTTCTACTCTGTTTTAAAGTATATACACCATCAGGATGTACTCTCACACGTAAAATACTAAAATTCAATTTTTATGGATATAAAAATATAAATACCCTATGGGTACCCCATGTACAAAACAAAATAACTCTAAAATACTCTATTAGAAAAAACATACAATGTCCTTTTCTACTCTGTTTTAAAGTATATAACCATCAGGATGTACTCACACGTAAAATACTAAAATTCAATTTTACACTTATATAAAAATATAAATACCCTGTGGTACCCCAGTGTACAAAACAAAATAAGTCTCAAAATACTCTATTAGAAAAAACATACAATGTCCTTTTCTACTCTGTTTTAAAGTATATAAACCATCAGGATGTACTCTCACATAAAATACTAAAATTCAATTTTACGTGGATATAAAAATATAAATACCCTATGGGTACCCAAGTGTACAAAACAAAATAAGTCTCAAAATACTCTGTTAGAAAAACATACAATGTCTTTTCTACTCTGTTTTAAAGTATATACACCATCAGGATGTACTCTCACACGTAAAATACTAAAATTCAATTTTACATGGATATAAAAATATAAATACCCTATGGGTACCCCATGTACAAAACAAAATAAGTCTCTAAATACTCTATTAGAAAAAAGATACAATGTTTTTTCTGCTCTGTTTTAAAGTATATACACCATCAGGATGTACTCTCACACGTAAAATACTAAAATTCAATATTTACATGGAAATAAAAATATAAATACCCTGTGGGTACCCAAGTGTACAAAACAAAATAACTCTCAAAGTACTCTGTTAGAAAAAACATACAATGTCCTTTTCTACTCTGTTTTAAAGTATATAATCCATCAGGATGTACTCTCACACATAAAATACTAAAATTCAATTTTCACTCAAAATAAAAATATAAATACCTATGGGTTCCCCATTGTACAAAACAAAATATGTCTCTAAATACCCTATTAGAGAAAACATACAATGTCATTTTCTACCCTGTTTTAAAGTATATACACCATCAGGATGTACTCTGACATGTAAAATACTAAAATTCAATTTTTACATGCATATAAATAATATAAATACACTGTGGGTACCCCAGTGTACAAAACAAAATAAGTCTCAAAATACTCTGTTAGAAAAAACATACAATGTCCTTTTCTACTGTTTTAAAGTATATAACCATCAGGATGTACTCTCACACGTAAAATACTAAAATTCAATTTTTACATGGATATAAAAATATAAATACCCTATGGGTTCCCATTGTACAAAACAAAATAAGTCTCAAAATACTCTGTTAGAAAAAACATACAATGTCCTTTTCTACTCTGTTTTAAAGTATATAAACCATCAGGATGTACTCTCACACGTAAAATACTAAAATTCAATTTTATGGATATAAAAATATAAATACCCTTTGGGTACCCCAGTGTACAAAACAAAATAAGTCTCTAAATACTCTGTTAGAAAAAACATACAATGTCCTTTTCTACTCTGTTTTAAAGTATATACACCATCAGGATATACTCTCACACATAAAATACTAAAATTCAATTTTATGGATATAAAAATATATAAATACCCTATGGGTTCCACATTGTACAAAACAAAATAAGTCTCTAAATACTCTATTAGAAAAAACATACAATGTCCTTTTCTACTCTGTTTTAAAGTATATACCATCAGGATGTACTCTCACACGTAAAATACTAAAATTCAATTTTACACTTATATAAAAATATAAATACCTATGGGTTCCCATTGTACAAAACAAAATAAGTCTCTAAATACCCTATTAGAGAAAACATACAATGTCATTTTCTACCCTGTTTTAAAGTATATACACCATCAGGATGTACTCTGACATGTAAAATACTAAAATTCAATTTTTACATGCATATAAATAATATAAATACACTGTGGGTACCCCAGTGTACAAAACAAAATATGTCCCTAAATACTCTGTTAGAAAAAACATACAATGTCCTTTTCTACTATTTTTTAAGGTATATATATCATCAGGATGTACTCTCACACGTAAAATACTAAAATTCAATTTTTACATGGAAATCAAGAATATAAATACCCTGTGGGTACCCCAGTGTACAAAACAAAATAAGTCTCTAAATACTCTATTAGAAAAACATACAATGTCCTTTTCTACTCTGTTTTAAAGTATATACACCATCAGGATGTACTCTCACACGTAAAATACTAAAATTCAATTTTTACGTGGATATAAAAAATATAAATACCCTGTGGGTACCCCAGTGTACAAAACAAAATAAGTCTCTAAATACTGTATTAGAAAAAACATACAATGTCCTTTTCTACTCTGTTTTAAAGTATATACACCATCAGGATGTACTCTCACACGTAAAATGCTAAAATTCAATTTTCACTCGAAAATAAAAATATAAATACCCTTTGGGTACCCCAGTGTACAAAACAAAATAAGTCTCTAAATACTATTAGAAAAACATAAATGTCCTTTTCTACTGTTTTAAAGTATATACACCATCAGGATGTACTGTCACACGTAAAATGCTAAAATTCAATTTTCACTCAAAAATAAAAATATAAATACCTGTGGGTACCCCAGTGTACAAAACAAAATATGTCTCTAAATACTCTATTAGAAAAATATACAATGTCCTTTTCTACTGTGTTTTAAAGTATATAACCATCAGGATGTACTCACATGTAAAATTCTAAAATTCAATTTTATGCAGATATAAAAATATAAATACCCTATGGGTTCCCATTGTACAAAACAAAATATGTCTCTAAATACTCTGTTAGAAAAATATACAATGTTTTTTCTACTCTGTTTTAAAGTATATAACCATCAGGATGTACTCACACGTAAAATACTAAAATTCAATTTTATGGATATAAAAATATAAATACCTATGGGTTCCCATTGTACAAAAAAAACTTTCAAAATCCTCTGCTAGAAAAAATATACAATGTTCTTTTCTACTGTGTTTTTAAGTATAGAAACCAGCAGAATGTACTCTCACATGTAAAATGCTAAAATTCAATTTTCACTCAAAAATAAATAATATAAATTCCCTATGGGTTCCCCATTGTACAAAATAAAATAACTCTCAAACTACTCTGTTAGTAACTATATACAATGTCTTTTTCTACTGTGTTTTAAAGTATATAAACCATCAGGATGTACTCTCACACATATAATGTTAAAATTCAATTTTCACTTGAAAATAAAAAATATAAATACCCTATGGGTTCCCCATTATACAAAACAACATAACTCTGAAAATACTGTTAGAGAAAATATACAATGTCCTTTTCTACTGTGTTTTAAAGTACATAAACCATCAGGATGTACTGTCACACGTAAAATGCTGAAATTCAATTTTCACTTAAAAATAAAAAATATAAATACTCTATGGGTTCCCCATTGTACAAAACAAAATAACTCTCAAAATACTCTGTTAGAAAAAATATACAATGTCCTTTTCTACTGTGTTTTAAAGTATATAAACCATCAGGATGTACTGTCACACGTAAAATGCTAAAATTCAATTTTCACTCAAAAATAAAATATATAAATACCCTATGGGTTCCCCATTATACAAAACAAAATAACTCTCAAAATACTCTGTTAGAAAAAATATACAATGTCCTTTTCTACTGTGTTTTAAAGTATATAAACCATCAGGATGTACTCTCACATGTAAAATGCTAAAATTCAATTTTCACTTGAAAATAAAAATATAAATACCCTATGGGTTCCCAGTTGTACAAAACAAAATAACTCTCAAAATACTCTGTTAGAAAAAATATACAATGTCCTTTTCTACTGTGTTTTAAAGTATATAAACCATCAGGATGTACTCTCAGATGTAAAATGCTAAAATTCAATTTTCACTTGAAAATAAAAAACATAAATACACTATGGGTTTGCCATTGTACAAAACAAAATAAGTCTCAAAATACTCTGTAAGAAAAAATATACAATTTCCTTTTCTACTGTGTTTTAATGTATATAAACCATCAGAATATACTCTCACATGTAAAATGCTAAAATTCAATTTTCACTTGAAAATAAAAAATATAAATACCCTATGGGTTCCACATTGTACAAAACAAAATAACTCTCAAAATACTCTGTTAGAAAAAATATACAATGTCCTTTTCTACTGTGTTTTAAAGTATATACACCATCAGGATGTACTCTCAGATGTAAAATGCTAAAATTCAATTTTCACTAGAAAATAAATAATATAAATACCCTTTGGGTTCCTCATTGTACAAAACAAAATAACATTCAAAATACTCTGTTAGAAAAAATATACAATTTCCATTTCTACTGTGTTTTAATGTATATAAACCAGCAGGTTGTACTCTCACATGTAAAATAATAAAATTCAATTTTCACTAGAAAATAAAAAATATAAATACCCTATGGGTTCCACATTGTACAAAACAAAATAACTCTCAAAATACTGTGTAAGAAAAAATATACAATTTCCTTTTCTACTGTGTTTTAAAGTATATAAACCATAAGGATGTAATCTCCCACGTAAAATTCTAAATTCAATATTCACTCAAATATAAAAAATATAAATACACTATGGGTTCAACATTGTACCAAACAAAATAACTCTCAAAATACTCTGTTAGAAAAAAATATACAATGTTTTTTCTTCTGTGTTTTAAAGTATATAAAGCATCAGGATGTACTGTCACACGTAAAATGCTAAAATTCAATTTTCACTGGACAATAAAAAATATAAATACCCTCTGGGTTTCCCAATGTACAAACAAAATAACTCTCAAAATACTCTGTTAGTAACTATATACAATGTCTTTTTCTACTGTGCTTTATAGTATATAAACCATCAGGATGTATTCTCACACATATAATGTTAAAATTCAATTTTCACTCGAAAATAAAATATATAAATACCTATGGGTTCCCCATTGTACAAAACAAAATACCTCTCAAAATTCTCTCTTAGAAAAAATATACAATGTCCTTTTAAGCTGTGTTTTAAAGTATATACCATCAAAATGTACTCTCACACATAAAATGCTAAAATTCAAATTTCACTCTAAAATAAAAAATATAAATATTCTATGGGTTCCACATTGTACAGAACATAGTAACTCTCAAAATACTCTGTTAGAAAAAATATACAATGTCTTTTTCTTCTGTGTTTTAAAGTATATAAACCATCATGATGCACTCCCACACGTAAAATTCTAAAATTCAACTTTCACTCGAAAATAAAAATATAAATACTATGGGTTCCCATTGTACAAAACAAAATAACTCTCAAAATACTCTGTTAGAAAAAATATACAATGTCCTTTTCTACTGTGTTTTAAAGTATATAAACCATCAGGATGTACTCTCACATGTAAAATGCTAAAATTCAATTTTCACTCAAAATAAAAATATAAATACCCTATGGGTTCCCATTGTACAAAACAAAATAACTCTCAAAATACTCTGTTAGAAAAAATATACAATGTCCTTTTCTACTGTGTTTTAAGTATATAAACCATCAGGATGTACTCTCACACGTAAAATGCTAAAATTCAATTTTCACTCAAAATAAAAATATAAATACCCTATGGGTTCCTCATTGTACAAAACAAAATAACTCTCAAAATACTCTGTTAGAAAAAATATACAATGTCCTTTTCTACTGTGTTTTAAAGTATATAAACCATCAGGATGTACTCTCACACATAAAATGCTAAAATTCAATTTTCACTCAAAATAAAAATATAAATACCCTATGGGTTCTTCATTGTACAAAACAAAATAACTCTCAAAATACTCTGTTAGAAAAAATATACAATGTCCTTTTCTACTGTGTTTTAAAGTATATAAACCATCAGGATGTACTCTCACACATAAAATGCTAAAATTCAATTTTCACTCAAATATAAAAATATAAATACCCTATGGGTTCTTCATTGTACAAAACAAAATAACTCTCAAAATACTCTGTTAGAAAAAATATACAATGTCCTTTTACTGTGTTTTAAAGTATATAAACCATCAGGATGTACTCTCACATAAAATGCTAAAATTAAATTTTCACTCAAAATAAAAATATAAATACCCTATGGGTTCCATTGTACAAAACAAAATAACTCTCAAAATACTCTGTTAGAAAAAATATACAATGTCCTTTTTCTACTGTGTTTTAAGGTATATAAACCATCAGGATATACTCTCACACGGAAAATGCTAAAATTCTATTTCCCTCAAAAACAAACATATAAAAAACTATGGGTTTCCCATTGTACAAAACAAAATAACTCTCAAAATACTCTGTTAGAAAAAATATACAATGTCCTTTTCTACTGTGTTTTAAAGTATATAAACCATCAGGATGTACTCTCACACATAAAATGCTAAAATTCAATTTCACTCAAAATAAAAATATAAATTTTCCATGGGTTCCCATTGTACAAAACAAAATAAGTCTCAAAATACTCTGTTAGAAAAAATATACAATGTCCTTTTCTACTGTGTTTTAAGTATATAAACCATCAGGATGTACTCTCACAAGTAAAATGCTAAAATTCAATTTTCACTGGAGAATAAAAAATATAAATACCCTATGGGTTCCCATTGTACAAAACAAAATAACTCTCAAAATACTCTGTTAGAAAAAATATACAATGTCCTTTTCTACTGTGTTTTAAAGTATATAAACCATCAGGATGTACTCTCACACGTAAAATGCTAAAATTCAATTTTCACTCAAAATAAAAATATAAATACCCTATGGGTTACCCATTGTACAAAACAAAATAACTCTCAAAATACTCTGTTAGAAAAATATACAATGTCCTTTTCTACTGTGTTTTAAAGTATATAAACCATCAGGATGTACTCACACATAAAATGTTAAAATTCAATTTTCACTCGAAAATAAAATATATAAATACCTATGGGTTCCCCATTGTACAAAACAAAATACCTCTCAAAATTCTCTCTTAGAAAAAATATACAATGTCCTTTTAAGCTGTGTTTTAAAGTATATACCATCAAAATGTACTCTCACACATAAAATGCTAAAATTCAAATTTCACTCTAAAATAAAAAATATTAATATTCTATGGGTTCCACATTGTACAGAACATAGTAACTCTCAAAATACTCTGTTAGAAAAAATATACAATGTCTTTTTCTTCTGTGTTTTAAAGTATATAAACCATCATGATGCACTCCCACACGTAAAATTCTAAAATTCAACTTTCACTCGAAAATAAAAAATATAAATTTTATATGGGTTCCCCATTGTGCAAAACAAAATAACTTCCAAATTACTCTGTTAGAAAAAATATACAATGTCCTCTTCTACTGTTTTTTAATGTATATAAACCATCAGGATATACTCTCATATGTAAAATGCTAAAATTCAATTTTCACTCAAAAAGGAAAAATATAAATACCCTATGGGTTTTCCATTGTACAAAACAAAATAACTCTCAAAATACTCTGTTAGAAAAAATATACAATGTCTTTTTCTGCTGTGTTTTAAAGTATATAAACCATCAGGATGTACTCTGACACATAAAATGCTAAAATTCAATTTTCACTCAAATATGAAAAATATAAATACCCTATGGGTTCTTCATTGTACAAAACAAAATAACTCTCAAAATACTCTGTTAGAAAAAATATACAATGTCCTTTTCTACTGTGTTTTAAAGTATATAAACCATCAGGATGTACTCTCACGTGTAAAATTCTAAAATTCAATTTTCACTCGAGTATAAAAAATATAAATACCCTATGGGTTCCGCATTGTACAAAACAAAATAACTCTCAAAATACTCTGTTAGAAAAAAGTATACAATGTCCTTTTCTTCTGTGTTTTAAAGTATATAAACCATCAGGATGTACTCTCACACGTATAATGCTAAAATTAAATTTTCACTCAAAAATAAAAAATATAAATACCCTACGGCTTCCCCATTGTACAAAACAAAATAACTCTCAAAATGCTCTGTTAAAGAAAATATACAATGTCCTTTTCTACTGTGTTTTAAAGTATATAAACCATCAGGATGTACTGTCACACATAAAACGTTAAAATTCAAATTTTACTCTAAAATAAAAAATATAAATTTTCCATGGGTTCCCCATTGTATAAAACAAAATATATTTCAAAATACTCTGTTAGAAAAAATATACAATGTCCTTTTTTTACTGTGTTTTAAGGTATATAAACCACCAGGATGCACTCTCAAACGTAAAATGCTAAAATTCAATTTACACTCAAAAATAAAAAATATAAATACCCTATGGGTTCCCCATTGTACAAAACAAAATAACTCTCAAAATACTCTGTTAGAAAAAATATACAATGTCCTTTTCTTCTGTGTTTTAAAGTATGTAAACCATCAGGATGTACTCTCACACATAAAATTCTAAAATTAAAATTTCACTCAAAAATAAAAATATAAATACCCTATGGGTTCCCCATTGTACAAAACAAAATAACTCTCAAAATACTCTGTTAGAAAAAATATACAATGTCCTCTTCTACTGTGTTTTAAAGTATATAAACCATCAGGATGTACTCTCACACATAAAATGCTAAAATTCAATTTTCACTCAAAAATTAAAAATATAAATACCATATGGGTTCCCAATTGTACAAAACAAAATAAGTCTCAAAATACTCTGTTAGAAAAAAATATACAATGTCCGCTTCTACTCTGATTTAAAGTATATAAACCATTAGGATATACTCTCACATCTAAAATACTAAAGTTCAATTTTTACTTGAAAATAAAATATATAAATATCCTATGGGTTCCCCATTGTACAAAACAAGATAACTCTCAAAATACTCTGTTAGGAAAAAGAGACAATGTCCTTTTCTACTCTGTTTTCAAGTATATAAACCAGGAGAATGTACTCTCACACGTAAAATACTAAACTTCAATTTTTACGTGGAAATAAATAATATAAATAACCTATGGGTATTGCAGTGTACAAAACAACATAACTCTAAAAATACTCTGTTAGGAAAAATATACAACGTCCTTCTCTACTCTGTTGCCAAGTATATAAACAATCAGGATATACTCTCACACGTAAAATACTATAATTCAATTTTTATGTGGAAATAAAAACTATAAATACACTATGGGTTCCCCATTGTACAAAACAAAATAACTCTCAAAATACTCTGTTAGAAAAAATATACAATGTCCTTTTCTACTCTGTTTCAAAGTATATAAATTATGAGTGTGTACTCTCACACATAAAATACTAAAATTCAATTTTTACTCCAAAATAAAAAATATAAATACCCTATGGGTACCTCAGTGTAAAAACAATTTAACTCCCAAAATACTCTGTTATGAAAAATATAAAATGTCCTTTTCTACTCTGTTATCAAGCATATAAACCATCAGAATGTACTCTCACACATAAAATAATAAAATTCAATTTTTATGTGGAAATAAAATATATACATAAACTATGGATACCCTAGTTGTCAAAACAAGATGATTCTCCAAATACACTGTTAGGAAATACATACAATGTTCTTGTCTACTCTGTTTTAATGTATATAAAACATCAGGATATACTCTCACATGTAAAATACTAAAATTCAATTTTTATGCAAAAATAAAATATATAAATACCCTATGGGTACCCCAGTGTACATTAAAAAATAACTCTCAAAATACTCTGTTAGGAAAAACATACAATGTCTTTTTATACTCTGTTTTAAAGTATATAAACCATCAGGATGTACTCTCACGTGTAAAATACTAAAATTCAATTTTCACTCAAAATAAAAATATAAATACACTATTGGTATCCCAGTGTGCAAACAAAATAACTCTCAAAATACACTGTTAGAAAATACATACAATGTCCTTTTCTACTCTGTTTTAATGTATATAAACCATCAGGATATACTCTCACATGTAAAATACTAAAATTCAATTTTATGCAAAATAAAAATATATAAATACCCTATGGGTACCCCAGTGTACAAAACAAAATAACTCTCAAAATACTCTGTTAGGAAAAACATACAATGTCCTTTTATACTCTGTTTTAAAGTATATAAACCATCAGGATGTACTCTCACATGTAAAATGCTAAAATTAAATTTTCACTCAAAATAAAAATATAAATAGACTATGGGTACCCCAGTGTGTGAAACAAAATTACTCTCAAAATACTCTCTTAGGTAAAACATACAATGTCCTTGTCTACTCTGTTTTAATGTATATAAAACATCAGGATATACTCTCACATGTAAAATACTAAAATTCAATTTTTATGCAAAAATAAAATATATAAATACCCTATGGGTACCCCAGTGTACATTAAAAAATAACTCTCAAAATACTCTGTTAGGAAAAACATACAATGTCTTTTTATACTCTGTTTTAAAGTATATAAACCATCAGGATGTACTCTCACGTGTAAAATACTAAAATTCAATTTTTAAATGAAAATAAAAATATAAATAGACTATGGGTACCCCAGTGTGTGAAACAAAATTACTCTCAAAATACTCTCTTAGGTAAAACATACAATGTCCTTGTCTACTCTGTTTTAATGTATATAAAACATCAGGGTATACTCTCACATGTAAAATACTAAAATTCAATTTTTAAATGAAAATAAAAATTATAAATACCCTATGGGTACCCCAGTGTACAAAACAAAATTACTCTCAAAATACTCTCTTAGGTAAAACATACAATGTCCTTGTCTACTCTGTTTTAATGTATATAAAACATCAGGGTATACTCCCACATGTAAAATCCTAAAATACAATTTTTACATGATAATAAAAATTATAAATACCCTATGGGTACTGCAGTGTACAAAACAAAATTACTCTCAAAATACTCTCTAGGTAAAACATACAATGTCCTTTTCTTCTGTTTTCAAGTATATAAACCATCAGGATGTACTCTCACACGTAAAATACTAAAATTCAATTTTTACACGGAAATAAAAACTATAAATACCCTATGGGTACCCAAGTGTACAAAAAAAAAACTCTCAAAATACTCTATTAGGAAAAACATACAATGTCCTTTTCTTCTGTTTTCAAGTATATAAACCATCAGGATGTACTCTCACACGTAAAATACTAAAATTCAATTTTTACACGGAAATAAAAACTATAAATACCCTATGGGTACCCAAGTGTACAAAAAAAAACTCTCAAAATACTCTATTAGGAAAAACATACAATGTCCTTTTCTACTCTGTTTTCAAGTATATAAACCATCAAGCTATACTCTCACACATAAAATAATAAATTCAATTATTAGGCGGAAATAAAAAATATAAATACACTATTGGTATCCCAGTGTAGAAAACAAAATAACTATCAAAATACTTTATTAGGGAAAACATACAATGTCCTTTTCTACTCTGTTTTAAAGTATATTAACCATCAGGATGTACTCTCACATGTAAAATACTAAAATTCCATTTTTACGTGGAAATAAAAAATATAAATACCCTATTGGTATCCCAGTGTGCAAACAAAATAACTCTGAAAATACTTTGTTAGAAAAAAAATATGGAGAGAGATCCAAGATGGCTGATCGCTAACAGCTCGGGATTGTAGCTCCCAGTGAAAGCTCAGAGAACGTGAGGATGCCACATTTTCAGAGAAATTTTCGTCACCCACGGACCAGAAGATTTCCAGTGGAGGAGCCCCGCGGGTCGCCAGCGCAACTTCTGTGGCTGGCGCAGCGGTTTTGTTGTCGCCTCAGCACGGCAGCTCTTCGTGTACAGTGAGCAGGACTGGTTCCCCTACTGACTGGTGTTTGGAGCTCCGGGAAGCAGAGCCACTTGTTGTGGACTCAAGAAGGAAGCCAGACCAGAGATTCCCAGGCAGAAGAGCACCATCAGTCTTACCGCTGCTGTTTTGGCTGGCACAGTGGGTTGCTCGGATTCCAGCACTGGGAATCAATAAATTGGACGTCCTCTCAGGAACTTAATCAGAAAGGCACTAATTGTAAAGACATCAGATGGATAAATACACAATAAAGGGAAAAAAGCAGCCTAAAAAGGCCGAGAAAACTGAAAGTCAGAACCCCTCTCCCTCTACAGGGGATAGTAATTCCTCAACAGCAACAGAACAAGCCCTAATGGAAGAGGACTGTGTTCCAGTATCTGAAGGAGGTTTTAGAAGGTGGATGGTAAAAAACCTCTGGGAATTGAAACAACTTGTTCTAACCCAATGTAAAGAAACTAAGAACTTTGAAAAAAGGTTAGACAAAATGTTAAAAAGAATGGACAATATAGAAAGGAATATAAATGAACTAATGGAGTTGAAAAATACAACACGAGAACTTAGTGAAATATGCACAAGTTTGAATAGCCGAATTGATCAAGCAGAAGAAAGGATATCAGAGGTCGAAGACCAACTTAATGAAATAAAATGAGAAGACAAGAATAGAGAAAAAAGGATAAAAAGGAATGAGCAAAGTCTCCAAGAATTATGGGACTATGTGAAAAGACCTAATCTACATTTGATAGGTGTACCTGAATGTGATGGAGAGAATGAATCCCAGCTGGAAAATACTCTTCAGGATATTATCCAGGAGAATTTTCCCAATCTAGCAAAGCAGGATACCACTCAACCTCAGGTAATACAGAGAACACCACAAAGATATTCCTTAAGAAGAGCAACCCCAAGACACACAATTATTAGATTCACCAGGGTTGAAACAAAGGAGAAAATACTAAGGGCAGCCAGAGAGAAAGGTCAGGTTACCCACAAGGGGAAGCCTATTAGACTTACAGCAGATTTCTCAGTAGAAACCCTACAAGCCAGGAGAGAGTGGGGGCCGATATTTAACATCCTCAAAGAACAGAAATTTAAGCCTAGAATTTCACATCCTGCCAAACTAAGCTTCACAATTGAAGGAAAAAATAAAATCTTTTATGAACAAGCAAGTACTCAGAGACTTTATTACCACCAGGCCTGCTTTACAAAATCTTCTGAAAGAAGCATTATACACAGAAAGGAACAACCAGTATTAGCCTTTCTAAAAATATACCAAAAAGTAAAGAACATCAACAGAAAGAAGAATTTACATCAACGAATGGATAAAATAGTCAGGTAACATCAAATGGCAGTAAATTTTCTAATTAAAAAATACAGCCAAGGATGACTGAGGCAAGATGGTGTCATAGAGGTGACTCAGGATTGCAGCTCTTGGTGAAGGCGCAGAGGGTGAGTCCTAGCCGCATTCTCGGATGTTCCTTTTATGCCCACAGAGCGTTGAAAGTCCCAGGTGTGGGAGAGACATGGGACGCTAGCAGCCGGCTAACACAGCCGGCTCCCGCCGCCTCTTCGGCCGGTGCTGCAGCGGGACCTGGCGCGGAACTCACTGGTCTGGGTGCCCTGTTAAACCGGCAATCTGAGATTTGGAAGGGCAGATTGGCATGTCCATCTGATTGAACGGGACTTGGACAATGAGCCAGACCAGGAGTTTCCAGGGAAGCGTGATCTGAGCTGGGGTAGTGGGCAGCAGCACGGGAGATCGCACGGATCCCAGTGCCCTATCGGCAGGCTCCCGGGGCGCCAGTGAGAGAGTCGACCTTTCAGCTTGGGGAGAGGAAGAGAGAGAGAGGACGGACTCTGAGGCAGGGAGCTGGGTGATCGGGCTTGGCGGGTCCCACGCTCACGGGGACAAGCAGGGCGGTGACTGGAGGCGCTTGGGGCTGAGAGTTTTGTTGCCGGCATCTAGGATGGTGCAGCCCGGTCAGGGAGGGGCATCCACCATTGCTGATGAAGTGCACCCCCACTTAAGTACCGCCCAGGACTGACGCAGCCTGCCGTTGCCGAGGCAACCTGCCATAACAGAGAGACTCCCCAGGCAGCAACAGGGCGGACCCGCGCTAGCAGGTCAGAGCCACGGCAGGCAAATAGTGAATAGACTGCCACCTAGTGGGGCAGGACAGTGCAACAGATACTCATAAAGAAAGCCCCAACTCCCTGAGACAGAGCATCAAAGGGTGAAAAAAAAGAGTGGTGTTTTATGAGTTCTATTGCAGCAGACATAAACAACCTCCCAACAACCCTGAATGAACAACGGAGCTCACAGCTCAGCACTGGAGCTCCTATAAAGCACAGACTGTCTCCTCAAGCAGCTCCCTGACCCCTGTATATCCAAGGAGTCACCCCAGAAAAGGACTAATCAGACTGACATTTGGCTGGCATCATTCTGGAACAAGGGCAGCAGAAGAAGAAACTGGTATCATCCCTCATTGTTCTGCAGCTGCTGCAGGTATACCCCAGACAAACAGGGCCTGGAGTGGACCTCAGCACTCATACAGCAGAGAGGATAGATCATTAGAGGGAAAACTAAGTAACAGAAATACTTCATCATCAACAATCTCAGTGTCCACACAGAGACCCAATTGAAAAATCAGCCAATACTAAGACGACAGGCGGATAAATCCATAAAGATGGGAAGAAACCAGTGCAAAAGGAGGAAAGCACCAAACCAAAACACCTCACCTCCAAAAGGACCAAAACTCCTCACCAGCAAGGAACAAAGCTGGACGGAGAATGAATGTGATGAAATGATGGAATCAGACTTCAGAAAGTGGATAATGAGAAACTTCAGTGAGCTAAAGGAACATGTTCTAAACCAGTGCAAAGAAACTAAGAACCTTGAAAAAAGATTTGAAAAAAGATTCGAGGAATTGATAACGAGAATGGACAACTTAGAGAGGAATATGAATGAATTGAAGGAGCTGAAAAACACAACACGAGAACTTGAAGCATGCACAAGTTTCAACAGCCGAATTGACCAAGCAGAAGAAAAATATCAGAAGTTGAAGATCAACTCAATGAAATAAAAGAGAAACCAAGATTAAAGAAAAAGCACAAAAAGGAATGAACAAAATCTCCAAGAAATGTGGGACTATGTGAAGAGACCCAACCTACGTTTGATAGGTGTACCAGAATGTGACAAAGAGAATGAATCCAAGCTGGAAAAAACTCTTCAGGATATTATCCAGGAAAATTTCCCCAACCTAGCAAGACAGGTCAATACTCAACTCCAGGAAATACAGAGAACACCACAAAGATACTCTGCAAGAAGAGCAACCCCAAGGCACATAATCATCAGATTCACCAGGGTTGAAATGAAGGAGAAAATACTAAGGGCAGCCAGAGAGAAAGGTCGGGTCACCCACAAAGGGAAGCCCATCAGACTCACAGCAGATCTCTCGGCAGAGACTCTACAAGCCAGAAGAGAGTGGGGGCCAATATTCAACATCCTTAAAGAAAAGAGCTTTCAACCCAGAATTTCATATCCAGCGAAACTGAGCTTCATAAGTGAAGGAAAAATAAAATCCTTCACGAACAAGCAAGTACTCAGAGATTTTGTCACCACTAGGCCTGCTTTACAAGAGCTCCTGAAAGAGGCACTACACATAGAAAGAAACAACCAGTTCCAGCCATCCTAAAAGCATACCAAATGCTAAAGACCATCAACAAAATGAAGAATGTACATGAACCAACGGGCAAAACAGCCAGCTAGCATCAAAATGGCAGTATCAAATTCACATATAACAATATTAACCCTGAATGTAAATGGGCTAAATGCACCAGTCAAAAGACACAAACTGGCAAATTAGATAAAAAACCAAAACCCATCGGTGTGCTGTATCCAGGAAACCCACCTCACATGCAAAGATACACAAAGGCTCAAAATAAAGGGATGGAGGAAGATTTACCAAGCAAATGGAGAGCAAAAAAAGCAGGAGTTGCAATTCTCATCTCTGATAAAATAGACTTTAAAGTAACAAAGATCAAAAGGGACAAAGAAGGTCATTACATAATGGTAAAAGGATCGATACAACAAGAAGAGATAACAATTCTAAATATATATGGACCCAATGTAGGAGCACCCAGATATATAAGGCAAGTTCTTAATGACTTACAAAGGGACTTAGACTTCCACACAATAATAGTGGGAGACTTTAACACTCCACTGTCAATAGCAGACAGATCAACCAGACAGAAAATTAACAAGGATATCCAGGACTTGAACTCAGACCTGGAACAAGCAAACCTGATAGACATTTACAGAACTCTCCACCCCAAATCCACAGAATATACATTCTTCTCAGCACCACATCACACCTACTCCAAAATTGACCACATAATCGGAAGTAAAGCACTCCTCAGCAAATGCAAAACAACTGAAATCATAACAAACAGTCTCTCAGACCATAGTGCAATCAAGTTGGAACTCAGAATTCAGAAAATAACTCAGAACCACACAGCTTCATGGAAACTGAACAACTGGCTCTTGAATGTTAATTGGATAAACAATGAAATGAAGGCAGAAATAAAGAAGTTCTTTGAAACCAACGAGAATGAAGACACAACGTACCAGAATCTCTGGGACACATTTAAAGCAGTCTGTAGAGGAAAATATATAGCAATAAGTGCCCACATGAGAAGAGTGGAGAGATCCAAAATTGACACCTATCATCAAAATTGAAAGAGCTAGAGGAGCAAGATCAAAAAGCTCAAAACCTAGCCGAAGACAAGAAATAACTAAGATCAGAGCAGAACTGAAGGAGATAGACAAGAAAAACCCTTCAAAAATCAATAAATCTAAGAGCTGGTTTTTGAAAAGATCAACAAAATAGACAGACCACTAGCCAGACTGATAAAAAGAAAAGAGAGAACAACCAAATAGATGCAATAAAAACGATAATGGGAAATCACCACAGATTCCACAGAAATTCAAACCATCATCAGAGAATACTACAAACAACTCTATGCACATAAACTAGTAAATCAGGAAGAAATGATAAATTCCTGGACGCCTGTGTCCTCTCCAAGCCTAAACCAGGAGGAAGCCAAAACTATGAATAGACCAATAACAAGGTCTAAAATGGAGGAAGATTTACCACAAATGGAGAGCAAAAAAAGCAGGAGTTGCAATTTCATCTCTGATAAAATAGACTTTAAAGTAACAAAGATCAAAAGGGACAAAGAAGGTCATTACATAATGGTAAAAGGATCGATACAACAAGAAGATAACAATTCTAAATATATATGGACCCAATGTAGAGCACCCAGATATATAAGGCAAGTTCTTAATGACTTACAAACTTAGACTCACACAATAATAGTGGAGACTTTAACACCCACTGTCAATGCAGACAGATCAACCAGACAGAAAATTAACAAGGATATCCAGGACTTGAACTCAGACCTGAACAAGCAAACCTGATAGACATTTACAGAACTCTCCACCCCAAATCCACAGAATATACATTCTTCTCAGCACCACATCACACCTACTCCAAAATTGACCACATAATCGGAAGTAAAGCACCTCAGCAAATGCAAAACAACTGAAATCATAACAAACAGTCTCTCAGACCATAGTGCAATGTTGGAACTCAGAATTCAGAAAATAACTCAGAACTACTTCATGGAAACTGAACAACTGGCTCTTGAATGTTAATTGGATAAACAATGAAATGAAGGCAGAAATAAAGAAGTTCTTTGAAACCAACGAATGAAGACACAACGTACCAGAATCTCTGGGACACATTTAAAGCAGTCCAGAGGAAAATATATAGCAATAAGTGCCCACATGAGAAGAGTGGAGAGATCCAAAATTGACACCCTATCATCAAAATTGAAAGAGCTAGAGGAGCAAGATCAAAAAAGCTCAAAATCTAGCCGAATACAAAAAATAACTAAGATTAGAGCAGAACTGAAGGAGACAGAGACAAGAAAAACCCTTCAAAAATCAATAAATCTAAAAGCTGAGTTTTTGAAAAGATCAACAAAATAGACAGACCACTAGCCAGACTGATAAAAAGAAAAGAGAACAACCAAATAGATGCAATAAAAAGCGATAAACGGAAATCACCACAGATTCCACAGAAATTCAAACCATCATCAGAGAATACTACAAACAACTCTATGCACATAAACTAGTAAATCAGGAAGAAATGAATAAATTCCTGGACGCCTGTGTCCTCCCAAGCCTAAACCAGGAGGAAGCTGAAACTATGAATAGACCAATAACAAGGTCTGAAGTTGAGGCAGCAATTAAGAGCCTACCACACAAAAAGCCCAGGTCCAGATGGGTTCACAGCTGAATTCTACCAGACACACAAAGAGGATCTGGTACCATTCCTTCTGAAACTATTCCAAATAATCCAAAAGAGGAACCCTTCCCAAATCATTTTATGAGACCAACATCATCCTGATACCAAAACCTGGCAGAGACTCAACAAGAAAAGAAAACTTCAGGCCAATATCCATGATGAACATAGATGCAAAAATCTTCAATAAAATACTGGCAAACTGATTGCAACAGCACATTAAAAAACTTATCCATCATGATCAAGTAGGATTCATCCCGGGATGCAAGGCTGGTTCAACATACGCAAGTCTATAAATCATTCACCACATTAACAGAAGCAAAACAAAAACCACATGATTATCTGAATTGACACAGAAGGCATTTGACACATTTAAAGCAGTCTGTAGAGGAAAATATATAGCAATAAGTGCCCACATGAGAAGAGTGGAGAGATCCAAAATTGACACCCTATCATCAAAATTGAAAGAGCTAGAGGAGCAAGATCAAAAAAGCTCAAAACCTAGCTGAAGACAAGAAATAACTAAGATCAGAGCAGAACTGAAGGAGATAGAGACAAGAAAACTCTTCAAAAAATCAATAAATCTAAGAGCTGGTTTTTGAAAAGATCAACAAAATAGACAGACCACTAGCCAGACTGATAAAAAGAAAAGAGAGAACAACCAAATAGATGCAATAAAAAACGATAAAGGGAAATCACCACAGATTCCACAGAAATTCAAACCATCATCAGAGAATACTACAAACAACTCTATGCACATAAACTAGTAAATCAGGAAGAAATGAATAAATTCCTGGACGCCTGTGTCCTCCCAAGCCTAAACCAGGAGGAAGCCGAAACTATGAATAGACCAATAACAAGGTCTGAAGTTGAGGCAGCAATTAAGAGCCTACCACACAAAAAAAGCCCAGGTCCAGATGGGTTCACAGCTGAATTCTACCAGACACACAAAGAGGATCTGGTACCATTCCTTCTGAAACTATTCCAAATAATCCAAAAAGAGGGAACCCTTCCCAAATCATTTTATGAGACCAACATCATCCTGATACCAAAACCTGGCAGAGACTCAACAAGAAAAGAAAACTTCAGGCCAATATCCATGATGAACATAGATGCAAAAATCTTCAATAAAATACTGGCAAACCGATTGCAACAGCACATTAAAAAACTTATCCATCATGATCAAGTAGGATTCATCCCAGGGATGCAAGGCTGGTTCAACATACGCAAGTCTATAAACGTCATTCACCACATTAACAGAAGCAAAAACAAAAACCACATGATTATCTGAATTGACACAGAGAAGGCATTTGACAAAATTCAACAGCCCTTTATGCTAAAAACCCTCAATAAACTTGGTATTGATGGAACATATCTCAAAGTAATAAAAGCTATTTATGACAAACCAACAGCCAATATCATACTGAATGGGCAAAAACTGGAAGCATTCCCTTTGAAATCCGGCACTAGACAAGGATGCCCTCTCTCACCACTTCTATTCAACATAGTACTGGAAGTTCTAGCCAGAGCAATCAGGCAAGAAAAAGAAATAAAGGGTATTCAAATAGGAAAGGTGGAAGCCAAATTGTCTCTATTTGCAGACGACATGATAGTATACCTAGAAGACCCCATCACCTCAGCCCAAAAGCTCCTGCAACTGATAAGCAACTTCAGCAAAGTCTCAGGATATAAAATCAATGTTCAAAAATCACAAGCATTCCTATACACCAATAACAGACTTAAAGAGAACCAAATCAAGAATGAACTGCCATTCACAATTGCTACAAAGAAAATAAAATACCTAGGAATACAACTCACTAGGAATGTAAGGGACCTGTTTAAGGAAAACTACAAACAACTGCTCAACGAAATAAGAGAGGACACAAACAGATGGAGAAACATTCCATGTTCGTGGTTAGGAAGAATCAATATCGTGAAAATGGCTATACTGCCCAAAGTAATTTACACAATCAATGCTATCCCCATCAAACTACCATTGAATTTCTTCACAGAACTGGAAAAAACCACCATGAATTTCATATGGAACCAAAAAGGAGCCCACATAGCCAAGTCAATTCTAAGCAAAAGAACACAGCGGAGGCATCACGCTACCAGACTTCAAACTATACTACAAGGCTACAGTAATCAAAACAGCATGGTACTGGTACCAAAACAGAGATATAGACCAATGGAACAGAACAGAGGCATCGGAGGCAACACAACGCATCTACAACCATATTATCTTTGATAAACCAGACAAAAACAGGCAATGGGGAAAGGATTTCCTATTTAATAAATGGTGTTGGGAAAACTGGCTAGCCATGTGCAGAAAGCAGAAACTGGACCCCTTCCTGACACCTTACACTAAAATTAACTCCAGATGGATTAAAGACCTAAACATAAGACCTGACACCATAAAAACCCTAGAAAAAAATCTAGGCAAAACCATTCAGGACATAGGAGTAGGCAAGGACTTCATGAACAAAACACCAAAAGCATTGGCAACAAAAGCCAAAATAGACAAATGGGACCTAATCAAACTCCACAGCTTCTGCACGGCAAAAGAAACAGTCACTAGAGTGAATCGGCAACCATCAGAATGGGAAAAAATCTTTGCAGTTTACACATCTGACAAAGGGCTGATATCCAGAATTTACAAAGAACTCAAACAGATTTACAGGACAAACCAACAGCCAATATCATACTGAATGGGCAAAACTGGAAGCATTCCCTTTGAAATCCGGCACTAGACAAGGATGCCCTCTCACCACTTCTATTCAACATAGTACTGGAAGTTCTAGCCAGAGCAATCAGGCAAGAAAAAGAAATAAAGGGTATTCAAATAGGAAAGGTGGAAGCCAAATTGTCTCTATTTGCAGACGACATGATAGTATACCTAGAAGACCCCATCACCTCAGCCCAAAAGCTCCTGCAACTGATAAGCAACTTCAGCAAAGTCTCAGGATATAAAATCAATGTTCAAAAATCACAAGCATTCCTATACACCAATAACAGACTTAAAGAGAACCAAATCAAGAATGAACTGCCATTCACAATTGCTACAAAGAAAATAAAATACCTAGGAATACAACTCACTAGGAATGTAAGGGACCTGTTTAAGGAAAACTACAAACAACTGCTCAACGAAATAAGAGAGGACACAAACAGATGGAGAAACATTCCATGTTCGTGGTTAGGAAGAATCAATATCGTGAAAATGGCTATACTGCCCAAAGTAATTTACACAATCAATGCTATCCCCATCAAACTACCATTGAATTTCTTCACAGAACTGGAAAAAACCACCATGAATTTCATATGGAACCAAAAAGGAGCCCACATAGCCAAGTCAATTCTAAGCAAAAAGAACACAGTGGGAGGCATCACGCTACCAGACTTCAAACTATACTACAAGGCTACAGTAATCAAAACAGCATGGTACTGGTACCAAAACAGAGATATAGACCAATGGAACAGAACAGAGGCATCGGAGGCAACACAACGCATCTACAACCATATTATCTTTGATAAACCAGACAAAAACAGGCAATGGGGAAAGGATTTCCTATTTAATAAATGGTGTTGGGAAAACTGGCTAGCCATGTGCAGAAAGCAGAAACTGGACCCCTTCCTGACACCTTACACTAAAATTAACTCCAGATGGATTAAAGACCTAAACATAAGACCTGACACCATAAAAACCCTAGAAAAAAATCTAGGCAAAACCATTCAGGACATAGGAGTAGGCAAGGACTTCATGAACAAAACACCAAAAGCATTGGCAACAAAAGCCAAAATAGACAAATGGGACCTAATCAAACTCCACAGCTTCTGCACGGCAAAAGAAACAGTCACTAGAGTGAATCGGCAACCATCAGAATGGGAAAAAATCTTTGCAGTTTACACATCTGACAAAGGGCTGATATCCAGAATTTACAAAGAACTCAAACAGATTTACAGGAAAAAACCAAACAAGCCCATTCAAAAATGGGCAAAGGATATGAACAGAAACTTTACAAAAGAAGACATACATGAGGCCAATAAACATATGAAAAAGTGCTCATCATCATTGGTCATTAGAGAGATGCAAATCAAAACCACATTGAGATACCATCTCACACCAGTTAGAATGGCGATCATTAAAAAATCTGGAGACAGCAGATGCTGGAGAGGATGTGGAGAAATAGGAACACTCTTACACTGTTGGTGGGAGTGTAAATTAGTTCAACCATTGTGGAAGACAGTGTGGCGATTCCTCAGGGACCTAGAAATAGAAATTCCATTTGACCCAGCAATCCCATTACTGGGTATCTATCCAAAGGACTATAAATCGTTCTACTATAAGGACACATGCACACGAATGTTCATTGCAGCACTGTTTACAATAGCAAAGACCTGGAACCAACCCAAATGCCCAACGATGATAGACTGGACTGGGAAAATGTGGCACATATACACCATGGAATATTATGCAGCAATCAAAAATGATGAGTTTGTGTCCTTTGTAGGGACATGGATGAATCTGGAGAACATCATTCTCAGCAAACTGACACAAGAACAGAAAAAGAAATACCGCATATACTCACTCATAGGTGGGTGAGAAAAATGAGAACACATGGACACAGAGAGGCGGTCTACTATATACTGGGGACTGTTGGGGGGAATGGGGGAGGGACAGCGGGGGGGGGCTGGGGGGGATAGCCTGGGGATGAATACCAAGTGTGGGTGAAGGGGAGGAAAGCAGCAAAGCACACTGCCATGTGTGTACCTATGCAACTATCTTGCTCGTTCTGCACATGTACCCCCAAACCTATAATGCAATAAAAATAAATAAATAAATAAATAAATAATAAAATAAATAAATAAAAATACAGCCAAAATCTAATGGTATACTATATCCAGACCCATTTCATATCCAAAGATATACATAGACTAAAAACAAAGGGTTGGAAAAAGATTTACCAACCAAATAAAGAAAAAAAGCAAAAACAAAAAATAAATAAACAAAAGGAGTTGCAATTCATGCATTTGATAAGGATCAATGCATCCTAACACCCAGATACGTAAGACCCATGAAGAGATTCAGACTCAACGAAACAGAAAATAAATAAGGATATCCAGAATCTGAACTCAGATCAGTAACAAGTAAACTTAATAAGCACTTGTAGAACTCTCCACTTTAGATAAATAAAATATACATTCCATTTTAAATACACAAAATAATGATTGGCCATTATTAATAGCCATTTATAGAATAAAGCAATATTCCTATTCTCTCTCCCTCTTTTTCTTTTCCTTTCCTAAAATAATAATAATAATAATAATAATAAGATAAAAGAAAAAAAAAGAAATGCCCTCTCTCTTTCTCTCCCTTTGGCCTCTTCCCTCCCCTCTCCCCAGTTACATTTTCTACCTGTTTGGCTCCTATCAAAGGAGTCTCCTCAAAAAAAAAAAAAGAAAAAGAAAAAAAGAAAAAAAATACAATGTCCTTTTCTACTCTGTTTTCAAGTACATAAACCATCAGGATGTACTATCACATGTAATATACTGAAATTCAATTTTTATGTGGAAATAAAAATTATAAATACCCTATGGGTACTACAGTGTACAAAGAAAAATAACTCACAAAATACTCTGTTAAGAACAACATACAATATCCTTTTCTTCTCTGTTGTCAAGTATATAAACCATCAGGATATACTCTCACACATAAAATTCCAAAATTCAATTTTTACGTGGAAATAAAAAATATAAATAGCCTATGGGTACCCCAGTGTACAAAGCAAGATAACTCTCAAAATACTCTGTTAGAAAAAACAGAAAATGTCCTTTTCTACTTTGTTTTCAAGTATATAAACCAGGAGGATGTACTCTCACACATAAAATACTAAACTTCAATTTTTACACAGAAATAAATAATATAAATAACCTATGGGTACTGCAGTGTACAAAACAACGTAACTTTAAAAATACTTTGTTAGGATAAACATACAACGTCCTTTTCTACTCTGTTTTCAAGTATATAAACAATCAGGATATACTCTCACACATAAAATACTATAATTCAATTTTTATGCAGAAATAAAAACTATAAATACACTATGGGTACCCCAGTGTACAAAACAAAATAACTCTCTAAATACTCTATTAGGAAAAACATACAATGTCCTTTTCTGTTTTCAAGCATATAAACCATCAGGATGTACTCTCACACGTAAAACACTAAAATTCAATTTTTACATGAAAATAAAAATATAAATAGCCTATGGGTACCCCAGTGTACAAAGCAAGATAACTCTCAAAATACTCTGTTAGAAAAAACAGAAAATGTCCTTTTCTACTCTGTTTTCAAGTATATAAACCAGGAGGATGTACTCTCACACATAAAATACTAAACTTCAATTTTTACACAGAAATAAATAATATAAATAACCTATGGGTACTGCAGTGTACAAAACAACGTAACTTTAAAAATACTTTGTTAGGATAAACATACAACGTCCTTTTCTACTCTGTTTTCAAGTATATAAACAATCAGGATATACTCTCACACATAAAATACTATAATTCAATTTTTATGCAGAAATAAAAACTATAAATACACTATGGGTACCCCAGTGTACAAAACAAAATAACTCTCTAAATACTCTATTAGGAAAAACATACAATGTCCTTTTCTGTTTTCAAGCATATAAACCATCAGGATGTACTCTCACACGTAAAACACTAAAATTCAATTTTTACGTGAAAATAAAAATATAAATACACAATGGGTACCCAAGTGTACAAAACAAGATAACTCTCAAAATACTCTATTAGGAAAAACATACAATGTCCTTGCCTACTCTGTTTTAATGTATATAAAACATCAGGATGTACTCTCACATGTAAAATCCTAAAATTCAATTTTTATGTGATAATAAAAATTATAAATACATTATGGGTACCCCAGTGTACAAAACAAAATTACTCTCAAAATACTCTGATAGGAAAAACATACAATGTTTTTTCTACTCTGATTTCAAGTATGTAAACCATTAGGATGTACTCTCACATGTAAAATACTAAAATTCAATTTTTACGTGGAAATAAAAATATAAATACCCTATGGGTACCCCAGTGTACAAAACAATATAACTCTAAAATTACTCTGTTAGGAAAAACATACAATGTCCTTTTCTACTCTGTTTTCAAGTATATAAACAATCAGGATGTACTCTCACACGTAAAATTCTAGAATTCAATTTTTACACGGAAATAAAAAATATAAATAACCTATGGGTACCCCAGTGTACAAAACGAAATAACTCTCAAAATACTCTGTTAGGAAAAACATACAATGCCCTTTTCTACTGTGTTTTAAAGTATATAAACCATCAGGATATACTCTCACACATAAAATATTAAAATTCAATTTTTACACCAACATAAAAAATATAAATACACTATGGGTACCCCAGTGTACAAAGTAAAATCACTCTCAAAACACTTTGTTAGGAAAAATATACAATGTCCTTTTCTACTCCGTTTTCAAGTATATAAACCATCAGGATGTATTCTCACACTTAAAATTCTACAGTTAAATTTTATGCAGAAAAAATATATTAAATACACTATGGGTACCCCAGTGTACATAACAAAATAACTCCCAAAATACTCTGTTAAGAAAAACATACAATATCCTTTTCTACTCTGTTTTCAAGTACATAAACCATCAGGATATACTCTCACACATAAAATACTAAAATAAAATTTTTACATGGAAATAAAAAATATAAATACCCTATGGGTACCCCAGTGTACAAAGCAAGATAACTCTCAAAATACTCTGTTAGGAAAAACATACAATGCCTTTTTCTACCCTGTTTTCAAGTATATAAACCATAAGGATGTACTCTCACACATAAAATACTAAAATTCAATTTTTTCATGGAAATAAAAAATATAAATATCCTATGGGTACCCCAGTGTACAAAACAAAATAACTCTCAAAATACTCTATTAGGAAAAACATACAATGTACTTTTCTACTCTGTTTTAAATTATATAAACCATAAGGATGTACTCTCACACATAAAATACTAAAATTCAATTTTTATGCAGAAATAAAAAACATAAATCCCCTATGGGTGCCCCAGTGTACAAAACAAAATAACTGTCACTATACTCTGTTAGGAAAAACATACAATGTTTTTTTCTACTCTTTTTTAAAGTATATAAATTATCAAGATATACTCTAACACGTAAAATACTAAAATTTTATTTTTCTGCAAATAAAAATATATAAATACCCTATGAGAACCCCAGTCTACAAAACCAAATAACTCTCAATATACTCTGTTAGAAAAAATATACAAGGTTGTTTTCTATTCTGTTTTAATGTATATAAACTATCAGGACGTACTTTCAAATGTAAAATACTAACATTCTATTTTTACGTGGTAATAAAAAATATAGTCTATTGATACCACAGTGTACAAAAAATAATAACTCTTATAATACTCTGTAAGAAAAACTATACAATGCCCATTTCTAATTTGTTTTAAACTATATAAACCATCAGGATATACTCTCACACATAAAATACTAAAATTGAATTTCTACATGGTAATAAAAAATATAAATACCCTATTGGATCCCCAGTGTAAAAAAACAAAATAACTCTCAAAATACTCTGTTTGAAAAAATATACAATGTGCTTTTACCCTCTATTTTAAAGTGTACAAACCATCAGGATATTCTCTATCAAGTAAAATATTAAAATTCTATTTTTACGAGGTAATAAAGAAAATAAATACACTATTGGCAACCCGGTATACAATACAAAATAACTCTCAAATTACTCATTATAGAAAATATACAATGTCTTTTTCTACTCTGTTTTAAATTATATAAACCATCAGGATGTACTCTCACATGTAAAATACTAAATTTCAATATTTATGCAGAAATAAAAAATTATAAATACCCTATTGGTACACCATTGTACAAAATAAAATGAGTCTCAAAGTACTCTGCTAGAAAAAATACACAATTATTTTTTCTACTCTGTTTAAAATTGTACAAACCATCAGGATGTACTCTCACACGTAAAATACTAAAATTCAATTTTTATGCAGTAATAAAAAATATAAATACACTATTGTTAGCCCAGTGTTCAAAGAAAATTACTCTCAAAATACTCAGTTAGAGAAAATATACAATGTTCTTTTACCCTCTGTTTTAAAGTATATAAACCATCAAGATATACTCTAACACATAAAATACTGAAATGCAATTTTTACACGGAAATAAAAAATATAAATACCCTATTGGTACCCCAGTGTACAAAACAAAATAACTCTCAAAATACTCTGTTAGAAAACATATGCAATGTCCTTGTCTACTCTGCTTTAAAGTATATAAACCATCTGGATGTACTCTCTCATGTAAAATACTAAAAATCAATTTATACATGGTAATAAAAAATATAAATACTCTATTGGTACCCCTGTGTATAATATAATAGCTCTCAATATATTCTGTTAGAAAAACTATACAATGTCCATTTCTACTCTGCTTTAAAGTATATAAACCATTAGGATATACTCTGACACATAAAATACTAAAATTCAATTTTTACACAGTAATAAAAAACATAAATCCCCTATGGGTGCCCCAGTGTACAAAACAAAATAACTGTCACTATACTCTGTTAGGAAAAACATACAATGTTTTTTTCTACTCTTTTTTAAAGTATATAAATTATCAAGATATACTCTAACACGTAAAATACTAAAATTTTATTTTTCTGCAAATAAAAATATATAAATACCCTATGAGAACCCCAGTCTACAAAACCAAATAACTCTCAATATACTCTGTTAGAAAAAATATACAAGGTTGTTTTCTATTCTGTTTTAATGTATATAAACTATCAGGACGTACTTTCAAATGTAAAATACTAACATTCTATTTTTACGTGGTAATAAAAAATATAGTCTATTGATACCACAGTGTACAAAAAATAATAACTCTTATAATACTCTGTAAGAAAAACTATACAATGCCCATTTCTAATTTGTTTTAAACTATATAAACCATCAGGATATACTCTCACACATAAAATACTAAAATTGAATTTCTACGTGGTAATAAAAAATATAAATACCCTATTGGATCCCCAGTGTAAAAACAAAATAACTCTCAAAATACTCTGTTAGAAAAATATACAAGGTTGTTTTCTATTCTGTTTTAATGTATATAAACTATCAGGACGTACTTTCAAATGTAAAATACTAACATTCTATTTTTACGTGGTAATAAAAATATAAATACCCTATTGGTACCCCAGTGTACAAAACAAAATAACTATAAAATACTCTGTTAGAAAAATATACAATGTCTTTTCTACTCTGTTTTAAATTATATAAACCATCAGGATGTACTCTCACATGTAAAATACTAAATTTCAATATTTATGCAGAAATAAAAATTATAAATACCCTATTGGTACCCCAGTGTACAAAATAAAATGAGTCTCAAAGTACTCTGCTAGAAAAAATACACAATTATTTTTTCTACTCTGTTTTAAATTATATAAACCATCAGGATGTACTCTCACACGTAAAATACTAAAATTCAATTTTATGCAGTAATAAAAATATAAATACACTATTGTTAGCCCAGTGTTCAAAGAAAATTACTCTCAAAATACTCTGTTAGAAAAATATACAATGTCCTTTTCTACTCTGTTTTAAAGTATATAAACCATCAGGATATACTCTCACACATAAAATACTGAAATGCAATTTTACACGGAAATAAAAATATAAATACCCTATTGGTACCCCAGTGTACAAAACAAAATAACTCTCAAAATACTCTATTAGAAAAATATACAATGTCCTTTTCTACTCTGTTTTAAAGTATATAAACCATCAGGATGTACTCTCACATGTAAAATACTAAAATTCAATTTTTATGTGGTAATCAAAAATATAAATACCCTATTGGTACCCCAGTGCACAAAACAAAATAACTCTAAAAATACTTTGTTAGAAAAAATATACAACGTCCTTTTCTACTCTATTTTAAAGTATATAAGCCATCAGAATATACTCACACATAAAATAGTAAAATTCAATTTTTACACACAAAAAAAAATATAAATACACTATTGGTACCCCAGTGCACAAAACAAAATAACTCTAAATATACTGTGTTAGAAAAAATATATAATGTCCATTTTCCCTCTGTATTAAAGTATATATACCATCAAGATCTACTCTCACATGTAAAATACTAACATTCTATTTTTACGTGGTAATAAAAATATAAATACACTATTGGTACCCCAGTGTACAAAATAAAACAACTCTCAAAATACTCTGTTAGAAAAAATATACAATGTCATTTTCCCCTCTGTTTTAAAGTATATAAACCATCAATATATATTCTAACACATAAAACACTAAAATTATATTTTTATGAGGTAATAAAAAATATAAATAATCTATTCTTACCCCAGTGTACAAAAAAACCTCTCAAAATACTCTGTTAGAAAAAATATACAATATCTCTTTACCTTCTGTTTTAAAGTTATATAAACCATCCAGATATACTCTATCACGTAAAATACTAAAACTCTATTTTTATGCAGTAATAAAAAATATAAATACCTTATTGGTACCCCAGTGTACAAGACAAAATAACTCTCAAAATACTCATTTAGAAACAATTTACAATGTATCTTCTACTCTGTTGTAAAGTATATAAACCATCAGGATGTACTCTCACATGTAAAATACTAAAATTTAATTTTTATGTGGTAATAAAAATATAAGTATCCTATTGGTACCCTAGTGTACAAAAAAACACAACTCCCAAAATACTCTGTTAGAAAAACTATACAATGTCCTTTTCTACTTTGTTTTAAAGTATATAAATCATCAGGATGTACTCTCACATGTAAAATACAAAAATTTAATTTTTACGTGGTAATTAAAAATATAAATATAGTATGGGTACCCCAGTGTACAAAACAAAATAACTCTCAAAATACTCTGTTAGAAAAAATATACAATATTATTTTCTACTCAGTTTTAAAGTATATAAACCATCAGGATGCACTCTCACACGTAAAATACTAAAATTTAATTTTTACCCAATTATAAAAAATATAAATAACCTATTGGTACAAAACAAAATAACTATAAAAATACTCTGTTAGAAAAACTATTCAATGTCAATTTCTACTTCGTTTTATTTTATTATTATTTTTTTTAGCATGGCTCTTTTCAGTTTATTGCATGAAGGAGTTACACTAGTCCAAGTTAAAAGCGGACCCCAGATGGTTACATTATACAAGCTGTGAGGTTTTTAAACTTGTGACAAGGGACAGAAGGGATATTCTACTCATTGCAAGGAAATCCTCACAAGCTTCAGTGAGCCACAAGCACTTAAAACCCATGAACCTTCAGCTGATCGTCCTTAGCCAGTCCAATCTCTACGAGGAACTGGCATATGTTCTTGCACTGGTCACCCTGAAGCTGAATTACTTCTCCATATTCTGGATGTTCAATTACAGTACCATTGCAGGCAAACTTCTTCTTAAACGCCTTCACTAGTTTCTTTTTATCGTAATCATCAGCGATCCCTTGGACAGTAGTAAGGGTTTTCCTGCCGTTTCTCTGTTGAATTCTTATATGGATATAATCCTCAGTGCCAGCAGGAAGCAGGTCATCACCCTTACTTGCATCAGCAAAGGGGTCGAAAGAGTGGAGGTTCTGGATAGCGGACATACGATATGATTCCTTTTCCTCGGTGGAAACGGCCTGCAGAAGGCGGCTGCGGCGGCGGGAGAAGGCGGGCAGGGGGGACGGAATGTCGGGAAGCGAGGGGGCTCGAGGAGGAGGCTGCTGAGTCCTCGGCGGTGGCTCAGTAACTGGGGCTCTACTTCGTTTTAAAGTATATAATCCATCAACATATACTCTAACATGTAAAATACTAAAATTCTATTTTTACGTGGTAATAAAAATATATAAATACCCAATTGGTACCCCAGTGTACAAAACAAAATAACTATCAAAATACTCTGTTAGAAAAAATATAAAATGTCCTTTTCTACTCTGTTTTAAAGTATATAACCATCAGGATATACTCTCACACATAAAATTATAAAATTCAATTTTACACGGAAATAAAAATATAAATACCCTATGGTACCCCAGTGCACAAAATGAAATAACTCTCAAAATACTCTGTTAGGAAAAACATACAATGTCATTTCTACTCTGTTTTAAAGAATATAAACCATCAAGATGTACTCTCACATGTAAAATACTAAAATTCAATTTTAATGTGGTAATAAAAATATAAATATCCTATTGGTACCCCAGTGTACAAAACAAACTAACTCTCAAAATACTCTGTTAGAAAAAATATACAATGTTTTTTCCACTCTGTTTTAAAGCATACAAACCATCAAGATATACGCTCACACATAAAATACAAAAATTCTATTTTTATGCTGTAATAAAAAATATAAATACTATATTGGTACACCAGTGTACAAAACAAAATGTCTCCCAAAATACTCTCTTAGAAAAATATACAATGTCCTTTTCTACTTTGTTTTAAAGTATATAAACCATCAGGATATACTCTCTCACGTGAAATACTAAAATTCAATTTTACACGGAAATAAAAAATATAAATACCCTATGGGTTCCCCATTGTACAAAACAAAATAACTCTAAAAATACTCTGTTAGAAAAACATACAATGTCCTTTTCTACTCTGTTTTAAAGTATATAAACCATCAGGATATACTCTCACATGTAAAATACTAAAATTCTATTTTTACGTGGTAATAAAAATATAAATACTATATTGGTACACCAGTGTACAAAACAAAATGTCTCCCAAAATACTCTCTTAGAAAAAATATACAATGTCTTTTTCCACTCTGTTTTAAAGTATATAAACCAGTGGGATGTATTCTCACACGTAAAATACTAAAATTCAATTTTTATGCAGTAATAAAAAATTAAATACCCTATTGGTACCCCAGTGTACAAAACAAAATAACTCTCAAAATACTCTGTTAGAAACAATATACAATGTCCTTTTCTACTTTGTTTTAAAATATATAAACCATCAGGATGTACTCTCACATGTAAAATACTAAAATTCAATTTTACTCAAAAATAAATAATATAAATACCCATTGGGTTCCCCATTGTACAAAACAAAATAACTCTCAAAATACTCTCTTAGGAAATATATACAATGTCCTTTTCTACTCTGTTTTAAAGTATATAAACCATCAGGATGTACAATCACATGTAAAATATTAAAATTCAATTTTTACACGGTAATAAAAAATATAAATATTCTATTGTTACCCCAGTGAACAAAAAAAAATAACTCTCAAAATACTATGTTAGAAAAACAGTAAAATGTTCATTTCTACTCTTTTGTAAAGTATATAAATCATCAGGATGTACTCTTACATGTAAAATACTAAAATTAAAATTTTACTTGCAGTAATAAAAAATATAAATACCCTATTGGTACCCCAGTGTACAAAACAATATAACTCTCAAAATACTCTGTTAGAAAAAATATACAATGTCATTTTAAACACTGATTTAAAGTAAACAATCCATCAGGATATACTCTCACACTTAAAAAATTAAAATTCAATTTTTACATGGAAATAAATAATATAAATACCCTATTGCTACCCCAGTGTACAAAACAAACTAACTCTCAAAATAGTCCGTTAGAAAAATTATGCAATGTCCTCTTACCCTCTGTTTTAAAGTATATAAACCATCAAGATATACCCTAACACGTAAAATACTAAAATTATATTTATACACGGTAATAAAAAATATAAATACCCTATTTTTACCACAGTGTACAAAACAAAATAAATCTCAAAATACTCTGTTAGAAAAAATATACAATGTCCTTTTCTATTTGTTTTAAACTATATAAACAATCAGGATGTACTCACACATGTAAAATACAAAAATTCAATTTTTTACGTGGAAATAAAAAATATAGATAAAGTATGGGTACCCCAGTGTACAAAACAAAATAACTCTCAATATACTCTGTTAGGAAAAACATACAATGTCCTTTTCTACTCTGTTTTAACGTATATAAACCATCAGGATGTACTCTCACATGTAAAATACTAAAATTCAATTTTTATGTGGTAATAAAAAATAAAAATACCCTTTTGGTACCCCGGGGTACAAAACAAAATAACTCTCAAAATTCTCTGTTACAAAAAATATACAATGTTGTTTTACACTCTGTTTACAAGTATAAAAAACATCAAGATATACTCTAACACTTAAAATACTGAAATTCTATATTTACATGGTTATAAAAAATATAAATACCCCAATGGTACCCCACTGTACAAAACAAAATAAATCTCAATATACTCTTTTAGAAAAAATGTACAATGTCCTTTTCTACTCTGTTTTAAAGTGTATAAACCATCAGAATATACTTAAACACGTAAAACATTAAAATTTAATTTTTACACAGAAATAAAAAATATAAATACCCTGTTGGTACCTTAGTGTACAAAACAAAGTACCTCTCAAAATACTCTGTTAGAAAAAATATACAGTGTCTTTTTACCATCTGTTTTCAAGTATATAAACCATCAAGATATACTTTAACATGTAAAATATTAAAATTCAATCTTTATGCAGTAATAAAAATATAAATACCCTATTGGTACCCAAGTTTAAAAACAAAATAACTCTCAAAATGATCTGGGAAAAATATACAATGTCCTTTACCCTCTGTTTTCAAGTATATAAACCATCAGGATATACTCTCACATGTAAAATACTAAAATTCAATTTTTATGCCAAAATAAAATATATAAATACTGTATGGTTATACCAGTGTACAAAACAAAATACCTCTCAAAATACACTGTTAGACAAAATATACAATGTCCTTTTCTACTTTGTTTTAAAGTATAGAAACCATGAAGATATACTCTCACACGTAAAATACTAAAATTCAATTTTTACGTGGTAATAAAAAAATAAATACCCTATTGGTACCCCAGTGTACAAAACAAAACAACTCTCAAAATACTCTGTTAGAAAAAATATACAATGTCCTTTTACCCTCTGTTTTCAGTACATAAACCATCAAGATATACTCTAACACGTAAAATACTAAAATTCTCTCTTTACATGGTAATTAAAAATATAAATAACCTAATGGTACTCCAGTGTACAAAACAAAATAACTCTCAAAATACTCTGTTTGAAAAAATATACAATGTTTTTTTCTACTCTGTTTTAAAGTATATAAACTATCAGGATGTACTCTCACACGTAAAATACTAAAATTCAATTTTTACACTGAAATAAAAAATATAAATACACTATTGGTACGCCAGTGTACAAAACAAAATAATTCTCAAAATACTCTTTTAGAAAAAATATACAATGGACCTTTCTACTCTGTTTTAAAGTATATAAACCATCAGGATTTACTCTCACACATAAAATACTAAAATTCAATTTTTATGCTGAAATAAAAAATATAAATACCCTATTGGTATGCCAGTGTACAAAACAAAATAACTCACAAAATACTCTGTTAGGAAAAACATACAATGTCCTTTTCTACTTTGTTTTAAAGTATATAAACCATCAGGATATTCTGTCACACGTAAAACATTAAATTTAATTTTTATACAAAAATAAATAACATAAATAAGCTATTGGTACCCCAGTGTATAAAACAAAATAACTCTCAAAATACTTTGTTAGAAAAAATATACAATGTTTTTAATTTCTGCTTTCAAGTATATAAACCATCAAGATATACTCTAACATGTAAAATACTAAAATTCTATTTTTATACAGTAATAAAAAATATAAATACCCTATTGGTACCCAAGTTTAAAAAACAAAATAACTCTCAAAATACTCAGTTAGAAAAAATATACAATGTCCTTTTACCCTCTGTTTTCAAGTATATAAACCATCAAGTTATACTCTAATAAGTAAAATACAAACATTCAATTTTTATGTGATAATAAAAAATATAAATACACTATTGGTACCCCAGTGTACAAAAGAAAATAACTCTCAAAATACTGTGTTACAAAAAATATACAATGTCCTTTTCTACTCTGTTTTAAAATATATGAACCATTAGGATATACTCTCACACATAAAATACAAAAATTCAATTTTTACATGGCAATAAAAAATATAAATAACCTATTGGTACCCAAGTGTACAAAACAAAATAACTCTCAAAATACTCTGTTAGGAAAATTATACAATGTCTTTCTCTACTCTGTTTTAAAGTATATAAACAATCAGAATGTACTCTCACATGTAAAACACTAGAATTTAATTTTTACGTGGAAATGAAAAATATAAATACCCTGTTGGAACCCCAGTGTACAAAAGAAAATAACTCTCAAAATACTCTGTTAGAAAAAATATACAATGTCTTTTTTCTCCTCTGTTTTAAAGTATATAAAACATCAAGATATACTCTAACATGTAAAATACTAAAATTCTACTTTTATATGGTAATAAAATATATAAATACTCTATTGGTACCCCAGTGTACAGAACAATATAACCCTCAAAATACTCTGTTAGAAAAAATATACAATGTAATTTTCTACTCTGTTTTAAAGTATATAAACCATCAGGATGTATTCTCACATGTAAAATACTAAAATTCAATTTCTACACAGAAATGAAAATATAAATATTCTATTGGTACCTCAGTGTAGAAAAGGAAATAACTCTCAAAATACTCTGTTAGAAAAAATATACAATATTTCTTTCTACTCTGTTTTAAAGTATATAAACCATCAGGATGTACTCTCACACGTAAAATACTAAAATTCAATTTTATGCAGTAATAAAAATATAAATATTCTATTGGTACCCCAGTGTAGAAAAGAAAATAACTCTCAAAATACTCTGTTAGAAAAAATATACAATGTCTTTTTACCCTCTGTTTTAAAGTATATAAACCATCAAGATATACTCTAACACATAAAATACTAAAATTCTATTTTTACATGGTAATAAAAATATAAATACCCTATTGGTACCCCAGTGTACAAAACAAAATAACTCTCAAAATACTCTGTTAGAAAAATATACAATGTCCTTTTCTACTCTGTTTTCAAGTATATAAACCATCAGGATGTACTCTCACACGTAAAATACTAAAATTCAATTTTTACATGGTAATAAAAAATATAAATATTCTATTGGTACCCCAGTGTACAAAACAAAATAACTCTCAAAATACTCTGTTAGAAAAAATATACAATGTCTTTTTCTACTCTGTTTTAAAGTATATAAACCATCAGGATATACTCTCACACATAAAATACTAAAATTCAATTTTACACAGTAATAAAAATATAAATACACTATTGGTACCCCAGTGTACAAAACAAAACAACTCTCAAAATACTCTGTTAGAAAAATATACAATGTCTTTTACCCTCTGTTTTAAAGTATATAAACCATCAATATATATTCTAACACATAAAACACTAAAATTCAATTTTTATGTGGTAATAAAAATATAAATAACCTATTGGTACCCCAGTGTACAAAACAAAATAACTCTCAAAATACTCTGTTAGAGAAAATATACCATGTTCTTTTACCTGCTGTTTTAAAGTATATAAACCATCAAAATATACTCCAACATGTAAAATACGAAATTTTCATTTTTACGCAGTAATAAAAAATATAAACACCCTATTTGTACCCCAGTATAGAGAAAAAAATGACTCTCAAACTACTTTATTAGAAAAAATATACAGTGTCTTTTTCTACTCTGTTTTAAAGTATATAAACCAGCAGGATTTACTCTCACATGTAAAATAATAAAATTCAATTTTTACGTGGTAATAAAAAATATAAATAACCTATTGGTACCCCAGTGTACAAAACAAAACAACTCTCAAAATACTCTGTTAGAAAAAATATACAATGTCTTTTTCTACTCTGTTTTAAAGTATATAAACTATCAGGATGTACTCTCACATGTAAAATACTAAAATTTAATTTTTACGTGGAAATAAAAATATATAAATACCCTATGGGTACCCCAGTGTACAAAACAAAATAACTCTCAAAATACTCTGTTAGAAAAATATACAATGTTTTTTTCTACTCTGTTTTAAAGTATATAAACCATCAGGATGTACTCTCACACGTAAAATATTAAAATTCAATTTTTACGCAGTAATAAAAATATAAATAACCTATTGGTACCCAAGTGTACAAAACAAAATAACTCTCAAAATACTCTGTTAGGAAAATTATACAATGTCTTTTCTACTCTGTTTTAAAATATGTAAACTATCAGGATGTACTCTCACATGGAAAACACTAAAATTCAATTTTTATGTGGTAATCAAAAATATAAATAACCTATTGGTACCTTAGTGTACAAAGAAAAAAATCTCTCAAACTTCTCTGTTAGAAAAACTATACAATGTTATTTTCTACTCTGTTGTAATGTATATAAACCGTCAGAATGTACTCTAACACATAAAATACTAAAATTCAATTTTTAACATGAAATAAAAAATATAAATACCCTATTGGTACCCCAGTGCACAAAACAAAATAACTCTAAAAATACTTTGTTAGAAAAAATATACAATATTTCTTTCTACTCTATTTTAAAGTATATAAATGATCAGGATGTACTCTCAAATATAAAATAGTAAAATTCAATTTATATGGAAATAAATAATATAAAAACCCTATTGCTACCCCAGTATACAAAACAATATAACTCTCAAAATACTCTGTTAGAAAAAATGTACAATTTTTTTACTCTATTTTAAAGTATATAAATTATCAGGATGTACTCACACATGTAAAATAGTAATTCAATTTTTACATTGTAATAAATCATATAAATAGACTATTGGTACCCCAGTGTACAAAACAAAGTAAGTCTGAAAATACTATGTTAGAGAAAACATGCAATGTTCTTTTCTACTCTGTTTTAAAGTACATAAACCATCAGGATGTACTCACACATGGAAAAGACTAAAATTAAATTTTTACATGGTAATAAAAATATAAATACCCTATTGGTAATCCAGTGTACAAAACAAAATAACTCTCAAAATACTCTGTTAGAAAAAATATACAATGTTCTTTTCTACTCTGTTTTAAAGTATATAAATTATCAGGATGTACTCTCACACGTAAAATACTAAAATTCAATTTTTACATGGAAATAAAAATATAAATACCCTATGGGTATCCCAGTGTACAAAACAAAATAACTCTCAAAATACTCTGTTAGAAAACATACAATGTCCTTTTCTACTCTGTTTTAAAGTATATAAACCATCAGGATGTACTCTCACATGTAAAATACTAAAATTCAATTTTTATGCAGAAATAAAAAATATAAATACCCTATGGGTACCCCAGTGTACAAAACAAAATAACTCTCAAAATACTCTGTTAGAAAACATACAATGTCCTTTTCTACTCTGTTTTAAAGTATATAAACCATCAGGATGTACTCTCACACGTAAAATACTAAAATTCAATTTTTATGCAGAAATAAAAATATAAATACCCTATGGGTACCCCAGTGTACAAAACAAAATAACTCTCAAAATACTCTGTTAGAAAAATATACAATGTCTTTTCTACTTTGTTTTAAAGTATATAAATTATCAGGATGTACTCTCACACGTAAAATACTAAAATTCTATTTTTATGCAGTAATAAAAATATAAATACCCTATTGGTACCCCAGTGTACAAAACAAAATAACTCTCAAAATACTCTGTTAGAAAAAATATACAATGTCCTTTTCTACTCTGTTTTAAAGTATATAAACCATCAGGATGTACTCTCACATGTAAAATACTAAAATTCAATTTTTACGTGGTAATAAAAAATATAAATATCCTACTTGTACCCCAGTGTACAACAGAAAATAACTCCCAAAATACTTTGTTAGAAAAACTATACAATGTCTTTTTCTACTCTGTTTCAAAGTATATAAACCCTCAAGATGTACTCTCACATGTAAAATACTAACATTCTATTTTTACGTGGTAATAAAAATATAAATACCCTATTGGTACCCCAGTGTACAAAACAAAAGAACTCTCAAAATACTCTGTTAGAAAAATATACAATGTCTTTTTCTACTCTGTTTTAAAGTATATAAACCATCAAGATATACTCTAACATGTAAAATACTAAAATTCTATTTTTATGTGGTAATAAAAAATATAAATACCCTATTGGTAATCCAGTGTACAAAACAAAATAACTCTCAAAATACTCTGTTAGAGAAAATATACAATGTCCTTTTCTACTCTATTTTAAAGTATGTAAACCATCAGGATGTACTCTCACATGTAAAATTCTAAAATTCAATTTATATGCAGAAATAAAAATATAAATATTGGTACCACAGTGTACAAAACAAAATATCTCTCAAAATACACTGTTAGAAAAATATACAACGTCCTTTTCTACTCTGTTTTAAAGTATATAAACCATCAGGATGTACTCTCACACGTAAAATACTAAAATTCTATTTTTATGCAGTAATAAAACATATAAATACTCTATTGGTGCCACAGTGAAAAAAGCAAAATGAGGCTCAAAATACTCTGTTAGAAAAAACATACAATGTCCTTTTATACTCTGTTTTAAAGTATATAAACCATCAAGATATACTCTAACACGTAAAATACTAAAATTCTATTTTTATGTGGTAATAATAAATATAAATACAGTATTGCTACCCCAGTGTACAAAACAAAATAACTCTCAAAATACTCTGTTAGAGAAAATATACAATGTCCTTTTCTACTCTGTTTTAAAGTATATAAACCATCAGGATGTACTCTCACACGTAAAATACTAAAATTCAATTTTTATGCAGAAATAAAAATATAAATACCCTATTGGTACCCCAGTGTACAAAACAAAATAACTCTCAAAATACTGTGTTAGAAAAAATATACAATGTCCTTTTCTACTCTGTTTTGAAGTATATAAATTATCAGGATGTACTCTCTCACGTAAAATACTTAAATTCAATTTTTATGCAGTAATAAAAATATAAATACACTATTGGTACCCCAGTGTACAAAACAAAATTACTCTCAAAATACTCAGTTAGAGAAAATATACAATGTCCTTTTCTACTGTTTTAAAGTATATAAACCATCAAGATATACTCTAACACATAAAATACTGAAATGCAATTTTACACGGAAATAAAAATATAAATACTATTGGTACCCCAGTGTACAAAACAAAATAACTCTCAAAATACTCTGTTAGAAAAACATATGCAATGTCCTTGTCTACTCTGCTTTAAAGTATATAAACCATCAGGATGTACTCTCACATAAAATACTGAAATGCAATTTTACACGGAAATAAAAATATAAATACCCTATTGGTACCCCAGTGTACAAAACAAAATAACTCTCAAAATACTCTGTTAGAAAAATATACAATGTCTTTTCTACTCTGTTTTAAAGTATATAAACCATCAGGATATACTCTCACATAAAATACTAAAATTCAATTTTACACAGTAATAAAAATATAAATATCCTATGGGTACCCCAGTGTACAAAACAAAATAACTCTCAAAATACTGTGTTAGAAAAAATATACAATGACCTTTTCTACTCTGTTTTAAAGTATATAAACCATCAGGATATACTCTCACACGTAAAATACTAAAATTCAATTTTTATGTGGAAATAAAGAAAATAAATAACCTATTGGTACCCCAGTGTACAAAACAAAATAACTCTCAAAATACTGTTTTAGAAAAATATACAATATTATTTTCTACTCAGTTTTAAAGTATATAAATCATCAGGATGTACTCTCATGTAAAATACTAAAATCAATTTATACATGGTAATAAAAATATAAATAATCTATTCTTACCCCAGTGTACAAAAAAAACTCTCAAAATACTCATTTAGAAACAATTTACAATGTATCTTCTACTCTGTTGTAAAGTATATAAACCATCAGGATGTACTCTCACGTAAAATACTAAAATTCAATTTTTACACAGTAATAAAAATATAAATAACCTATTGGTACAAAACAAAATAATTCTCAAAATACTCTGTTTGAAAAAATATACAATATTATTTTCACTCAGTTTTAAAGTATATAAACCATTAGGATATACTCTGACACATAAAATACTAAAATTTTATTTTTCTGCAAATAAAATATATAAATACCCTATTGGTACACCATTGTACAAAATAAAATGAGTCTCAAATACTCTGTTAGAAAAATATACAATATTATTTTCACTCAGTTTTAAAGTATATAAACCATCAATATATATTCTAACACATAAAACACTAAAATTATATTTTTACGAGGTAATAAAAAATATAGTCTATTGATACCACAGTGTACAAAAATAATAACTCTTATAATACTCTGTAAGAAAACTATACAATGTCCTTTTCTACTCTGTTTTAAATTATATAAACCATCAGGATGTACTCTCACATAAAATACTAAAATTCAATTTTTACACAGTAATAAAAATATAAATAATCTATTCTTACCCCAGTGTACAAAAAACCTCTCAAAATACTCTGTTTGAAAAAATATACAATGTCTTTTCTACTCTGTTTTAAAGTATATAAACCATCAGATATACTCTATCACGTAAAATACTAAAATTTAATTTTTATGTGGTAATAAAAATATAAGTATCCTATTGGTACCCTAGTGTACAAAAAAACCTCTCAAAATACTCTGTTAGAAAAATATACAATATTATTTTCTACTCAGTTTTAAAGTATATAAATCATCAGGATGTACTCTCATGTAAAATACTAAATTTCAATATTTATGCAGAAATAAAAATTATAAATACCCTATTGGTACACCATTGTACAAAATAAAATGAGTCTCAAATACTCTGTTAGAAAAATATACAATGTGCTTTTACCTCTATTTTAAAGTGTACAAACCATCAGGATGTACTCTCATGTAAAATACTAAATTTCAATATTTATGCAGAAATAAAAATATAAATACTCTATTGGTACCCCTGTGTATAATATAATAGCTCTCAATATATTCTGTTAGAAAAACTATACAATGTCCTTTTCTACTTTGTTTTAAAGTATATAAACCATCAGGATGTACTCTCACATGTAAAATACTAAATTTCAATATTTATGCAGAAATAAAAATATAAATACTCTATTGGTACCCCTGTGTATAATATAATAGCTCTCAATATATTCTGTTAGAAAAACTATACAATGTCCATTTCTACTCTGTTTTAAAGTATATAAATCATCAGGATGTACTCACACGTAAAATACTAAAATTGAATTTCTACATGGTAATAAAAATATAAATACTCTATTGGTACCCCTGTGTATAATATAATAGCTCTCAATATATTCTGTTAGAAAAACTATACAATGTCCTTTTCTACTTTGTTTTAAAGTATATAAACCATCAGGATGTACTCACATGTAAAATACTAAAATTCAATTTTTATGCAGTAATAAAAATATAAATACCTATGGGTACCCCAGTGTACAAAACAAAATAACTCTCAATATACTCTGTTAGAAAAATATACAAGGTTGTTTTCTATTCTGTTTTAATGTATATAAACTATCAGGACGTACTTTCAAATGTAAAATACTAAAATTTAATTTTTATGTGGTAATAAAAAATATAGTCTATTGATACCACAGTGTACAAAAATAATAACTCTTATAATACTCTGTAAGAAAACTATACAATGCCCATTTCTAATTTGTTTTAAACTATATAAACCATCAGGATGTACTCTCACACATAAAATACTAAAATTGAATTTCTACATGGTAATAAAAATATAAATACCCTATTGGATCCCCAGTGTACAAAACAAAATAACTCTCAAAATACTCTGTTAGAAAAATATACAATGTGCTTTTACCTCTATTTTAAAGTGTACAAACCATCAGGATGTACTCTCACATGTAAAATACTAAAATTTTATTTTTCTGCAAATAAAAATATATAAATACCCTATTGGTACCCCAGTGTACAAAACAAAATAACTCTCAAAATACTCTGTTAGAAAAATATACAATGTCTTTTCTACTCTGTTTTAAATTATATAAACCATCAGGATGTACTCTCACGTAAAATACTAAAATTCAATTTTTATGCAGAAATAAAAATATAAATACCCTATTGGTACACCATTGTACAAAATAAAATGAGTCTCAAATACTCTGTTAGAAAAATATACAATGTCTTTTCTACTCTGTTTAAAATTGTACAAACCATCAGGATGTACTCTCACGTAAAATACTAAAATTCAATTTTTATGCAGTAATAAAAATATAAATACACTATTGTTAGCCCAGTGTTCAAAGAAAATTACTCTCAAAATACTCAGTTAGAAAAATATACAATGTTCTTTTACCCTCTGTTTTAAAGTATATAAACCATCAAGATATACTCTCACATAAAATACTAAAATTCAATTTTACACGGAAATAAAAATATAAATAACCTATTGGTACCCCAGTGTACAAAACAAAATAACTCTCAAAATACTCTTTTAGAAAAAATATACAATGTCATTTTCTACTCTGTTTTAAAGTATATAAACCATCAGGATGTACTCTCTCATGTAAAATACTAAAAATCAATTTATACATGGTAATAAAAAATATAAATACTCTATTGGTACCCCTGTGTATAATATAATAGCTCTCAATATATTCTGTTAGAAAAACTATACAATGTCCATTTCTACTCTGCTTTAAAGTATATAAACCATCAGGATATACTCTCACATAAAATACTAAAATTCAATTTTTACACAGTAATAAAAAATATAAATACACTATTGGTACCCCAGTGTACAAAATAAAACAACTCTCAAAATACTCTGTTAGAAAAAATATACAATGTCATTTTCCCCTCTGTTTTAAAGTATATAAACCATCAATATATATTCTAACACATAAAACACTAAAATTATATTTTTATGAGGTAATAAAAAATATAAATAATCTATTCTTACCCCAGTGTACAAAAAAAACAACTCTCAAAATACTCTGTTAGAAAAATATACAATGTCCTTTTCTCTGTTTTAAAGTATATAAACCATCAGGATATACTCTCAAAATACTCTGTTAGAAAAATATACAATGTCATTTTCTCTGTTTTAAAGTATATAAATCATCAGGATGTACTCTCATGTAAAATACTAAAATTCAATTTTATGCAATAATAAAAATATAAATACCCTATTGGAACCCAGTGTACAAAACAAAATAACTATCAAAATACTCTTTTAGAAAAAATATACAATATTATTTTCTACTGTTTTAAAGTATAAACCATCAGGATGTACTATCACATAAAATTATAAAATTCAATTTTAATGTGGTAATAAAAATATAAATACCCTATGGGTTCCCCATTGTACAAAACAAAATAATTCTCAAAATACTCTGTTAGAAACAGTATATAAGGTCCTTTTCTACTCTGTTTTAAAGTATAAACCATCAGGATGTACTCACATGTAAAATACTAAAATTTAATTTTACCCAATTATAAAAATATAAATACCCTATTGTTACCCCAGTGTACAAAAAAAACTCTCAAAACACTGTTAGAAAATATACAATGTCCTTTTCTACTCTGTTTTAAATTATATAAAAATCAGGAAATACTCTCACATGTAAAATACTAAAATTCTATTTTTACGTGGTAATAAAAATATAAATACCCATTGGGTTCCCCATTGTACAAAACAAAATAACTCAAAATACTCTGTTAGAAACAGTATATAAGGTCCTTTTCTACTCTGTTTTAAATTATATAAACCATCAGGATGTACTATCACATAAAATTATAAAATTCAATTTTACGTGGTAATAAAAATATAAATACCCTATGGGTTCCCCATTGTACAAAACAAAATAACTCTAAAAATACTCTGTTAGAAAAAATACAATGTCCTTTTCTACTCTGTTTTATAGTGTATAAACCATCAGGATGTACTCTCATGTAAAATACTAAAATTTAATTTTTATGTGGTAATAAAAATATAAATAATCTATTCTTACCCCAGTGTACAAAACAAAATAATTCTCAAAATACTCTGTTAGAAACAGTATATAAGGTCCTTTTCTACTCTGTTTTAAAGTATATAACCATCAACATATACTCTAACATGTAAAATACTGAAATTCTATTTTTACGTGGTAATAAAAATATAAATACCCTATGGGTACCCCAGTGTACAAAACAAAATAATTCTCAAAATACTCTGTTAGAAAAAATATGCAATGCCTTTTACCTTCTGTTTTCAAGTATATAAACCATCAGGATGTACTCTCATGTAAAATACTAAAATTCAATTTTACACAGTAATAAAAATATAAATACCCATTGGGTTCCCCATTGTACAAAACAAAATAACTATCAAAATACTCTTTTAGAAAAAATATACAATGTAGTTTTCTACTTTGTTTTAAAGTATATAAACCATCAATATATATTCTAACACATAAAACACTAAAATTATATTTTATGAGGTAATAAAAATATAAATACCCTATGGGTTCCCCATTGTACAAAACAAAATAATTCTCAAAATACTCTGTTAGAAAAATATACAATGTCCTTTTCTACTCTGTTTTAAAGTATATAAACCATTAGGATATACTCTGACACATAAAATACTAAAATTTAATTTTTATGTGGTAATAAAAATATAAATACCCTATGGGTTCCCCATTGTACAAAACAAAATAACTATAAAATACTCTGTTAGAAAAATATACAATATTATTTTCTACTCAGTTTTAAAGTATATAAATCATCAGGATGTACTCTCATGTAAAATACTAAAATTTAATTTTACCCAATTATAAAAATATAAATATAGTATGGGTACCCCAGTGTACAAAAAAAACTCTCAAAACACTGTTAGAAAATATACAATGTCCTTCTACTTTGTTTTAAAATATATAAACCATCAGATGTACTCTCACATGTAAAATACTAAAATTCTATTTTTACGTGGTAATAAAAATATAAATACCTATTGGTACAAAACAAAATAATTCTCAAAATACTCTGTTAGAAAAATATACAATGTAGTTTTCTACTTTGTTTTAAAATATATAAACCATCAGGATATACTCTCTCACGTGAAATACTAAAATTCAATTTTACGTGGTAATAAAAATATAAATACCCTATTGGAAACCCAGTGTACAAAAAACATAACTCTCAAAATACTCTGTTAGAAACAGTATATAAGGTCCTTTTCTACTCTGTTTTATAGTGTATAAACCATCAGGATGTACTCTCACATGTAAAATACTAAAATTTAATTTTTACGTGGTAATAAAAATATAAATACCCTATGGGTTCCCCATTGTACAAAACAAAATAACTCTAAAAATACTCTGTTAGAAAAACATACAATGTCATTTCTACTCTGTTTTAAATTATATAAACCATCAGATGTACTCTCACATGTAAAATAATAAAATTCAATTTTACACGGAAATAAAAATATAAATACCCATTGGGTTCCCCATTGTACAAAACAAAATAATTCTCAAAATACTCTGTTAGAAAAATATACAATATTATTTTCTACTGTTTTAAAGTATAAACCATCAGGATGTACTATCACATAAAATTATAAAATTCAATTTTACAAATAAAAAATATAAATACACTATTGGTACCCCAGTGTACAAAACAAAATAATTCTCAAAATACTCTGTTAGAAAAATATACAATATTATTTTCTACTGTTTTAAAGTATAAACCATCAGGATGTACTATCACACATAAAATTATAAAATTCAATTTTACGTGGTAATTAAAAATATAAATATCCTATTGGTACCCCAGTGTACAAAACAAAATAACTATAAAATACTCTGTTAGAAAAACTATACAATGTCCTTCTACTTTGTTTTAAAGTATAAACCATCAGGATACACTCTAACATGTAAAATACTGAAATTCTATTTTTACGTGGTAATAAAAATATAAATACCCTATGGGTTCCCCATTGTACAAAACAAAATAACTATCAAAATACTCTTTTAGAAAAAATATACAATATTATTTTCTACTGTTTTAAAGTATAAACCATCAGGATGCACTCACACGTAAAATACTAAAATTCAATTTTACACAGAAATAAAAATATAAATACCCTATGGGTACCCCAGTGTACAAAACAAAATAACTCTCAAAATACTCTGTTAGAAAAACTATTCAATGTCAATTTCTACTTGTTTTAAAGTATATAAACCATCAGATATACTCTATCACGTAAAATACTAAAACTCTATTTTTATGCAGTAATAAAAAATATAAATACCTTATTGGTACCCCAGTGTACAAGACAAAATAACTCTCAAAATACTCATTTAGAAACAATTTACAATGTATCTTCTACTCTGTTGTAAAGTATATAAACCATCAGGATGTACTCTCACATGTAAAATACTAAAATTTAATTTTTATGTGGTAATAAAAATATAAGTATCCTATTGGTACCCTAGTGTACAAAAAAACACAACTCCCAAAATACTCTGTTAGAAAAACTATACAATGTCCTTTTCTACTTTGTTTTAAAGTATATAAATCATCAGGATGTACTCTCACATGTAAAATACAAAAATTTAATTTTTACGTGGTAATTAAAAATATAAATATAGTATGGGTACCCCAGTGTACAAAACAAAATAACTCTCAAAATACTCTGTTAGAAAAATATACAATGTCCTTTTCTACTCTGTTTTAAAGTATATAAACCATCAGGATGCACTCTCACATGTAAAATACTAAAATTTAATTTTACCCAATTATAAAAATATAAATAACCTATTGGTACAAAACAAAATAACTATAAAATACTCTGTTAGAAAAACTATTCAATGTCAATTTCTACTTGTTTTATTTTATTATTATTTTTTAGCATGGCTCTTTTCAGTTTATTGCATGAAGGAGTTACACTAGTCCAAGTTAAAAGCGGACCCCAGATGGTTACATTATACAAGCTGTGAGGTTTTTAAACTTGTGACAAACAGAAATATTCTACTCATTGCAAAAATCCTCACAAGCTTCAGTGAGCCACAAGCACTTAAAACCCATGAACCTTCAGCTGATCATCCTTAGCCAGTCCAATCTCTACGAGGAACTGGCATATGTTCTTGCACTGGTCACCCTGAAGCTGAATTACTTCTCCATATTCTGGATGTTCAATTACAGTACCATTGCAGGCAAACTTCTTCTTAAACGCCTTCACTAGTTTCTTTTTATCGTAATCATCAGCGATCCCTTGACAGTAGTAAGGGTTTTCCTGCCGTTTCTCTGTTGAATTTTATATGGATATAATCCTCAGTGCCAGCAGGAAGCAGGTCATCACCCTTACTTGCATCAGCAAAGGGGTCGAAAGAGTGGAGGTTCTGGATAGCGGACATACGATATGATTCCTTTTCCTCGGTGGAAACGGCCTGCAGAAGGCGGCTGCGGCGGCGGGAGAAGGCGGGCAGGGGACGGAATGTCGGAAGCGAGGGGCTCGAGGAGGAGGCTGCTGAGTCCTCGGCGGTGGCTCAGTAACTGGGGCTCTACTGTTTTAAAGTATATAATCCATCAACATATACTCTAACATGTAAAATACTAAAATTCAATTTTACGTGGTAATAAAAATATAAATACCCATTGGGTTCCCCATTGTACAAAACAAAATAACTCTCAAAATACTCTTTTAGAAAAAATATACAATGTCCTTTTCTACTCTGTTTTAAAGTATAAACCATCAGGATACTCTCACATGTAAAATAATAAAATGTAATTTTTACACAGAAATAAAAATATAAATACCCTATGGGTACCCCAGTGCACAAAATGAAATAACTCTCAAAATACTCTGTTAGAAAACATACAATGTCATTTCTACTCTGTTTTAAAGTATATAAACCATCAGGATGTACTCACATGTAAAATACTAAAATTCAATTTTAATGTGGTAATAAAAATATAAATACCTATTGGTACCCCAGTACAAAACAAAATAACTCTCAAAATACTCTGTTAGAAAAATATACAATGTCCTTCTACTTTGTTTTAAAGTATATAAACCATCAGATATACTCTATCACGTAAAATACTAAAATTCAATTTTACACGGAAATAAAAATATAAATACCCTATGGGTTCCCCATTGTACAAAACAAAATAACTCTAAAAATACTCTGTTAGAAAAAATACAATGCCTTTTACCTTCTGTTTTAAAGTATATAAACCATCAGGATACTCTCACATGTAAAATACTAAAATTCAATTTTACAAATAAAAATATAAATACCCTATTGTTACCCCAGTGTACAAAACAAAATAACTCTCAAAATACTCTGTTAGAAAAATATACAATGTCCTTTTCTACTCTGTTTTAAAGTATATAAACCATCAGGATGTACTATCACATAAAATTATAAAATTCAATTTTTATGCAATAATAAAAATATAAATACCCTATTGGAACCCAGTGTACAAAACAAAATAACTCTCAAAATACTCTGTTAGAAAAATATACAATGCCTTTTACCTTCTGTTTTAAAGTATATAAACCATCAGGATACTCTCACATGTAAAATACTAAAATTCTATTTTTACGTGGTAATAAAAATATAAATACCTATTGGTACCCCAGTGTACAAAACAAAATAACTCTCAAAATACTCTGTTAGAAAAATATACAATGTAGTTTTCTACTTTGTTTTAAAATATATAAACCATCAGGATATACTCTCACATAAAATACTAAAATTCAATTTTACGTGGTAATAAAAATATAAATACCCTATTGGAACCCAGTGTACAAAAAAATAACTCTCAAAATACTCTGTTAGAAAAATATACAATGTCCTTTTCTACTCTGTTTTAAAGTATATAAACCATCAGATATACTCTATCACGTAAAATACTAAAATTTAATTTTTATGGTAATAAAAATATAAATACACTATTGGTACCCCAGTGTACAAAACAAAATAACTCTAAAAATACTCTGTTAGAAAAATATACAATGTCCTTTTCTACTCTGTTTTAAAGTATATAAACCATCAGGATGTACTCACATGTAAAATACTAAAATTCAATTTTTATGCAGTAATAAAAATATAAATACCCTATTGGTACCCCAGTACAAAACAAAATAACTCTCAAAATACTCTTTTAGAAAAAATATAAAATGTCCTTTTCTACTCTGTTTTAAAGTATATAAACCATCAAGATGTACTCTCACATGTAAAATACTAAAATTCAATTTTACAAATAAAAAATATAAATACCCTATTGGTACCCCAGTGTACAAAACAAAATAACTCTCAAAATACTCTGTTAGAAAACATACAATGTCCTTTTCTACTCTGTTTTAAAGTATAAACCATCAGGATGTACTCTCATGTAAAATACTAAAATTCAATTTTAATGTGGTAATAAAAATATAAATACCTATTGGTACCCCAGTGTACAAAAAAAAAATAACTCTCAAAATACTCTGTTAGAAAACATACAATGTCCTTTTCTACTCTGTTTTAAAGTATATAAACCATCAGGATGTACTCTCACATAAAATACTAAAATTCAATTTTTACACAGTAATAAAAATATAAATACCTATTGGTACCCCAGTGTACAAAAAAAACTCTCAAAATACTCTGTTAGAAAAATATACAATGTCCTTTTCTACTGTTTTAAAGTATATAAACCATCAGGATGTACTCTCACGTAAAATACTAAAACTCTATTTTTATGCAGTAATAAAAATATAAATACCCTATGGTACCCCAGTGTACAAAACAAAATAACTCAAAATACTCTGTTAGAAAAATATACAATGTCATTTTCTCTGTTTTAAAGTATATAAACCATCAGGATATACTCTCACATAAAATACTAAAATTTAATTTTTATGGTAATAAAAAATATAAATACTCTATTGGTACCCCTGTGTATAATATAATAGCTCTCAATATATTCTGTTAGAAAAACTATACAATGTCCATTTCTACTCTGCTTTAAAGTATATAAACCATTAGGATATACTCTGACACATAAAATACTAAAATTCAATTTTTACACAGTAATAAAAAATATAAATACACTATTGGTACCCCAGTGTACAAAATAAAACAACTCTCAAAATACTCTGTTAGAAAAAATATACAATGTCATTTTCCCCTCTGTTTTAAAGTATATAAACCATCAATATATATTCTAACACATAAAACACTAAAATTATATTTTTATGAGGTAATAAAAAATATAAATAATCTATTCTTACCCCAGTGTACAAAAAAAACCTCTCAAAATACTCTGTTAGAAAAAATATACAATATCTCTTTACCTTCTGTTTTAAAGTTATATAAACCATCCAGATATACTCTATCACGTAAAATACTAAAACTCTATTTTTATGCAGTAATAAAAAATATAAATACCTTATTGGTACCCCAGTGTACAAGACAAAATAACTCTCAAAATACTCATTTAGAAACAATTTACAATGTATCTTCTACTCTGTTGTAAAGTATATAAACCATCAGGATGTACTCTCACATGTAAAATACTAAAATTTAATTTTTATGTGGTAATAAAAATATAAGTATCCTATTGGTACCCTAGTGTACAAAAAAACACAACTCCCAAAGTACTCTGTTAGAAAAACTATACAATGTCTTTTTCTACTTTGTTTTAAAGTATATAAATCATCAGGATGTACTCTCACACGTAAAATACAAAAATTTAATTTTTATGTGGTAATTAAAAATATAAGTATAGTATGGGTACCCCAGTGTACAAAACAAAATAACTCTCAAAATACTCTGTTAGAAAAAATATACAATGTCCTTTTCTACTCTGTTTTAAAGTATATAAACCATCAGGATGCACTCTCACACGTAAAATACTAAAATTTAATTTTTACCCAATTATAAAAAATATAAATAACCTATTGGTACCCCAGGGTACAAAACAAAATAACTATAAAAATACTCTGTTAGAAAAACTATTCAATGTCAATTTCTACTTCGTTTTATTTTATTATTATTTTTTTTAGCATGGCTCTTTTCAGTTTATTGCATGAAGGAGTTACACTAGTCCAAGTTAAAAGCGGACCCCAGATGGTTACATTATACAAGCTGTGAGGTTTTTAAACTTGTGACAAGGGACAGAAGGATATTCTACTCATTGCAAGGAAATCCTCACAAGCTTCAGTGAGCCACAAGCACTTAAAACCCATGAACCTTCAGCTGATCGTCCTTAGCCAGTCCAATCTCTACGAGGAACTGGCATATGTTCTTGCACTGGTCACCCTGAAGCTGAATTACTTCTCCATATTCTGGATGTTCAATTACAGTACCATTGCAGGCAAACTTCTTCTTAAACGCCTTCACTAGTTTCTTTTTATCGTAATCATCAGCGATCCCTTGGACAGTAGTAAGGGTTTTCCTGCCGTTTCTCTGTTGAATTCTTATATGGATATAATCCTCAGTGCCAGCAGGAAGCAGGTCATCACCCTTACTTGCATCAGCAAAGGGGTCGAAAGAGTGGAGGTTCTGGATAGCGGACATACGATATGATTCCTTTTCCTCGGTGGAAACGGCCTGCAGAAGGCGGCTGCGGCGGCGGGAGAAGGCGGGCAGGGGGGACGGAATGTCGGGAAGCGAGGGGGCTCGAGGAGGAGGCTGCTGAGTCCTCGGCGGTGGCTCAGTAACTGGGGCTCTACTTCGTTTTAAAGTATATAATCCATCAACATATACTCTAACATGTAAAATACTAAAATTCTATTTTTACGTGGTAATAAAATATATAAATACCCAATTGGTACCCCAGTGTACAAAACAAAATAACTATCAAAATACTCTTTTAGAAAAAAATATAAAATGTCCTTTTCTACTCTGTTTTAAATTATATAAAAAATCAGGAAATACTCTCACATGTAAAATAATAAAATGTAATTTTTACACAGAAATAAAAAATATAAATACCCTACGGGTACCCCAGTGCACAAAATGAAATAACTCTCAAAATACTCTGTTAGGAAAAACATACAATGTCATTTCTACTCTGTTTTAAAGAATATAAACCATCAAGATGTACTCTCACATGTAAAATACTAAAATTCAATTTTAATGTGGTAATAAAAATATAAATATCCTATTGGTACCCCAGTGTACAAAAAAAACCCACTCTCAAAACACAATGTTAGGAAAGCTATACAATGTCCTTCTCTACTTTGTTTTAAAGTATATAAACCATCAGGGTATACTCTCTCACGTGAAATACTAAAATTCAATTTTACACGGAAATAAAAAATATAAATACCCTATGGGTTCCCCATTGTACAAAACAAAATAACTCTAAAAATACTCTGTTAGAAAAAATATGCAATGCCTTTTTACCTTCTGTTTTAAAGTATATAAACCATCAAGATACACTCTAACATGTAAAATACTGAAATTCTATTTTTACGTGGTAATAAAAAATATAAATACCCTATTGTTACCCCAGTGTACAAAACAAAATAACTCTCAAAATACTCTGTTAGAAACAGTATATAAGGTCCTTTTCTACTCTGTTTTATAGTGTATAAACCATCAGGATGTACTATCACACATAAAATTATAAAATTCAATTTTTATGCAATAATAAAAATATAAATACCCTATTGGAAACCCAGTGTACAAAAAAACATAACTCTCAAAATACTCTGTTAGAAAAAATATACAATGTAGTTTTCTACTTTGTTTTAAAATATATAAACCATCAGGATGTACTCTCACATGTAAAATACTAAACTTCAATTTTTACTCAAAAATAAATAATATAAATACCCATTGGGTTCCCCATTGTACAAAACAAAATAACTCTCAAAATACTCTCTTAGGAAATATATACAATGTCCTTTTCTACTCTGTTTTAAAGTATATAAACCATCAGGATGTACAATCACATGTAAAATATTAAAATTCAATTTTTACACGGTAATAAAAAATATAAATATTCTATTGTTACCCCAGTGAACAACAAAAAAAACTCTCAAAATACTATGTTAGAAAAACAGTAAAATGTTCATTTCTACTCTTTTGTAAAGTATATAAATCATCAGGATGTACTCTTACATGTAAAATACTAAAATTGAATTTTTATGCAGTAATAAAAATATAAATACCCTATTGTTATCCCAGTGTACAAAACAATATAACTCTCAAAATACTCTGTTAGAAAAAATATACAATGTCATTTTAAACACTGATTTAAAGTAAACAATCCATCAGGATATACTCTCACACTTAAAAAATTAAAATTCAATTTTTACACGGAAATAAATAATATAAATACTGTATGGTTATACCAGTGTACAAAACAAAGTAACTCTCAAAATACACTGTTAGAAAAAATATACAATGTTTTTCTACTCTGTTTACAAGTATATAAACCATGAAGATATACTCTCACATGTAAAATAAAAATTCAATTTTACACAGAAATAAAAATATAAATACCCTATTGGTACCCCAGTGTACAAAACATAACTCTCAAAATACTGTTAGAAAAAATATAATGTCCTTTTCTACTGTGTTTTAAAGTATATAACCATCAGGATATACTTTAACATGTAAAATATTAAAATTCAATTTTACATGGTAATTAAAAATATAAATACCCATTGTTCCCCATTGTACAAAACAAAATACTCTCAAAATACTCTGGGAAAAAATATACAATGTTCATTTCTACTCTTTTTAAAGTATATAACCATCAGGATATACTCACACTTAAAAATTAAAATTCAATTTTACATGGAAATAAAAATATAAATACTGTATGGTTATACCAGTGTACAAAACAAAGTAACTCTCAAAATACACTGTTAGAAAAAATATACAATGTTTTTCTACTCTGTTTACAAGTATATAAACCATCAGGATATTCTGTCACACGTAAAACATTAAAATTCAATTTTTATGGTAATAAAAATATAAATATTCTATTGTTACCCAGTGTACAAAACAAAGTACCTCTCAAAATACTCTGTTTGAAAAAATATACAATGTCATTTTAAACACTGTTTTAAAGTATAAAACATCAAGATATACTCTCACATAAAATTAAAATTCAATTTTTACAGTAATAAAAATATAAATATTCTATTGTTACCCAGTGTACAAAACATAACTCTCAAAATATCTGGGAAAAAATATACAATGGACCTTTCTACTCTGTTTTATATATAAACCATCAGATATACTTTAACATGTAAAATATTAAAATTCAATTTTACATGGAAATAAATAATATAAATACCCTATTTTTACCACAGTGTACAAAACAAAATAATTCTCAAAATACTCTTTTAGAAAAAATATACAATGTTTTTCTACTCTGTTTTATAGTGTATAAACCATCAGATATACTTTAACATGTAAAATATTAAAATTCAATTTTTATGTGGTAATAAAAATATAAATACTGTATGGTTATACCAGTGTACAAAACAAAGTACCTCTCAAAATACACTGTTAGAAAAAATATACAATGTTTTTTACTCTGTTTTCAGTACATAAACCATCAGGATATACTTTAACATGTAAAATATTAAAATTCAATTTTACATGAAATAAAAATATAAATACTGTATGGTTATACCAGTGTACAAAACAAAGTAACTCTCAAAATACTTTGTTAGAAAAAATATACAATGTAGTTTTCTACTTTGTTTTAAAGTATATAACCATCAGGATATACTTTAACATGTAAAATATTAAAATTCAATTTTACATGAAATAAAAATATAAATACTGTATGGTTATACCAGTGTACAAAACAAAATAATTCTCAAAATACTCTTTTAGAAAAAATATACAATGTTTTTCTACTCTGTTTTAAAGTGTATAAACCATCAGGATATACTCTAACACTTAAAATACTGAAATTTATATTTACATGGTTATAAAAATATAAATACTGTATGGTTATACCAGTGTACAAAACAAAGTAACTCTCAAAATACTCTGTTTGAAAAAATATACAATGTTTTTTTCTACTCTGTTTTATAGTGTATAAACCATCAGGATATACTTTAACATGTAAAATATTAAAATTCAATTTTTATGTGGTAATAAAAATATAAATACTGTATGGTTATACCAGTGTACAAAACAAAGTACCTCTCAAAATACACTGTTAGGCAAAATATACAATGTTTTTTACTCTGTTTTCAGTACATAAACCATCAGGATATACTCTCACATAAAATTAAAATTCAATTTTACATGAAATAAAAATATAAATACTGTATGGTTATACCAGTGTACAAAACAAAATACTCTCAAAATACACTGTTAGAAAAATATACAATGTTGTTTTACTCTGTTTACAAGTATAAAAAACCATCAGATATACTTTAACATGTAAAATATTAAAATTCAATTTTTACACAGTAATAAAAATATAAATACTGTATGGTTATACCAGTGTACAAAACAAAACTCTCAAAATACTGTTAGAAAAAATATACAATGTTTTTTTCTACTCTGTTTTAAAGTATATAAACTATCAGGATGTACTCACATAAAATACTAAAATTCTTTTACATGGTAATTAAAAATATAAATACCCTATTGTTACCCCAGTGAACAACAAAAAAACTCTCAAAATACTCTGTTAGAAAAATATACAATGTCATTTTAAACACTGATTTAAAGTAAACAATCCATCAGGATATACTCACATGTAAAATAAAAATTCAATTTTTATGTGAAATAAAAATATAAATACTATGGTACCAGTGTACAAAACAAAGTAACTCTCAAAATACTTTGTTAGAAAAATATACAATGTTGTTTTACACTCTGTTTTAAAGTATAAACCATCAGGATTTTCTCCCACATAAAATACTAAAATTCAATTTTATGCAATAATAAAAATATAAATAAAGTATGGGTACCCCAGTACAAAACAAAATAACTCTCAATATACTCTGTTAGAAAACACATACATGTTTTTTCTACTTTGTTTTAAAGTATAAACCATCAGGATATACTCTCACATAAAATTATAAAATTCAATTTTATGAAATAAAAATATAATAAATATGGGTACCCCAGTACAAAACAAAATAACTCAAAATACTCTTTTAGAAAAAATATACAATGTCCTTTTACTCTGTTTTAAAGTACATAAACCATCAGGATATACTCTCACATAAAATTAAAATTTAATTTTACACAGAATAAAAAATATAAATATTCTATTGTTACCCAGTGTACAAAACAAAGTACCTCTCAAAATACTCTGTTTGAAAAAATATACAATGTTTTTTCTACTCTGTTTTCAGTACATAAACCATCAGATATACTTTAACATGTAAAATATTAAAATTCAATTTTTATGTGAAATAAAAATATAAATACTGTATGGTTATACCAGTGTACAAAACAAAGTACCTCTCAAAATACACTGTTAGAAAAATATACAATGTTTTTCTACTCTGTTTACAAGTATATAAACCATGAAGATATACTCTCACACTTAAAAATTAAAATTCAATTTTATGAAATAAAATATATAAATACTGTATGGTTATACCAGTGTACAAAACAAAGTACCTCTCAAAATACACTGTTAGAAAAATATACAATGTTTTTCTACTCTGTTTACAAGTATATAAACCATGAAGATATACTCTCACATGTAAAATATTAAAATTCAATTTTTACACGGTAATAAAAATATAAATATTCTATTGTTACCCAGTGTACAAAAAAAATAACTCTCAAAATACTCTTTTAGAAAAAAATACAATGTCCTTTTCTGTGTTTTAAAGTATATAAACTATCAGGATGTACTCTCATAAAATACTAAAATTCAATTTTACACAGAAATAAAAAATATAAATACCCTATTTTTACCCCAGTGTACAAAACAAAGTACCTCTCAAAATACTCTTTTAGAAAAAATATACAATGTTTTTTCTACTCTGTTTTATAGTGTATAAACCATCAGGATATACTTTAACATGTAAAATATTAAAATTCAATTTTTATGTGAAATAAAAATATAAATACCCTGTTGGTACCTTAGTGTACAAAACAAAATAACTCTCAATATACTCTGTTAGAAACAGTATATAAGGTCCTTTTCTACTCTGTTTTCAGTACATAAACCATCAGATATACTTTAACATGTAAAATATTAAAATTCAATTTTTACACGGTAATAAAAATATAAATATTCTATTGTTACCCAGTGTACAAAACAAAATAACTCAAAATACTCTTTTAGAAAAAATATACAATGTCCTTTTACTCTGTTTTAAAGTACATAAACCATCAGGATATACTTAAACACGTAAAACATTAAAATTTAATTTTACACAGAATAAAAAATATAAATATTCTATTGTTACCCAGTGTACAAAACATAACTCTCAAAATATCTGGGAAAAAATATACAATGGACCTTTCTACTCTGTTTTATATATAAACCATCAGATATACTTTAACATGTAAAATATTAAAATTCAATTTTTATGTGAAATAAAAATATAAATACCCTGTTGGTACCTTAGTGTACAAAACAAAATAACTCTCAATATACTCTGTTAGAAAAAAATATACAATGGACCTTTCTACTCTGTTTTCAGTACATAAACCATCAGATATACTTTAACATGTAAAATATTAAAATTCAATTTTACACTGAAATAAAAATATAAATACCCTATTTTTACCCCAGTGTACAAAACAAAATAACTCAAAATACTCTTTTAGAAAAAATATACAATGTTTTTTACTCTGTTTTCAGTACATAAACCATCAGGATATACTTTAACATGTAAAATACTAAAATTATATTTACATGGTTATAAAAATATAAATATTCTATTGTTACCCAGTGTACAAAACATAACTCTCAAAATATCTGGGAAAAAATATACAATGTTTTTAATTTCTGCTTTCAAGTATATAAACCATGAAGATATACTCTCACATGTAAAATACTAAAATTCAATTTTTATGGTAATAAAAATATAAATACCCTATTGGAAACCCAGTGTACAAAAAACATAACTCTCAAAATACTCTTTTAGAAAAAATATACAATGGACCTTTCTACTCTGTTTTATAGTGTATAAACCATCAGGATATACTCTCACATAAAATTATAAAATTCAATTTTATGCTGAAATAAAAATATAAATACCCTATTTTTACCACAGTGTACAAAACAAAGTACCTCTCAAAATACTCTGTTTGAAAAAATATACAATGTCATTTTAAACACTGTTTTAAAGTATAAAACCATCAGGATATACTTTAACATGTAAAATATTAAAATTCAATTTTTATGCCAAAATAAAATATATAAATACCCTATTTTTACCCCAGTGTACAAAACATAACTCTCAAAATACTTTGTTAGAAAAATATACAATGTTTTTCTACTCTGTTTTATATATAAACCATCAGGATATACTTAAACACGTAAAACATTAAAATTTAATTTTACACAGAATAAAAAATATAAATACCCTATTTTTACCCCAGTGTACAAAACATAACTCTCAAAATATCTGGGAAAAAATATACAATGGACCTTTCTACTCTGTTTTAAAGTATATAACCATCAGGATGTACTCTCACATAAAATTAAAATTCAATTTTTATGTGGTAATAAAAATATAAATACTGTATGGTTATACCAGTGTACAAAACAAAATAAATCTCAATATACTCTTTTAGAAAAAATATACAATGTAGTTTTCACTTTGTTTTAAAGTATATACACCATCAGGATGTACTCTCACATAAAATTATAAAATTCAATTTTTACACGGTAATAAAAATATAAATACCCTATTTTTACCACAGTGTACAAAACAAAATAACTCTCAATATACTCTGTTAGAAAAAATACAATGTTTTTTCTACTCTGTTTACAAGTATATAAACCATGAAGATATACTCTCACATGTAAAATAAAAATTCAATTTTACACTGAAATAAAAATATAAATACCCATTGGGTTCCCCATTGTACAAAACAAAATAAATCTCAATATACTCTTTTAGAAAAAAAATATACAATGTTTTTTACTCTGTTTTAAAGTATAAACCATCAGAATATACTTAAACACATAAAACATTAAAATTCAATTTTTACAGTAATAAAAATATAAATACTGTATGGTTATACCAGTGTACAAAACAAAGTAACTCTCAAAATACACTGTTAGAAAAATATACAATGTTTTTTACTCTGTTTTCAGTACATAAACCATCAGGATATACTTTAACATGTAAAATACTAAAATTCAATTTTACATAATAAAAATATAAATACCCTATTGTTATCCCAGTGTACAAAACAAAATAACCTCAAAATACTCTGTTAGAAAAATATACAATGTCATTTTCACTGTTTTAAAGTATATAAACCATCAGGATATACTCTCACACTTAAAAATTAAAATTCAATTTTACATGGAAATAAAAATATAAATACCCTATGGTACCAGTGTACAAAACAATAACTCTCAAAATACCGTTAGAAAAAATATCAATGTCTTTACTCTGTTTTAAAGTATATAAACCATCAGATATACCCTCACGTAAAATACTAAAATTATATTTATACACTAATAAAAAATATAAATACCCTATTTTTACCACAGTGTACAAAACAAAATAAATCTCAAAATACTCTGTTAGAAAAATATAATGTCCTTTTCATTTGTTTTAAACTATATAAACCATCAGGATGTACTCACACATGTAAAATAAAAATTCAATTTTCTGAAATAAAAATATAGATAAATATGGGTACCCCAGTGTACAAAACAAAATAACTCTCAAAATACTCTGTTAGAAAAACATACAATGTCCTTTTCACTCTGTTTTAAGTATATAAACCATCAGGATGTACTCTCACATGTAAAATACTAAAATTCAATTTTTATGTGGTAATAAAAAATAAATACCCTATTGTTACCCAGTGTACAAAACAAAATAACTCTCAAATTCTCTGTTAAAAATATACAATGTTTTTTACTCTGTTTTAAAGTATAAACCATCAAGATATACTCTAACACTTAAAATACTAAAATTCAATTTTATGAAATAAAAATATAAATACCCTATTGGTACCAGTACAAAACAAAATAACTCTCAAAATACTCTGTTAGAAAAATATACAATGTTTTTCTACTCTGTTTTAAAATATATAAACCATCAGGATGTACTCTCACATGTAAAATACTAAAATTCAATTTTACTAATAAAAAATATAAATACGATATTGGAACCAGTGTAAAAACAAAATAACTCTCAAAATACTCTGTTAGAAAAAATACAATGTCCTTTTCTCTGTTTTAAAGTATATAAACCATCAGGATATACTCTCACATAAAATTAAAATTCAATTTTACAGAATAAAAAATATAAATACCTATGGTACCCCAGTGTACAAAACAAAATAACTCAAAATACTCTGTTAGAAAATACAATGTTTTTTCTACTCTGTTTTAAAATATAAACCATCAGGATGTACTCTCATGTAAAATACTAAAATTTAATTTTACACAGAAATAAAAATATAAATACCCATTGGGTTCCCCATTGTACAAAACAAAATAACTCTCAAAATACTCTGTTAGAAAAATATACAATGTCCTTTTCTACTGTGTTTTAAAGTATATAAACCATCAGGATATACTCTCATGTAAAATACTAAAATTCAATTTTTACAGTAATAAAAATATAAATACCTATGGTACCCCAGTGTACAAAAAAAATAACTCAAAATACTCTGTTAGAAAAATATACAATGTCCTTTTCTCTGTTTTAAAGTATATAAACCATCAGGATGTACTCACACATAAAATACTAAAATTCAATTTTATGAAATAAAAATATAATAAATATGGGTACCCCAGTGTACAAAACAAAATAACTCTCAAAATACTAAAATTCTTTTACATGGTAATAAAAATAAAAATACCCTTTTGGTACCCCAGTGTATAAAACAAAATAACTCTCAAAATATCTGGGAAAAAATATACAATGTCATTTTCACTGTTTTAAAGTATATAAACCATCAGGATTTTCTCTCACATAAAATACTAAAATTCAATTTTATGAAATAAAATATATAAATACCCTATTGTACCCCAGTGTACAAAAAAAATAACTCTCAAAATACTCTGTTAGAAAAATATACAATGTCCTTTTCTCTGTTTTAAAGTATATAAACCATCAGGATGTACTCTCACATGTAAAATACAAAATTCAATTTTACATGGTAATAAAAATATAAATATGGGTACCCCAGTGTACAAAACAAAATAACTCTCAAAATACTGTTAGAAAAATATACAATGTCCTTTTCTACTGTGTTTTAAAGTATAAACCATCAGGATGTACTCTCACACGTAAAATACTAAAATTAATTTTACACAGAAATAAAAAATATAAATACCCTGTTGGTACCTTAGTGTACAAAACAAAGTACCTCTCAAAATACTCTGTTAGAAAAAATATACAGTGTCTTTTTACCATCTGTTTTCAAGTATATAAACCATCAAGATATACTTTAACATGTAAAATATTAAAATTCAATCTTTACACAGTAATAAAAAATATAAATACGATATTGGAACCCAAGCGTAAAAAACAAAATAACTCTCAAAATGATCTGGGAAAAAATATACAATGTCCTTTTACCCTCTGTTTTCAAGTATATAAACCATCAGGATATACTCTCACATGTAAAATACTAAAATTCAATTTTTATGCCAAAATAAAATATATAAATACTGTATGGTTATACCAGTGTACAAAACAAAATACCTCTCAAAATACACTGTTAGGCAAAATATACAATGTCCTTTTCTACTTTGTTTTAAAGTATAGAAACCATGAAGATATACTCTCACACGTAAAATACTAAAATTCAATTTTTACGTGGTAATAAAAAAATAAATACCCTATTGGTACCCCAGTGTACAAAACAAAACAACTCTCAAAATACTCTGTTAGAAAAAAATACAATGTCCTTTTCTACTCTGTTTTAAAGTGTATAAACCATCGAATATACTTAAACACGTAAAATACTAAAATTAATTTTACACAGAAATAAAAATATAAATACCCTGTTGGTACCTTAGTGTACAAAACAAAGTAACTCTCAAAATACTCTGTTAGAAAAATATACAATGTCCTTTTTACCATCTGTTTTCAAGTATATAAACCATCAAGATATACTTTAACATGTAAAATATTAAAATTCAATCTTTACGCAGTAATAAAAATATAAATACTATTGGTACCCAAGTGTACAAAACAAAATAACTCTCAAAATGATCTGGGAAAAAATATACAATGTCCTTTTCTACTCTGTTTTCAAGTATATAAACCATCAGGATATACTCTCACATGTAAAATACTAAAATTCAATTTTTATGCCAAAATAAAATATATAAATACTGTATGGTTATACCAGTGTACAAAACAAAATAACTCTCAAAATACTCTGTTAGAAAAATATACAATGTCCTTTTCTACTTTGTTTTAAAGTATATAAACCATGAAGATATACTCTCACATGTAAAATACTAAAATTCAATTTTACTGGTAATAAAAATATAAATACCCTATTGTTACCCCAGTGTACAAAACAAAATAACTCTCAAAATACTCTGTTAGAAACAGTATATAAGGTCCTTTTCTACTCTGTTTTATAGTGTATAAACCATCAGGATGTACTATCACATAAAATTATAAAATTCAATTTTATGCAATAATAAAAATATAAATACCCTATTGGAACCCAGTGTACAAAAAACATAACTCTCAAAATACTCTGTTAGAAAAATATACAATGTAGTTTTCACTTTGTTTTAAAATATATAAACCATCAGGATGTACTCTCACATGTAAAATACTAAACTTCAATTTTACTCAAAATAAAAAATATAAATACCATTGGGTTCCCCATTGTACAAAACAAAATAACTCTCAAAATACTCTTAGAAAATATACAATGTCCTTTTCTACTCTGTTTTAAAGTATATAAACCATCAGGATGTACTCACATGTAAAATATTAAAATTCAATTTTTACACGGTAATAAAAATATAAATATTCTATTGTTACCCCAGTGAACAACAAAAAAACTCTCAAAATACTATGTTAGAAAAACATAAAATGTTCATTTCTACTCTTTTTAAAGTATATAAACCATCAGGATGTACTCTTACATGTAAAATACTAAAATTCAATTTTATGCAGTAATAAAAATATAAATACCCTATTGTTATCCCAGTGTACAAAACAATATAACTCTCAAAATACTCTGTTAGAAAAATATACAATGTCATTTTAAACACTGATTTAAAGTAAACAATCCATCAGGATATACTCTCACACTTAAAAATTAAAATTCAATTTTACATGAAATAAATAATATAAATACCCTATTGCTACCCCAGTATACAAAACAAAATAACTCTCCAAATATTTTGTTAGAAAAAATATACAATGGCCTTTTCTACTCTGTTTTAAAGTATATAAACCATCAGGATGTACTCTCACACGTAAAATACTAAAATTCAATTTTTACACGGAAATAAAAATATAAATACCCTATGGGTACCCCAGTGTACAAAACAAAATAACTCTCAAAATACTCTGTTAGAAAAATATACAATGTCCTTTTCTACTCTGTTTTAAAGTATATAAACCATCAGGATGTACTCTCACACGTAAAATACTAAAATTCAATTTTTACGTGGAAATAAAAAATATAAATACCCTATGGGTACCCCAGTGTACAAAACAAAATAACTCTCAAAATACTCTGTTAGAAAAACATACAATGTCCTTTTCTACTCTGTTTTCAAGTATATAAACCATCAGGATGTACTCTCACATGTAAAATACTAAAATTCAATTTTTATGTGGTAATAAAAAATATAAATACCCTATTGGTACCCCAGTGTACAAAACAAAATAACTCTCAAAATACTCTGTTAGAAAAACATACAATGTCCTTTCCTATTCTGTTTTCAAGTATATAAACCATCAGAATATACTCTCACACATAAAATACTAAAATTCAATTTTTACACGGAAATAAAAAATATAAATACCCTATGGGTACCCCAGTGTACAAAACAAAATAACTCTCAAAATACTCTGTTAGAAAAATATACAATGTCCTTTTCTACTCTGTTTTAAAGTATATAAACTATCAGGATATACTCTCACACATAAAATACTAAAATAAAATTTTTAGGCGGAGATAAAATATATAAATAGCCTATGGGTACCCCAATGTACAAAACAAAATAACTCTCAAAATACTCTGTTAGAAAATATATACAATGTCCTTTTCTACTCTGTTTTCAAGTATATAAACCATCATGATATACTCTCACATGTAAAATACTAAAATTCAATTTTTACAGTAATAAAAAATATAAATACCCTATTGGTACCCCAGTGTACAAAACAAAATAACTCTCAAAATACTCTGTTAGAAAAAATATACAATGTCCTTTTCTACTCTGTTTTAAAGTATATAAACCATCAGGATATACTCTCACATGTAAAATACTAAAATTCAATTTTATGGGGAAATAAAAAATATAAATACCCTATTGGTACCCCAGTGTACAAAACAAAATAACTCTCAAAATACTCTGTTAGAAAAAAATACAATGTCCTTTTCTACTCTGTTTTAAAGTATATAAACCATCAGGATGTACTCTCCCATGTAAAATAGTAAAATTCAATTTTACTGGAAATAAAAAATATAAATACCCTATTGGTACCCCAGTGTACAAAACAAAATAACTCTCAAAATACTCTGTTAGAAAAATATACAATGTCCTTTTCTACTCTGTTTTAAAGTATATAAACCATCAGGATGTACTCTCACATGTAAAATACTAAAATTCAATTTTTACATGGAAATAAAAAATATAAATACCCTATGGGTACCCCAGTGTACAAAACAAAATAACTCTCAAAATACTCTGTTAGAAAAAATATACAATGTCCTTTTCTACTCTGTTTTAAAGTATATAAACCATCAGGATGTACTCTCACATGTAAAATACTAAAATTCAATTTTACACTGAAATAAAAAATATAAATACCCTATTGGTACCCCAGTGTACAAAACAAAATAACTCTCAAAATACTCTGTTAGAAAAAATATACAATGTCCTTTTCTACTCTGTTTTAAAGTATATAAACCATCAGGATGTACTCTCACATGTAAAATACTAAAATTGAATTTTAGTATTTTACATGTGAGAGTACATCCTGATGGTTTATATACTTTAAAACAGAGTAGAAAAGGACATTGTATATTTTTTCTAACAGAGTATTTTGAGAGTTATTTTGTTTTGTACACTGGGTACCAATAGGGTATTTATATTTTTATTTTGGCATAAAATTGAATTTTATTTTATGTGAGAGTATATCCTGATGGTTTATATACTTTAAAACAGAGTAGAAAAGGACATTGTATATTTTTTCTAACAGAGTATTTTGAGAGTTATTTTGTTTTGTACACTGGGTACCAATAGGGTATTTATATTTTTATTACTGTAAAATTGAATTTTAGTATTTTACATGTTAAAGTATATCCTGATGGTTTATATACTTTAAAACAGAGTAGAAAAGGACATTGTATATTTTTTCTAACAGAGTATTTTGAGAGTTATTTTGTTTTGTACACTGGGGTACCAATAGGGTATTTATATTTTATTTCTGTAAAAAATTGAATTTTATTTTATGTGAGAGTATATCCTGATGGTTTATATACTTTAAAACAGAGTAGAAAAGGACATTGTATATTTTTTCTAACAAAGTATTTTGAGAGTTATTTTGTTTTGTACACTGGGTACCAATAGGGTATTTATATTTTTATAAGTGAAATTGAATTTTTGTATTTTACGTGTTAGAGTATATCTTGATGGTTTATATACTTTAAAACAGAGTAGAAAAGGACATTGTATATTTTTTCTAACAGAGTATTTTGAGAGTTATTTTGTTTTGTACACTGGGTACCAATAGGGTATTTATATTTTTATTATCACATAAAATTGAATTTTAGTATTTTACATGTGAGAGTACATCCTGATGGTTTATATACTTTAAAACAGAGTAGAAAAGGACATTGTATATTTTTCTAACAGAGTATTTTGAGAGTTATTTTGTTTTGTACACTGGGGTACCAATAGGGTATTTATATTTTTATTTCCAGTAAAAAATTGAATTTTAGTATTTTACATGTGAGTACATCCTGATGGTTTATATACTTTAAAACAGAGTAGAAAAGGACATTGTATATTTTTTCTAACAGAGTATTTTGAGAGTTATTTTGTTTTGTACACTGGGTAAAATAGGGTATTTATATTTTATTACTGTAAAATTGAATTTTAGTATTTTACGTTAGGAGTATATCCTGATGGTTTATATACTTTAAAACAGAGTAGAAAAGGACATTGTATATTTTTCTAACAGAGTATTTTGAGAGTTATTTTGTTTTGTACACTGGGGTAGCAATAGGGTATTTATATTTTTATGTAAAATTGAATTTTAATTTTTATGTGAGAGTATATCCTGATGGTTTATATACTTTAAAACAGAGTAGAAAAGGACATTGTATATTTTTCTAACAGAGTATTTTGAGAGTTATTTTGTTTTGTACACTGGGATAACAATAGGGTATTTATATTTTATTACTGCATAAAAAATTGAATTTTAGTATTTTACATGTGAGTACATCCTGATGGTTTATATACTTTAAAACAGAGTAGAAAAGGACATTGTATATTTTTTCTAACAGAGTATTTTGAGAGTTATTTTGTTTTGTACACTGGGGTAACATAATATTTATATTTTATTACCGTGTAAAAATTGAATTTTAGTATTTTACATGTGAGTACATCCTGATGGTTTATATACTTTAAAACAGAGTAGAAAAGGACATTGTATATTTTTTCTAACAGAGTATTTTGAGAGTTATTTTGTTTTGTACAATGGGAACCCAATGGTATTTATATTTTTATTTTTGAGTAAAATTGAATTTTAGTATTTTACATGTGAGTACATCCTGATGGTTTATATACTTTAAAACAGAGTAGAAAAGGACATTGTATATTTTTTCTAACAGAGTATTTTGAGAGTTATTTTGTTTTGTACACTGGGTTCCAATAGGGTATTTATATTTTATTACTGCATAAAAAATTGAATTTTAGTATTTTACATGTGAGAGTACATCCTGATGGTTTATATACTTTAAAACAGAGTAGAAAAGGACATTGTATATTTTTCTAACAGAGTATTTTGAGAGTTATTTTGTTTTGTACACTGGGGTAACAATAGGTATTTATATTTTATTACCAGTAAAAATTGAATTTTAATTTTTATGTGGAAATAAAATTATAAATACCCTATGGGTACCCCAGTGTACAAAACAACGTAACTTTAAAAATACTTTGTTAGGATAAACATACAACGTCCTTTTCTACTCTGTTTTCAAGTACATAAACCATCAGGATGTACTATCACATGTAATATACTGAAATTCAATTTTTATGTGGAAATAAAATTATAAATACCCTATGGGTACCCCAGTGTACAAAACAAAATTACTCTCAAAATACTCTATTAGAAAAACATACAATGTCCTTTTCTGTTTTCAAGCATATAAACCATCAGGATGTACTATCACATGTAATATACTGAAATTCAATTTTATGCAGAAATAAAAACTATAAATACACTATGGGTACCCCAGTGTACAAAACAAAATAAGTCTCTAAATACTCTATTAGAAAAACATACAATGTCCTTTTCTACTCTGTTTTAATGTATATAAAACATCAGGATGTACTCACATGTAAAATCCTAAAATTCAATTTTTATGTGGAAATAAAATTATAAATACATTATGGGTACCCCAGTGTACAAAACAACGTAACTTTAAAAATACTTTGTTAGGATAAACATACAACGTCCTTTTCTACTCTGTTTTAATGTATATAAAACATCAGGATGTACTATCACATGTAATATACTGAAATTCAATTTTATGCAGAAATAAAAACTATAAATACACTATGGGTACCCCAGTGTACAAAACAACGTAACTTTAAAAATACTTTGTTAGGATAAACATACAACGTCCTTTTCTACTCTGTTTTAATGTATATAAAACATCAGGATGTACTCTCACACGTAAAATACTAAAATTCAATTTTTATGTGATAATAAAAATTATAAATACATTATGGGTACCCCAGTGTACAAAACAAAATTACTCTCAAAATACTCTGTTAGAAAAATATACAATGTCCTTTTCTACTCTGTTTTAAAGTATATAAACCATCAGGATGTACTATCACATGTAATATACTGAAATTCAATTTTATGCAGAAATAAAAACTATAAATACACAATGGGTACCCAAGTGTACAAAACAATATAACTCTAAAATTACTCTGTTAGAAAAATATACAATGTCCTTTTCTACTGTGTTTTAAAGTATATAAATTATCAAGATATACTCTAACACGTAAAATACTAAAATTTTATTTTTCTGCAAATAAAAATATAAATATCCTATGGGTACCCCAGTGTACAAAACAATATAACTCTAAAATTACTCTGTTAGGAAAAACATACAATGTCCTTGCCTACTCTGTTTTAAAGTATATAAATTATCAAGATATACTCTAACACGTAAAATACTAAAATTCAATTTTTATGTGATAATAAAAATTATAAATACATTATGGGTACCCCAGTGTACAAAGTAAAATCACTCTCAAAACACTTTGTTAGAAAAATATACAATGTCCTTTTCTACTGTTTTAAAGTATATAAACCAGGAGGATGTACTCTCACATAAAATATTAAAATTCAATTTTATGCAGAAATAAAAATATAAATACCTATGGGTTCCCCAGTGTACAAAACAATATAACTCTAAATACTCTGTTAGAAAAACAGAAAATGTCCTTTTCTACTGTTTTAAAGTATATAAACCATAAGGATGTACTCTCACGTAAAATTCTAGAATTCAATTTTACGTGGAAATAAAAATATAAATACCTATGGGTACCCCAGTGTACAAAACAATATAACTCTAAAATTACTCTGTTAGGAAAAACATACAATGTCCTTTTCTGTTTTCAAGCATATAAACCATCAGGATGTACTATCACATGTAATATACTGAAATTCAATTTTTATGTGGAAATAAAAATATAAATAACCTATGGGTACTGCAGTGTACAAAACAAAATTACTCTCAAAATACTCTGTTAGAAAAACATACAATATCCTTTTCTACTCTGTTTTAAATTATATAAACCATAAGGATGTACTCACATGTAAAATACTAAAATTCAATTTTATGCAGAAATAAAAACTATAAATACACTATGGGTACCCCAGTGTACATAACAAAATAACTCTCAAAATACTCTGTTAGAAAAATATACAATGTCCTTTTCTACTGTGTTTTAAAGTATATACACCATCAGGATGTACTCTCACACATAAAATATTAAAATTCAATTTTTATGTGGAAATAAAAATATAAATATCCTATGGGTACCCCAGTGTACAAAGCAAGATAACTCTCAAAATACTCTGATAGGAAAAACATACAATGTCCTTTTCTACTGTTTTAAAGTATATAAATTATCAAGATATACTCTAACACGTAAAATACTAAAATTTTATTTTTCTGCAAATAAAAATATAAATACACTATGGGTACCCCAGTGTACATAACAAAATAACTCTAAATACTCTATTAGAAAAACATACAATGTTTTTTCTACTCTGTTTTCAAGTACATAAACCATCAGGATATACTCTCACACATAAAATACTAAAATTTTATTTTTCTGCAAATAAAAATATATAAATACCCTATGGGTTCCCCAGTGTACAAAACAATATAACTCTAAAATTACTCTGTTAGGAAAAACATACAATGTTTTTTCTACTCTGTTTTCAAGTATATAAACAATCAGGATGTACTCTCACGTAAAATTCTAGAATTCAATTTTACGTGGAAATAAAAATATATAAATACCCTATGGGTTCCCCAGTGTACAAAACAATATAACTCTAAATACTCTGTTAGAAAAACATACAATGTCCTTTTCTACTGTGTTTTAAAGTATATACACCATCAGGATGTACTCACACATAAAATATTAAAATTCTATTTTTACGTGGTAATAAAAATATAAATACCCTATTGGTACACCATTGTACAAAACAAAATAACTCTCAAAATACTCTGTTAGAAAAACATACAATGTTTTTTCTACTCTGTTTAAAATTGTACAAACCATCAGGATATTCTCTATCAAGTAAAATATTAAAATTCAATTTTACACCAACATAAAAATATAAATACTCTATTAGAAAAACATACAATGTTTTTTCTACTCTGTTTAAAATTGTACAAACCATCAGGATATTCTCTATCAAGTAAAATATTAAAATTCTATTTTTACGTGGTAATAAAAATATAAATACTCTATTAGAAAAACATACAATGTCCTTTTCTACTGTGTTTTAAAGTATATAAATTATCAAGATATACTCTAACACATAAAATACTAAAATTTTATTTTTCTGCAAATAAAAATATAAATACTCTATTAGAAAAACATACAATGTTTTTTCTACTCTGTTTTAAATTATATAAACCATCAGGATATTCTCTATCAAGTAAAATATTAAAATTCTATTTTTACGTGGTAATAAAAAATATAGTCTATTGATACCACAGTGTACAAAACAAAATAAGTCTCTAAAATACTCTGTTAGAAAAACATACAATGTTTTTTCTACTCTGTTTTAAAGTATATACACCATCAGGATGTACTCACATGTAAAATACTAAAATTTTATTTTTCTGCAAATAAAAATATAAATACTCTATTAGAAAAACATACAATGTTTTTTCTACTCTGTTTTAAAGTATATACACCATCAGGATGTACTCTCACATAAAATACTAAAATTCAATTTTACACGGAAATAAAAATATAAATACCCTATTGGTACACCATTGTACAAAACAAAATAACTCAAAATACTCTGTTTGAAAAAATATACAAGGTTGTTTTCTATTCTGTTTTAATGTATATAAACTATCAGGACGTACTTTCAAATGTAAAATACTAAAATTTTATTTTTCTGCAAATAAAAATATATAAATACCCTATGGGTTCCCCATTGTACAAAACAAAATAAGTCTCTAAAATACTCTGTTAGAAAAACATACAATGTTTTTTCTACTCTGTTTTAAAGTATATAAACCATCAGGATATACTCTCACATAAAATACTAAATTTCAATATTTATGCAGAAATAAAAATATAAATACCTATGGGTACCCCAGTGTACAAAACAAAATAACTCTCAATATACTCTGTTAGAAAAAATATACAAGGTTGTTTTCTATTCTGTTTTAATGTATATAAACTATCAGGACGTACTTTCAAATGTAAAATACTAACATTCTATTTTTACGTGGTAATAAAAAATATAAATATCCTATGGGTACCCCAGTGTACAAAAATAATAACTCTTATAATACTCTGTAAGAAAACTATACAATGCCCATTTCTAATTTGTTTTAAACTATATAAACCATCAGGATATACTCTCACATGTAAAATACTAAAATTGAATTTCTACGTGGTAATAAAAATTATAAATACCCTATTGGATCCCCAGTGTAAAGAAACAAAATAACTCTCAAAATACTCTGTTTGAAAAAATATACAATGTGCTTTTACCCTCTATTTTAAAGTGTACAAACCATCAGGATATTCTCTATCAAGTAAAATATTAAAATTCTATTTTTATGAGGTAATAAAGAAAATAAATACACTATTGGCAACCCGGTATACAATACAAAATAACTCTCAAATTACTCTGTTATAGAAAATATACAATGTCTTTTTCTACTCTGTTTTAAATTATATAAACCATCAGGATGTACTCTCACACGTAAAATACTAAAATTCAATTTTTACGCAGAAATAAAAACATAAATCCCTATGGGTGCCCCAGTGTACAAAACAAAATAACTGTCACTATACTCTGTTAGGAAAAACATACAATGTTTTTTCTACTCTGTTTTAAATTATATAAACCATCAGGATGTACTCACATGTAAAATACTAAAATTCAATTTTTATGCAGTAATAAAAATATAAATACCCTATTGGTACCCCAGTGTACAAAACAAAATAACTCTCAAAATACTCTGTTAGAAAAAATATACAATGTTTTTTCTACTCTGTTTTAAAGTATATAAACCATCAGGATGTACTCTCACATAAAATACTAAAATTCAATTTTATGAAATAAAAATATAAATACCCTATTGGTACCCCAGTGTACAAAACAAAATAACTCTCAAAATACTCTGTTAGAAAAACATACAATGTCCTTTTCTACTCTGTTTTAAAGTATATAAACCATCAGGATGTACTCTCACATAAAATACTAAAATTCAATTTTACATGGAAATAAAAATATAAATACCCTATTGGTACCCCAGTGTACAAAACAAAATAACTCTCAAAATACTCTGTTAGAAAAAATATACAATGTCCTTTTCTACTCTGTTTTAAAGTATATAAACCATCAGGATGTACTCTCACATAAAATACTAAAATTCAATTTTACACAGTAATAAAAATATAAATACCTATTGGTACCCCAGTGTACAAAAAAATAACTCTCAAAATACTCTGTTAGAAAAATATACAATGTCCTTTTCTACTGTTTTAAAGTATATAAACCATCAGGATATACTCTCACATAAAATACTAAAATTCAATTTTACACAGTAATAAAAATATAAATACCTATTGGTACCCCAGTGTACAAAACAAAATAACTCAAAATACTCTGTTAGAAAAATATACAATGTCCTTTTCTCTGTTTTAAAGTATATAAACCATCAGGATATACTCTCACATAAAATACTAAAATTCAATTTTTATGCAGTAATAAAAATATAAATACACTATTGGTACCCCAGTGTACAAAATAAAACAACTCTCAAAATACTCTGTTAGAAAAATATACAATGTCATTTTCCCTCTGTTTTAAAGTATATAAACCATCAGGATATACTCTCACATGTAAAATACTAACATTCTATTTTTACGTGGTAATAAAAATATAAATAATCTATTCTTACCCCAGTGTACAAAACAAAATAACTCTCAAAATACTCTGTTAGAAAAATATACAATATCTCTTTACCTTCTGTTTTAAAGTTATATAAACCATCCAGATATACTCTATCACGTAAAATACTAAAACTCTATTTTTATGCAGTAATAAAAATATAAATACCTTATTGGTACCCCAGTGTACAAGACAAAATAACTCTCAAAATACTCATTTAGAAACAATTTACAATGTATCTTCTACTCTGTTGTAAAGTATATAAACCATCAGGATGTACTCTCACATGTAAAATACTAAAATTTAATTTTTATGTGGTAATAAAAATATAAGTATCCTATTGGTACCCTAGTGTACAAAAAAAACAACTCTCAAAATACTCTGTTAGAAAAATATACAATGTCCTTTTCTACTCTGTTTTAAAGTATATAAACCATCAGGATGTACTCACATGTAAAATACAAAATTTAATTTTTACGTGGTAATAAAAATATAAATATAGTATGGGTACCCCAGTGTACAAAACAAAATAACTCTCAAAATACTCTGTTAGAAAAATATACAATATTATTTTCTACTCAGTTTTAAAGTATATAAACCATCAGGATGCACTCTCACACGTAAAATACTAAAATTTAATTTTACCCAATTATAAAAATATAAATACCTATTGGTACAAAACAAAATAACTATAAAAATACTCTGTTAGAAAAATATACAATGTTTTTCTACTCTGTTTTAAATTATATAAACCATCCAGATATACTCTATCACGTAAAATACTAAAATTCAATTTTTATGTGGTAATAAAAATATAAATACTCTATTAGAAAAACATACAATGTTTTTCTACTCTGTTTTAAATTATATAAACCATCAGGATGTACTCACATGTAAAATATTAAAATTCAATTTTTATGGAAATAAAAATATAAATAATCTATTCTTACCCCAGTGTACAAGACAAAATAACTCTCAAAATACTCTGTTAGAAAACATACAATGTCATTTCTACTCTGCTTTAAAGTATATAAACCATCAGGATGTACTCACATGTAAAATACTAAAATTCAATTTTTACGTGGTAATAAAAATATAAATACCTATTGGTACCCTAGTGTACAAAAAAATAACTCTCAAAATACTCTATTAGAAAAAACATACAATGTCATTTCTACTCTGTTTTAAAGTATATAAATCATCAGGATGTACTCTCACGTAAAATACTAAAATTCAATTTTACACAGTAATAAAAATATAAATACCCTATGGGTTCCCCAGTGTACAAAACAAAATAAGTCTCAAAATACTCTGTTAGAAAAAATATACAATATTATTTTCTACTCAGTTTTAAAGTATAAACCATCAGGATGCACTCTCACACGTAAAATACTAAAATTCAATTTTTATGTGGTAATAAAAATATATAAACCATCAGGATATACTCTCACATGTAAAATATTAAAATTCAATTTTTATGTGGTAATAAAAATATAAATATAGTATGGGTACCCCAGTGTACAAAAAAATAACTCTCAAAATACTCTGTTAGAAAACATACAATGTCCTTTTCTACTGTTTTAAAGTATATAAACCATCAAGATATACTCTAACATGTAAAATACTAAAATTCAATTTTTACGTGGTAATAAAAATATAAATACCCTATGGGTTCCCCAGTGTACAAAACAAAATAACTCTCAAAATACTCTTTTAGAAAAAATATACAATGTCCTTTTCTACTCTGTTTTAAAGTATATAAACCATCAGGATGTACTCACATGTAAAATATTAAAATTCAATTTTACAAATAAAAATATAAATACCCTATGGTACCCCAGTGTACAAAAAAATAACTCTCAAAATACTCTGTTAGAAAAATACAATGTCCTTTTCTACTCTGTTTTAAAGTATAAACCATCAGGATGTACTCTCACATGTAAAATACTAAAATTCAATTTTATGAAATAAAAATATAAATACCTATGGTACCCCAGTGTACAAAACAAAATAACTCTCAAAATACTCTGTTAGAAAAATATACAATGTCCTTTTCTACTCTGTTTTAAAGTATATAAACCATCAGGATATACTCTCACATGTAAAATACTAAAATCAATTTATACATGGTAATAAAAATATAAATACCCTATGGGTACCCCAGTGTACAAAACAAAATAACTCTCAAAATACTGTTAGAAAAATACAATGTCCTTTTCTACTCTGTTTTAAAGTATATAAACCATCAGGATGTACTCTCACAGTAAAATACTAAAATTCAATTTTTATGGAAATAAAAATATAAATACCCTATGGTACCCCAGTGTACAAAACAATATAACTCTCAAAATACTCTGTTAGGAAAAACATACAATGTCCTTTTCTACTGTGTTTTAAAGTATATAAACCATCAAGATACACTCTAACATGTAAAATATTAAAATTCAATTTTATGCAATAATAAAAATATAAATATCCTATTGGTACCCCAGTGTACAAAACAAAATAACTCTCAAAATACTCTGTTAGGAAAAACATACAATGTCATTTCTACTCTGTTTTAAAGTATATACACCATCAGGATGTACTCACACGTAAAATACTAAACTTCAATTTTACTCAAAATAAAAATATAAATATTCTATTGTTACCCCAGTGTACAAAACAAAATAACTCTCAAAATACTATGTTAGAAAAACATACAATGTCCTTTTACTCTGTTTTAAAATATATAAATACCCATTGGGTTCCCCATTGTACAAAACAAAATAACTCTAAAAATACTCTGTTAGAAAAATATACAATGTCCTTTTACTCTGTTTTAAATTATATAAACCATCAGGATATACTCTCACACGTAAAATACTAAACTTCAATTTTACTCAAAATAAATAATATAAATACCCTATTGTTATCCCAGTGTACAAAACAAAATAACTCTCAAAATACTCTATTAGAAAAAACATACAATGTCCTTTTCTACTGTTTTAAAGTATATAACCATCAGGATGTACTCTCATGTAAAATACTAAAATTCAATTTTATGAAATAAAAATATAAATACCCTATTGGTACCCCAGTGTACAAAACAAAATAACTCAAAATACTCTTTTAGAAAAAATATACAATGTCCTTTTCTACTCTGTTTTAAAGTATATAAACCATCAGGATGTACTCACATGTAAAATACTAAAATTCAATTTTACACAGAAATAAAAATATAAATACCCTATGGGTACCCCAGTGCACAAAATGAAATAACTCTCAAAATACTCTGTTAGAAAAATACAATGTCCTTTTCTCTGTTTTAAAGAATATAAACCATCAGGATGTACTCTCACATGTAAAATACTAAAATTCAATTTTAATGTGGTAATAAAAATATAAATACCTATGGGTACCCCAGTGTACAAAAAAATAACTCTCAAAATACTCTGTTAGAAAAATATACAATGTCCTTTTCTACTTTGTTTTAAAGTATATAAACCATCAGGATGTACTCTCACGTAAAATACTAAAATTCAATTTTATGAAATAAAAATATAAATACCCTATGGGTTCCCCATTGTACAAAACAAAATAACTCTAAAAATACTCTGTTAGAAAAATATACAATGTCCTTTTACTCTGTTTTAAAGTATATAAACCATCAGGATACTCTCACATGTAAAATACTAAAATTCAATTTTACATGGTAATAAAAATATAAATACCCTATTGTTACCCCAGTGTACAAAACAAAATAACTCTCAAAATACTCTGTTAGAAAAATATAATGTCCTTTTCTACTCTGTTTTAAAGTATATAAACCATCAGGATGTACTCACACATAAAATTATAAAATTCAATTTTATGCAATAATAAAAATATAAATACCCTATTGGTACCCCAGTGTACAAAAAAATAACTCTCAAAATACTCTGTTAGAAAAAATATACAATGTCCTTTTCTACTTTGTTTTAAAATATATAAACCATCAGGATATACTCTCACATAAAATACTAAAATTCAATTTTACATGGTAATAAAAATATAAATATCCTATTGGTACCCCAGTGTACAAAACAAAATAACTCTCAAAATACTCTGTTAGAAAAATATACAATGTCTTTTCTACTCTGTTTTAAAGTATATAAACCATCAGGATGTACTCACATGTAAAATACTAAAATTCAATTTTATGTGGTAATAAAAATATAAATACACTATTGGTACCCCAGTGTACAAAAGAAAATAACTCTCAAAATACTCTGTTAGAAAAATATACAATGTCCTTTTCTACTCTGTTTTAAAATATATAAACCATCAGGATATACTCTCACATGTAAAATACAAAATTCAATTTTACATGGTAATAAAAATATAAATACCCTATTGGTACCCCAGTGTACAAAACAAAATAACTCTCAAAATACTCTGTTAGAAAAATATACAATGTCTTTTCTACTCTGTTTTAAACTATATAAACAATCAGGATGTACTCACATGTAAAATACTAAAATTCAATTTTATGTGGTAATAAAAATATAAATACCCTATTGGTACCCCAGTGTACAAAAGAAAATAACTCTCAAAATACTCTGTTAGAAAAATATACAATGTCCTTTTCTACTCTGTTTTAAAGTATATAAACCATCAGGATATACTCTCACACATAAAATAATAAAATTCAATATTTATGTGGAAATAAAGAATATAAATACCCTATTGGTACCCCAGTGTACAAAACAAAATAACTCAAAATACTCTGTTAGAAAAATATACAATGTCCTTTTACCCTCTGTTTTAAAGTATATAAACCATCAAGATACACTCTAACATGTAAAATACTAAAATTCAATTTTATGTGGTAATAAAAATATAAATACCCTATTGGTACCCCAGTGTACAAAACAATATAACTCTCAAAATACTCTTTTAGAAAAAATATACAATGTTTTTCTACTCTGTTTTAAAGTATATAAATCATCAGGATGTACTCTCACATGTAAAATATTAAAATTCAATTTTACATGGAAATAAATAATATAAATACCCTATTGCTACCCCAGTGTACAAAACAATATAACTCTCAAAATACTCTGTTAGAAAAATATACAATGTCCTTTTACTCTGTTTTAAAGTATATAAATCATCAGGATGTACTCACACATGTAAAATACTAAAATTCAATTTTACAAATAAAAATATAGATAAAGTATGGTTATACCAGTGTACAAAACAAAATACCTCTCAAAATACTCTGTTAGAAAAATATACAATGTCCTTTTACTCTGTTTTAAAGTATAAACCATCAAGATATACTTTAACATGTAAAATATTAAAATTCAATTTTACATGGTAATAAAAATATAAATACACTATTGGTACCCCAGTGTACAAAACAAAATAACTCTCAAAATACTCTTAGAAAAATATACAATGTCCTTTTACCCTCTGTTTTCAAGTATATAAACCATCAGGATGTACTCTCACACGTAAAATACTAAAATTCAATTTTTATGCCAAAATAAAAATATATAAATACTGTATGGTTATACCAGTGTACAAAACAAAATAACTCTCAAAATACACTGTTAGAAAAATATACAATGTCCTTTTCTACTTTGTTTTAAAGTATATAAACCATCAGGATGTACTCACACGTAAAATACTAAAATTCAATTTTACATGGTAATAAAAAATAAATACCCTATGGTACCCCAGTGTACAAAACAAAACAACTCTCAAAATACTCTGTTAGAAAAATACAATGTCCTTTTACTCTGTTTTCAGTACATAAACCATCAAGATATACTCTAACACGTAAAATACTAAAATTCTCTCTTTACATGGTAATTAAAAATATAAATAACCTAATGGTACTCCAGTGTACAAAACAAAATAACTCTCAAAATACTCTGTTTGAAAAAATATACAATGTTTTTTTCTACTCTGTTTTAAAGTATATAAACTATCAGGATGTACTCTCACACGTAAAATACTAAAATTCAATTTTTACACTGAAATAAAAAATATAAATACACTATTGGTACGCCAGTGTACAAAACAAAATAATTCTCAAAATACTCTTTTAGAAAAAATATACAATGGACCTTTCTACTCTGTTTTAAAGTATATAAACCATCAGGATTTTCTCTCCCACATAAAATACTAAAATTCAATTTTTATGCTGAAATAAAAAATATAAATACCCTATTGGTATGCCAGTGTACAAAACAAAATAACTCACAAAATACTCTGTTAGAAAACACATACCATGATTTTTTCTACTTTGTTTTAAAGTATATAAACCATCAGGATATTCTGTCACACGTAAAACATTAAATTTAATTTTTATACAAAAATAAATAACATAAATAAGCTATTGGTACCCCAGTGTACAAAACAAAATAACTCTCAAAATACTTTGTTAGAAAAAATATACAATGTTTTTTAATTTCTGCTTTCAAGTATATAAACCATCAAGATATACTCTAACATGTAAAATACTAAAATTCTATTTTTATACAGTAATAAAAAATATAAATACCCTATTGGTACCCAAGTTTAAAAAACAAAATAACTCTCAAAATAGTCAGTTAGAAAAATATACAATGTCCTTTTACCCTCTGTTTTCAAGTATATAAACCATCAAGTTATACTCTAATAAGTAAAATACAAACATTCAATTTTTATGTGATAATAAAAAATATAAATACACTATTGGTACCCCAGTGTACAAAAGAAAATAACTCTCAAAATACTGTGTTACAAAAAATATACAATGTCCTTTTCTACTCTGTTTTTAAGTATATAAACCATCAGGATGTACTCTCACACGTAAAATACAAAAATTCAATTTTACATGGTAATAAAAATATAAATACCTATTGGTACCCCAGTGTACAAAAAAATAACTCTCAAAATACTGTTAGAAAAAATATACAATGTCCTTTTCACTCTGTTTTAAAGTATATAACCATCAGGATATATTCTCACAAATAAAATACTAAAATTCAATTTTATGAAATAAAAATATAAATACCTATTGGTACCCCAGTGTACAAAAGAAAATAACTCTCAAAATACTGTGTTAGAAAAAATATACAATGTCCTTTTCTACTCTGTTTTAAAATATATGAACCATTAGGATATACTCTCACACATAAAATACAAAAATTCAATTTTTACATGGCAATAAAAAATATAAATAACCTATTGGTACCCAAGTGTACAAAACAAAATAACTCTCAAAATACTCTGTTAGGAAAATTATACAATGTCTTTCTCTACTCTGTTTTAAAGTATATAAACAATCAGAATGTACTCTCACATGTAAAACACTAGAATTTAATTTTTATGTGGAAATGAAAAATATAAATACCCTGTTGGAACCCCAGTGTACAAAAGAAAATAACTCTCAAAATACTCTGTTAGAAAAAATATACAATGTCTTTTTCTCCTCTGTTTTAAAGTATATAAACCATCAGGATATATTCTCACAAATAAAATACTAAAATTGACTATTTATGCAGTAATAAAAATTATAAATACCCTATTGGTACCCCAGTGTACAAAACAAAATAACTCAAAATATGCTGTTAGAAAAAATACACAATTTTTGACCTCTGTTTTAAACTATATAAACCATGAAGATACAGTATAACATATAAAACACTAAAATTCAATTTTTATGTGGTAATAAAAATTATAAATACCCTATAGGTACTGCAGTGTACAAAACAATATAACTCTCAAAATACGCTTTTAGAAAAAATATACAATATTTCTTTCTACTCTATTTTAAAGTATATAAATGATCAGGATGTACTCTCAAATATAAAATAGTAAAATTCAATTTATATGGAAATAAATAATATAAAAACCCTATTGCTACCCCAGTATACAAAACAATATAACTCTCAAAATACTCTGTTAGAAAAAATGTACAATTTTTTTACTCTATTTTAAAGTATATAAATTATCAGGATGTACTCACACATGTAAAATAGTAATTCAATTTTTACATTGTAATAAATCATATAAATACCCTATTGGTACCCCAGTGTACAAAACAAAGTAAGTTTGAAAATACTCTGTTAGAGAAAACATGCAATGTTCTTTTCTACTCTGTTTTAAAGTACATAAACCATCAGGATGTACTAACACACGGAAAATACTAAAATTAAATTTTTATGTGGTAATGAAAAATATAAATACACTATTGGTACCCCAGTGTACAAAACAAAATAACTCTCAAGAGACTCTGTTAGAAAAAATATGCAATGTTTTTATCTTCTCTGTTTTAAAGTATATAAACCATCAGTATGTACTCTCACATGTAAAATACTAAAATTCAATTTATATGCAGAAATAAAAAATATAAATACCCTATTTGTACCCCAGTGTACAAAACAAAATAACTATTAAAATACTCTGTTAGAGAAAATATACAATGTCTTTTTACCCTCTGTTTTCATGTATATAAACCATCAAGATATATTCTAATACGTAAAATACTAACATTCTATTTTTATGCAGTAATAAAAAATATAAATACCCTATTGGTACCCCAGTGTACAAAACAAAATAACTCTCAAAATACTCTGTTAGAAAAAATATACAATGTCCTTTTACCCTCTGTTTTAAAGTATATAAACCATCAAGATATACTCTAACATGTAAAATACTGAAACTCTATTTTTATGTGGTAACAAAAAATATAAATACCCTATTGGTACCCCAGTGTACAAAACAAAATAACTGTCAAAATACTCTGTTAGAAAAAATATGCAATGTCTGTATCTACTCTGCTTTAAAGTGTATAAACCATCAGGATGTACTCTCACTGGTAAAACACTAAAATTCAATTTTTATGTGATAATAAGTAATATAAATACCCTATTGGTAATCCAGTGTACAAAAAAATAACTCAAAATCCTCTGTTAGAAAAACTATACAATGTCCATTTCTACTCTGTTTTAAGGTATGTAAACCATCAGGATGTACTCTCACATGTAAAATACTAAAATTCAATTTTTATGTGGTAATAAAAAATATAAATACTGTATTGCTACCCAAGTGTACAAAACAAAAAAATCTGAAAATACTTTGTTAGAAAAAATATACAATGTCTTTTTACCCTCTGTTCTCAAGTATATAAACCATCAAGATATATTCTAATACAAAAAATACTATATTCTATTTTTACGTGGTAATAAAATATATAAATACCCTATTGGTACCCCAGTGTACAAAACAAATTAAATGTCAAAATACTCTGTTAAAAAAATATACAATGTCCTTTTGTATACATAAGGAGAAAATATACATCACCTCTTCATAACATGACCTCCTCATGACATCACTTCCCCATGACATCACTTCCCCATGACATCAACTCATTACTTCCCTTTCTAAAGACAACTCCTTATGAAATCACTTCCTCATAAATTCACTTCCTCATGAAATCACCTCCTCATGACATCACCTCCTCATGACATCACCTCCTCATGACATTACTTTCTCAAGACATCATCTTCTCATGACACCACCTTCTCATGACATCACCCCATGACATCACCTCATGACATCACCTCCTTATGACATCACCTCCTTATGACATAACCCCATGAAATCACCTTCTCATGACATCACCTCCTTATAACATCACCTCCTCAAAACATCACTTCATCACATCACCTTCTTATGATATCACTTCCTCATGACATCACCTTCTCATGATATCACCTCCTCATGGCATCACCTCCTGATGACATCATCTTCTTATGGCATCACCTGATGACATCAGCTTATGACATCAACTCCTCAAAACATCACCTCCTTATACCATTACTTCCTCATGACATCACCTTCTCATGACATCACCTTCTCATGATATCACCTCTTCATGACATCACTTTCTCATGACCTCACCTCCTCATGACATCAACTCCTTATGACATCACTTCATCATGACATCACCCAATGACATCACCTTCTCATGACATCCCCTCCTCATGACATGACCTCCTCAGTATATCACCTCATGACATCACCTCCTCATGACATCATTTTATGAAGTCACCTCCTCAAGACATTACCTCCTCATGACATCTCATCCTCATGACATCACCCTCTCATGACATCACCTTTTCATGACATCACCTCCTCAAGACATCACCTCCTTATACCACTGTTCCTCATGAGATCACCTTCTCATGACATCCTCTTCTCATGACATCACCTCCTCATGACATCACCTCCCCATGACATCATCTCCTCATGGCATCACCTCCCCCTGACCTCATCTCTTTATGGTTTCACTCCTATTATATCATCATTTACTTTATCAAATCACCTCACCCATGACATCACCTCACCCATCATCTCTCAATGACATTTCCTCTCCGTATCACCTCCCCTGTGAAATCACCCCTTATGACATCACATTCTCCATGACATCATCTTTCTATGGTATTTCCTACCCAAGACATCATTCCCATGACATCACTTCTGCATGGCATCACCTCCCCCTGACATTACCTCTTTATCATGTCACCACTTTTATATCATTACCTCTTCTATCACATCATTTCACCTATGACATCACCTCTCCAATTTTCACTCGATGGCATTTCCTCTCCATGATATCACCTCCACTGTGACATCACCTTCCATGACATCAATCCCCCATGACATTTCCTTTCCATGACATCACCTTCCATGACATCACCTCTCCATGTTATTATCTCTCCATGACATTACTACCTCATGAAATCACCTCCTCATGAAATCACCTTCTCATGACATCACCTTTATATGACATTATGTTATGACATCACCTCTTTATAACATCACTTCCTCATGACACCTGATGACATCACCACCTCATGAAATCACCTCCTCAAGACATAATTTCCTCATGACATCACCTCATATCACCTTCTCATGACATCACCTCCTCATGACATCACCTTCTAATGACATCACCTCAAGATGACATCACTTTCTCATTACATCACCTCGTCATGACATCACCTCATGACATAAAATTCTCATGAGATCACCTACTCATTACATCACTTCCTCATGAAATCACCTTCTAAACACAACCCCTCATGACATCACTTCCTCATGACATCACCTTCTCATGACATCACTTCCTCAAGACATCACCTCATGACATCACCTTATGATATCACCTTCTCATGACATCATGTCCTCATGGCATGACTTCCTCATGACATCACTCATGACATCACCTTCTCATGACATCATCCCATGACATCACATCCTCATAACATGACCTCCTCAGGATATCACCTCATGATATCACTTCATGACATCACCTCCTCATGACATCACCTATTACACCACATTCTTATGACATCACATCCTCATGACATAATCTTTTCATGAAATCACCTGATGACATCACCTCATGACATTACCTCTTCATAACATCACTTTCTCATGACATCACCTCATGACATCATGTTACAACATCACTTCCTCATGACATCACCTCATGACAACATCACCTCATGACATCACCTCCTCATGACATCACTTCCTTATGACACCATCTCATGACATCACTTTCTCATGAAATCACCTCATTATGACATCCCCTCCTCATGATATCACCTCCTCATGACATCACCTCAGGACATCATCTCCTCATGACATCACCCCATGACATCAATACCTCATGACATCACATCCCTAGGACATCACATCCTTATAACATCATCTCCCCATTACATCACATCCTTATGACATCATCTCCCCACAACATCACTTCCTCATGACATCACCTCCTCATGACATCACCTTTTCATGACATCAGCTTTTAATTACATTACCTCATGACATCAGCTTCCCATGACATCACCTCCTCATGACATCACCTCCTCATGACATTATCTTCTCATGGCACCACCACCCCCTGACATCTTCTCTCTATGGTTTCACTCATATTCTATCACCTTTCTTATCAAATCATTTGACACATGACATCACCTCACCCATCACCACTTAATGGCATTTTTTCTCCATATCACCTTTCCTGTGACATCACATTTCATGACATCACATCCTCCATGACATCATCTTCTTATGGTATTTCCTCTCCATGACATCACTTCCCTGTGGCATCACCTCCTTCTGACATCACCTCATTATGTCACTTCTATTATATCATCACCTTCTCTATCACATCACCTCACTGATCCCCACTCGATGGCACATTCCCTTTATGATATGACCTCCTTTGTGACATTACCTTCCCATGAAATCAATGCCCCATGTCATTCCGTTTCCATTACATCTCCTCCCATGACATCACCTCTCCATGACATTACCTTTCTATGACTTCATTACCTCATGACATCACGTCCCATGATATCACCTCCTCATGACATCACCTCATGACATCACCTCCTCATGACATCACCTTCTCATGACATCACCTCATGAAGTAACCTCCTCAAGACATCACCTCCTCATGACATCTCATCCTCATGACATTACCTCATGACATCACCTTTTCATGACATCACCTCCTCAAGACATCACCTCCCTATACCATTACTTCCTCATAACATCACCTTCTCATGACATTTTCTCCTCATGACATCACTTCCTTATGACATCACCTCCTCATGTCATCACCTCTTCCTGACCTCATCTCTTTATAGTTTCACTCCTATTATATCATCAACTTCTTTATCTTATTGCCTCACCCATGACATCACCTCACCCATCATCACCCAATGGCATTTCCTTTCTGTATCACCTTTCTCTTGACATCACCCCCCATGACATCACAATCTCCATGAAATCATCTTACTATGGTAATTCCTCCCCATAACATCATTCCCATAACATCACTTCCCCATGGCATCACCACCCTCTGACATCACCTCTTTATAATGTCAATCCTATTATATCATCACCTCCCTATCACATCAACTCACCTATGACATCACCTCTTCAATTTCCACTCGATGGCATTTCCTCTCCATAATATCAAGTCCCCTGTGACATCACCTTTCCATGACATCAATGCCCCATGACATTTCCTTTTCATGACATCACCTTCCATGACATCACCTCTCCATATTACCTCTCCATGACATCACCTTTTCATGAAATCACCTCCTCATGACATCACCCCATGACATCACCTTCTCATGACATCACCTTTTCATTACTTCACTTCATGACATCACCTCTTCATGACATCACGTCCTCATGACATCACCTCAGGACATCACCTCCTCATGAAATCACCTCCTCATGACATGCCCTAATGATATCACCTCCTCAAGATCTCAGCTCCTCATGACATCACTTTCTTATGACACCACCTCATGACATCATCTCATGACATCACCTCATATCATCTTCTCATGACATCACCTCCTCATGACATCACATCTTAATAATTTCACCTCCTCATGCCATCACTTCCCCATGACATCACCTTATGAAGTCACCTCCTCAAGACATCACCTCCTCATTATATCACTTCCTCATGACATCACCTCATGACATCACATCATGTCACCTCATATCACCTCCTCATATCACCTCCTCATATGACATCGTCATGACATAAACTCATTACATCACCTTCTCACGATATCACCTCCTCATGACATCACCTTATGACATCATTTCCTCATGATGTCACCTTATGACATCAACTTCTCATGACATCATGTCCTCATGACATCACCATCTCATGAAATCAGGTCCTCATGACACCACCTCCTCATGACATCACATTCTCATGAAATCACCTCCTCATGACATCACTTCTCATGACATCACCTTCATGACATCACTCATGACATCACATCCTCCATGACATCACCTCCTCATGACATCAGGTCCTCATGACATCACCTCTCCATGACCTCAACTTCCCATGACATCACTTACTCATGACATCACTTTTTCTCGACATAATGTCCTCACGACATCACCTCCTCACAACATCACCTCCTCACGGCTCAACTCCTCATGACATCACCTTCTCATGACATCACCTCATGACATCACCTTCATGACATCACCTCTTCATGACATCACTTCATAACATCACCTCCTCATGACATCACCTCCTCATGACATCACCTCATGACATCACCTCCTCATGACATCAACTCCTCATGACATCACCTCCTCATGGCATCACCTCATCACATCACCTTCTTATGACATCACTTTCTCATGACATCTCCTCATGACATCAGCTTCTCATGACATCACCTCCTCATGACATCATCTTCTCATGACATCACCTGATTACATCACCTCATGACATCACCTTTTCATGACATCACTTCCTCATTACATCACCTCATGACATCACCTCCTCATGACATCAACTCTCCCATGATATCACTTCTGTCAAGACATTTCCTATTTCTAAAACTTCACTGCCAGACACTAGCCTCTTCAGGAAATGAAGATTGTTTTATTTCAGCTGGACACAGTGGCTCACACCTGTAATCCTAGCACTTTGGGAGGCCAAGGAAAGCAGATTGCTTGAGGCCAGGAGTTCAAGACCAGCCAAGCCAACATGCCATATCCCCATTTCTAGTAGAAATACAGAAATAAGTCTATGTGTGGTGGCACATGCCTGTAATTTCATCTCCGCAGGAGGCTGAGGCTAGAGAATCACTTGAGCCTTGGAAGCACAGGTTGTAAGTGAGCCACACTCGTGCCACTGCACTCCAGCCTTGGTGACACACCAAGACTCTCTCAAAAAAAGGGATCACCTTGTTTTTTCAACAGTCAAGCCAAAAGCCAAATCATGAATGCAATCTTATTCACAATTGCCACAAAATGAATAAGATATCCAGGAATACAGCTCACTAAAAAGGTGAAAGATCTCTGTAAGGAGAACTACAAACCACTGCTCAGTGAAATCAGAGAGGACACGAACAAATTTTAAAATATTTCATGCTCACGGATAGAAAGAATCAATATCTTAAAGCAGTGTATACATTCAAAAGTATTCCTATCAAACTACCAAGGTCATTCTTTATAAAACTAAGAAAAAACTAGTTTAAAGTTCATGTGGAACCAAAAATTAATCCAAATAGCCAAGGCAATCCTAAACAAAAAGAACAAAGCTAATGGCATCACACCATCTGACGTAAAACTATACTACAGGACTTCAGGAACAAGAATAGCATGATACTGGTACAAAAACAGACATACAGATCAATGGAACATAGCAGAGAGCCCAGAAACAAGGCCACACACCTATAACCATCTGAGCTTTGACAAAGCTGACAAAAAGAAGTAATAAAGATAGGACTCCACATTCAATAAATGGTGCTATTGTTGAACAATGAGAACAGATAGACACAGGGAGGGGAGCATCACACACTGGGGTCTGTTGGGGGAATAGGGGAGGGGCAGCAGTGGGTGGGGAGTTGGGGAGAGACAGCATGGGGAGAAATGCCAGATATAGGTGAAGGGGAGGAAGGCAGCAAATCACACTGCCACATGTGTACCTATGCAAATATCTTGCATGTTCTTCACATGTACCCCAAAACCTAAAATGCAATAAAACAAGAAAATAAATAAATGGTGCTAGGATAATTGGCTAGCCATATGCGGAAGACTTAAACTGCACTCCTTTATTATACCATACACCAAAAAAATCAACTCAAGATGGAATCAGTGCTTAAATATAAGACCTAGAACTATAAAAACCCTGGAAGACAACCTAGGCAATGCCATTCTGGACATAGGAATGGGCAAAGATTTTGTGACAAAGACACCAAAAGCAATTGCAGCAAAAGCCAAAATTGACAAATTGGGTCTAAACAATCTAAAGGGCTTCTGTACAGCAAAAGAAACTGAGAACAGAGTCAGTAGACAACCTACATAATAGAAGAAATCTTGTGTAAACTGCATCCAACAAAGGTCTAATATCTGGCATTTCAAAGGAAGTTGAACAGATTTACAAGAAAAAAACCCTGTTGAAAAGTTGGAAAACATATAAACAGACACTTTTCAAAAAAAGACATACATGTGGCCAAAAAGCATATGAAAAAAGCTCAACACCCTGATCATTAGGGAAATACAAATCAAAACCAAAATGGGATACCATCTCACACCAGTCAGAATGGCTGTTACATAAAAGTCAAAATATGACAGATGCTGGTGAGGTTGCAGAGAAAAATGTTAATATACTGCTGGTGGGAGTGTACATCAGTTCCTATACACTGCTGGTGGGAGTGCACATCAGTTCTTACACACTGCTGGTGGGAGTGTAAATCAGTTTAACCATGTGGAAAGCAGTGTGGTGATTCCTCAAAGAGCTAAAAACGGAACTACCATTTAACTCAGTAATCCCACGACCGGGCATATTAGTCCATTTTCACACTGCTAATAAAGACATCCCGAAGACTGGGTAATTTGTTAAGGAAGGAGGTTTGACTCACAGTTCAGCATGGCTGGGCAGGAGTCAGGAGACTTATAATCATGGCAGAAAGGGAAGCAAACACGTCCTTCTCCACATGACGTCAGGAAGAAGAATAATGAGTGCCCAGGGAAGGGAGAAGCCCCTTATAATTCCATCAGATCTCCTGAAACGAACTCGCTATCATGAGAACAGGATGGAAAACTCCCCATTATTCAATTATCTACACCTGGTTCTTCCCATGACACCTGAGGATTATGCAAACTACAACTCAAGATGAGATTTGGATGGGGACACAGCCAGACCATATCACTCGGTATGTACTCAAAAAAATATAAATTATCCTACTATAAAGACACATCCATTCATATGTTCTTTGTAGCAGTATTCAGAATAGCAGACGTGAAATTGACCCAAGGGCCCATCAACGATGAACTGGATAAAGAGAATGCAGTAAATATACACCACGGAATACTATGCAGCTATAAAAAAAGAACAAAATCGGGGCCTACAGTGGCTCTGGCCAGATGTCATGGCGCTTGCGAAGGTGAGGCCATGAGTTCAAGGCCAACCTGAGCAACCTTACAAGCTCTCATTTATTGGCAAAAAAAAAAAAAAAAAAAGAACAAAATCATGTCCTTTGCAGAAACATGGGTGGAGCTGGAATCCATTATTCTTAGCAAACTAATTTAAAAGCAAAAAAAAATTCTGTATGTTCTCACAAGAAGCTAAATGATGAGAACACGTGGATACAAAGTTAAGCAACACAGACTGGGGCCTCTCGGAGAATGAGGGCGAAAAAAGGGAGGAGATCGGGATGAATAAATAATGGTACTGTGCTTAATAACTGGGTGACCACATAATCTGTACGACAAACCCCCATTATACCGGTTTACCTGTGTAACAAATGTACACATGTATCCTGAACCTTAAATACAGGTTTTTTTTAAAGGCAAATGTAAACACGCTTTCTGTAAGATGCATCATAAACATGTATTTTTTAGTGAAAGGAAGCACATGACAGGAAACCACTGCACAGGGCAACACAGAGAGCATATAAGGGAGCATGTCTCTTCCTGTATGGGCCACAACACACAGGTGTACACAGGCACGTATAAAATGAAAACATGAGCACGCTCCTAAAATGACTTACTGTAAGCTGTTTTCTTTTAGTGAATTAAACTCTTTGACATCACCTCATGACATCACCTTCTTATGACATCACCTCACCTATGACATCACCTTTTCATGACATCACTTCTCATGACATCACCTTTCATGACATCACCTTATGACATCACCTTCATGACATCACCCCATGACATCACTCATGACATCACTTTCATGACATCACTCATGACATCACCTCATGACATCACTTCTCATGACATCACCCCATGACATCATCCCCATGACATCACTTCTCATGACATCACATTCTCATGACATCACCTCATGACATCACCTTTTCATGACATCACCTCATATCACCTCCTCATGACATCACCTCATGATATCACCCTCAATGACATTACATCCCCCATGACATCATCTTCCTATAATATTTCCTCCCCATGACATCATCCCCATGACATCACTTCTTCATGGCATCACGTCCCAATGACATCACCTCACCTATGACATCACCTTTTCATGACATCACTCCTCATGACATCACCTTATGACATCACCTCACCTATGACATCACCTCACCTATGACATCACCTCATGACATCACATCCTCATGACATCCTCATGACATCACCTCCATGATATCACTTCCCCTGTGACATCACCTCAACATGACATCAATGCCCTATGACATCCCCTTTCCATGACATTATCTCCCATGGCATCACCTCTCCATGACATTACCTCTCCATGACATCACTACCTCATGACATCACCTCCCATGACATCACCTCCTCATGAAATCACCACCTCATTACATCACCCCATGACATCACCTTCTCATGACATAACCTCGTCATGACATCACCTCATGACATCACATTCTCATGACATCACCTCATGAGATAACGTCCTCATGACATCACCTTCTTATGACATCACATCCTCATGACAGGACCTCATGACATCACCTCCTCATAACATCACCTCCTCATGACATCACTTCCTCATGACATCACCTCATGATATCACCTCCTCATGACATCACCTTTTCATGACATCACATTCTCATGACATCACCTCATGAGATAACGACCTCATGACATCACCTTCTTATGACATCACATCCTCATGACAGGACCTCATGACATCACCTTCTAAAAACAACACCTCCTAATGACATCACTTCCTCATGACATCACCTCAGGATAAAACCTCCTCATGACATCACCTTTTCATGACACCACCTCCTAATGATATCACCCATGACATCACTTCCTCATGACATCACCTCCTAAAGACAACACCTTCTCATGACATCACTTCCTCCTGAAATCACTTTTTCATGACATCACCTCATGACATCACCCCATGCTATCACCTCCTCATAACATCACGTTGTCATGACATCACCTACTCATGACATTACCTTATGACATTACCTCTTTATGACATCATTTCCTCATGATATCACCTCCTCATGACATCACCTCCTCATGACATCACTTCCTCATGACATCACCTCATATCACCTCCTCATGACATCACCTCCTCATAACATCACCTTCTCTTGAAATAACCACATGACATCACCTTCTCATGACATTACCTCATGACATCACCTCTTCATGACATCACTTTCTCATGACATCACCTTGTCATGACATCACCTCATGAAATCACCTGACATAACATCCTCATGACATCATCTCATGACATCACTTCCTCATGACATTACCTTATGACATCACATTCTAAAGACAACATGTCCACATAAAATCACTTCCTCACAACATCACTTTCTCATGATATCACCCCATGAAATCACTTCCTCATGACATCACCTCCTAAAGACAACACCTCCTCATGACATCCCTTCCTCATGACTTCACTTCCTTATGACATCACCTCATGATATCACCTCATTATATCACCTCCTCATAAAATCAACTTCTCATAACATCACCTCCTCATAATATTACCCCATGACATCAAAACTTTATGACATCACATCCTCATATCACCTCCTCAGGACATCACCTCATGATATCAGTTCCTCAGGACATCACCTCTTCATGACATCACCTCATGACATAACCTCCTCAAGAAATCACCTCCTCATAACATCACTTCCTCCTGACATCACCTCATGAATTCACCTCCTGATATTACCTCCTAATATCATCTCCTCATGACATCACTTTCTTATTACATCAGCTGATGACATCACCTCCTAAAGACAACACCTCCTCATGACATCACTTGCTCATGACATCACTTCCTCATGACACCACTTTCTCATGACATCACCTCATGATATCACCTCCAAATGACATCACATTCTTATGACATCATCTTCTCATGACATCACCTTCTCATGACATCACATCCTAATGACATCAACACATGATATCACCTCATGAAATAACCTCAAGACATCACCTCCTCATGACATAACATCCTCATGCCATCATTGTCTCATGACATCACTTCCTCATGACATCACCTCATGACATAACCTCCTGACATCACCTCCTCATGACATCACCCCATGACATCACCTTCTCATGACATCACTTTCTCATGACACCACCTCATCATGACATCACCTCATAAAATCACCTCATGACATCAGCTCCTCATGACATCACTTTCTCATGATATCACCTCATAAAATCACCTCCTAAAGACTACACCTCCTCATAACATCACTTTTTCATGACATCACTTTCTCATGACATCACTTCCTCATAACATCACCTCATAATATCACCTCATGATATCACCTCCTCATGACATCACCTCCTCATGACATTACCCCATGACATCACCTTTTTATGACATCACTTACTTCTCAAGGCATCATCTCATGACATCACATCCTCATGACATCACCTTCTCATGACATCACATCATGAAACTTCTACCTTAAGACATCACCTCTTCATGACATCACTTTCTAATGACATCACCTCATGATATCACCTCATGACATCACCTCATATCACCTCCTCATGACATCAACTCCTCATGACATCACATCCTCATGACATCACTTTCTCATGACATCACCTCATGATATCACCTTCTCATGATATCACTTTCTCATGACATCACCTCCTCATGACATCATCTCAGGGCATCACCTCATGACATCACTTCCTGATCTCTCTTCATATCACTTGCTCATGACATCACCTTGTGACATAACCTTCTCATGACATCACCTCATGACATCACCACCTTATGACATCACATTCCCCCAACATCACCTCCCCACCACATCACTTCCCCATGACATCACCTCCTCATGAAATCACCTCATGACATCACCTTCTCATGACATCACCTCCTCATGACATCACCTCCTCATGACATCACTTTTTCATGACATCACCTCATGACATCACCTCCTCATGAAATCACCTCATGACATCATTTCTCATGACATCACTTCCTCATAACATCACCTCATGAAATCACCTCCTCATAACATCACCTCATGAAATCACCTCCTCATAACATCACCTCATGAAATCACCTCATGACATCACCTTGACATCACCTCTTCATGACATCACCATGACATCACTCCTGACATCACCTCTGACATCACCTCATGAAATCACCTCCTCATAACATCACCTCATGAAATCACCTCCTCATAACATCACCTCATGAAATCACCTCCTCATAACATCACCTCTTCATGAAATCACCTCATGACATCACCTTTTCATGACATCACCTCCTCATGACATCACCTCACGAAATCACCTTCTCATGAAATCACCTCCTCATAACATAACCTCATGAAATCACCTCCTCATAACATCACCTCATGAAATCACCTCATGACATCACATGACATCACCTTGACATCACCTCCATGACATCACTCCTGACATCACTTCCCCATGACATCACATCCTCATGACATCCTCATGACATCATGACATCACCTCTGACATCACCTCTTCATGACATCACCTCCATGACATCACCTTATGACATCACCTCACATCACCTCATGAAATCACCTCCTCATGAAATCACCTCATGACATCATCATGACATCACCTGACATCACCTCATCATGACATCACTTCATGACATCACCTCACATCACCTCATGACATCTCATGACATCACTCATGACATCACATGACATCACCTCTTGACATCACCTCATGAAATCACCTCATGACATCACCACATGACATCACCTCCTGACATCACTTTCATGACATCACATTCTCATGACATCATTTCATGACATCATTTCATGACATCACCTTTTATGACATCACCTCATGAAATCACCTCATGACATCATTTCATGACATCACCACATGACATCACCTTATGACATCACCTTGACATCACCTCATGATCACCTCATGACATCACTCCATGACATCACCTCCTCATGACATCACATTCTCATGACATCACTCATGACATCACCACATGACATCACCTCTTGACATCACCTCATGAAATCACCTCATGACATCATCCCATGACATCACCTCTTGACATCACCTCTGACATCACCTCTTCATGACATCACCTCATGATATCACCTCATGACATCACCTCATGAAATCACCTCATGACATCACTTTCATGACATCATTCTCATGACATCATTTCATGACATCACTTTCATGACATCATTTCATGACATCACTCATGACATCACTCATGACATCACTTCTCATGACATCTCATGACATCACTTCCTCATGGCATCACTTAATGACATCACATCCTTATAACAACACCTCCCTATGACATCACTTTCTAATGTCATCACCTCATGATCACCTCATGACATCACTTCATGACATCACATGACATCACCTCCATGACATCACCTCCATGACATCACCTCCTTATGACATCACTTTCATGACATCACCATGACATCACCATGACATCACCTTTCATGACATCACCTCCATGACATCACCTCCCATGACATCACCACCTCATGACATCACCTCCTCATGACATCACCTCCATGACATCACCTCCTTGACATCACCTCCTCATGACATCACCTCCTCATGACATCACCCCATGACATCACCTCCTCATGACATCACTTCCTCATGACATCCTCATGACATCACCTTCATGACATCACTTCCTCATGACATCACTCATGACATCACCTTATGACATCACCTCCTCATGACATCACCTCCTTATGACATCACTTCCTCATGACATCACCTCATGACATCACCTCATGACATCACCTCCTCATGACATCACCTCCTCATGACATCACCTCATGACATCACTTCCTCATGACATCACCTGATATCACCTCCTTGACATCACCTCTGACATCACCTCATGACATCACCTCCTCATGACATCACTCATGACATCACTCATGACATCACCTCCTTGACATCACCTCCTCATGACATCACTCCTGACATCACCTCATGACATCACCTCACATCACCTCCTCATGACATCACCTCATGACATCCTCATGACATCACCATGACATCACTCTCATGACATCACTTCTCATGACATCACTCATGACATCACCACCTCATGACATCACCTTATGACATCACTTCTCATGACATCACTCTCATGACATCATGACATCACCTCCTCATGACATCACCTCACCATGACATCACCTCTCATGACATCACCACATGACATCACCTCCTTGACATCACCTCTCATGACATCACTCCTGACATCACTTCCCCATGACATCATTCTCATGACATCATCACCTCCTCATGAAATCACCTCATGACATCATCACCTCATGACACCTCCTCATGACATCACTTCCTTATGACATCATTTCATGATGTCACCTCCCCATGACATCACCTCCTCATGACACCACCTCATGACATCACCTCATAAAATCACCTCTTGACATCACATCCTCATGACATTACCTCATAAATTCACCTCATGACATCACCTCCTCATGACATCACCTCATGACATCAGCTTCTCAAGACATCACCTCCTCATGACATCACCTCATGACTTCACCTCATATCACCTTCTCATGGCATCACCTTTTTTGACATCACCTCCTCATGACATCACTACCTCATGACATCTCATGATATAAGCTTCTCAAGACATCACCTCCTCATGACATTATTTTCTCATGACATCACCTAATGACTTCACCTCATAACATCACTTTTTCATGACATCACTTTCTCATGACATCACTTCCTCATAACATCACCTCATAATATCACCTCATGATATCACCTCCTCATGACATCACCTCCTCATGACATTACCCCACAACATCACCTTTCATGACATCACCTCTTCATGACATCATCTCATGACATCACATCCTCATGACATCACCTTCTCATGACATCACATCCTCTTGACATCACCTCCTCATGACATCACCTCCTCATGACATCACCTCCTCATGACATCACTTCCTCATGACATCACCTCATGACCTCACCTCATGACATCACCTTTTCATGACATCAACTCCCCATGACATCACCTCCCATGACATCACTTCTAATGACATCACTCTCATGACATCATGACATCACATGACATCACCTTTTGACATCACCTTCTCATGACATCAACTCCTGACATCACCTTTTTATGACATCACCTTCTCATGACATCAACTTTTCATGACATCACATCCTCTTGACATCACCTGCTCGTGACATCACCTCCTCATGACAGCACCTCCTCATGACACCACTTCCTCATGACATCACCTCATGACCTCACCTTACGACATCACCTTCTCATGACATCAACTCCCCATGACATCACCTCCCATGACATCACTCTAATGACATAACTTTCTCTCTACATCACATTTTTATGACATCACCTCCTAAAGACATCACCTCATGACATCACCTCCTAATGACATCACCTTCTCATGACATCACCTTTTTATAACATCACCTCCTCATGACATTTTTATGACATCACCCCATAACATCACCTTCTCATGACATCACCTCCTTATGAAATCACCTCATGACATCAACTCATGACCTCATCCTTTTCATGACATCACCTTCTCATGACATCACTTCTCATGACATCATCCCATGACATCACTCATGACATCACCTTATGACATCACTTTCATGACATCACCTCATGACATCACCATGACATCACCCCATGACATCACTTTCATGACATCACCTTCATGACATCACCTCACCATGACATCACCTTGACATCACCTCACATCACCTCCTGACATCACCTTTTGACATCACCTCCTCATGACATCACCCCATGACATAACCTCCTCATGACATCACCCATGACATCACCTCCTCATGACATCACTTCTCATGACTTCTCCTCCTCATGAAATCACCTCCCATGACATCACCTCATGACATCACCTCACCATGACATCACCTCATGACATCACCTCCCATGACATCACTTCTCATGACATCACCTCATGACATCACCTCATGACATCACTCCTCATGACATCACCTTCTCATGACATCACTTCTCATGACATCACTTCATGACATCACTCTCATGACATCATCCTCATGACATCTCATGACATCACCTCCTGACATCACCTCATGACATCACATGACATCACTTTCATGACATCCTCTCATGACATCACCTCCCATGACATCATCCCATGACATCACTTTCATGACATCAACTCATGACATCACCTTGACATCACCTCATGACATCTCCTCATGACATCACTTCTCATGACATCACTTCCCATGACATCATCCCATGACATCACTCCTCATGACATCACTCATGACATCACCTCCTTATGACATCACCTTATGACCTCACCTCATGACATCACCTCCTCATGACATCACCTCTGACATCACTTCATGACATCACCTTTTGACATCACCTCCTGACATCACCTCCTCATGACATCACTTTCATGACATCACTTCCTCATGACATCACCTCATGACATCACCTCATGACATCACCTTATGACATCACCATGACATCACCTCCTCATGACATCACCTCATATCACCTCATGACATCTCATGACATCACTCCTCATGACATCACCTGACATCACCTTCCTCATGACATCACATCACCTCATGATATCACCTCATGACATCACCATGACATCATTCTCATGACATCACTCCTCATGACATCATCCTCATGACATCATTTCATGACATCACCTCCTCATGACATCACCTCCTCACATCACCTCATGATATCACCTCATGACATCACCTCTGACATCACCTCATGACATCACTTCCTCATGACATCACTCTCATGACATCACCTCATGACATCACCTCTCATGACATCCTCTCATGACATCACCTTGACATCACCTCACATGACATCACTTTTGACATCACCTCCATGACATCATCATGACATCACCTTATGACATCACCTCATGACATCACCTTCTCATGACATCACCTCCCATGACATCATCACCTCATGACATCACATCCTCCATGACATCATTCTCATGACATCACCTCCATGACATCATTCTCATGACATCACCTTTTATGACATCACTTCTCATGACATCACCTCTTGACATCACCTCATGACATCACCTCATCATCACCTCCTCATGACATCATCTCATGACATCCTCATGACATCACCTCCATGACATCACTCATGACATCACTCCTGACATCACCTTTTATGACATCACTTCTCATGACATCACCTCCTCATGACATCACCTCTCATGACATCACCTCCTCATGACATCACTCTCATGACATCACATCATGACATCACCATGACATCACCTCCTCCTGACATCACTTCTGACATCACCTTCTCATGACATCACCTCATGACATCACCTCTCATGACATCCTCCATGACATCACCTTCTCATGACATCACCTCCTCATGACATCACATGACATCACCTCCTGACATCACCTCCACATCACCTCCTCATGACATCATTTCATGACATCACCTCCTGACATCACTCATGACATCACCTTCTGACATCACTTTCCTTGACATCACCTCCTCCTGACATCACCTCATGACATCATGACATCACCTTTCATGACATCACTTCCTCATGACATCACCTCCCATGACATCACCTCCATGACATCACTTCTCCTGACATCACCTTTCATGACATCACCTCCTCATGACATCACCTTTCATGACATCACCTCATGACATCACCTCCTCATGACATCACCTCTCATGACATCACCTGACATCACCTCTCATGACATCACCTCTCATGACATCACCCCATGACATCACTCCTCATGACATCCTCATGACATCACCTTCTCATGACATCACTCCTCATGACCTCACCTCATGACATCACCTGACATCACCTTTCATGACATCACTCCTCATGACATCACCACCTCATGACATCACCTCCTCATGACATCACCTCATGACATCACTCTCATGACATCACCTTCCATGACATCACATCCTCATGACATCCTCTCATGACATCACTTTCATGACATCATCATGACATCACTCCTGACATCACCTCATGACATCACCTCTTCATGACATCATCATGACATCACCTCCTTGACATCACCTCCTCATGACATCACATCACCTCCTGACATCACTTCATGACATCACCTCATGACATCCTCATGACATCACCTATGACATCACCTCTCATGACATCATTCTCATGACATCATTTCTCATGACATCATTTCATGACATCACCTGACATCACCTTTTATGACATCACCTTTCATGACATCACTTCTCATGACATCACTCATGACATCACCTCATGACATCACCTCCTCATGACATCACCTCCTCATGACATCACTCCTTGACATCACCTCCTCCTGACATCACCTCCATGACATCACCTCATGACATCACCTCCTGTGACATCACCTCACATCACCTCCTGACATCACTTCATGACATCACTTTCATGACATCACCTCATGATCACCTCATGACATCACTTCATAACATCACCTCATGACATCATTTCTCATGACATCACCTTCTCATGACATCACCCCATGACATCACTCATGACATCACTTCATGACATCACTCTCATGACATCACTTCCTGACATCACTTCCTCATGACATCATCACCTCATGACATCACCCTCATGACATCACCTTCTCATGACATCACCTCCTTGACATCACCTTCTCATGACATCATGACATCACCCTCATGACATCACCTCATGACATCATTTCATGACATCACCCTCATGACATCACTCATGACATCACCTCATGACATCACCTCCTCATGACATCACCTCATCATGACATCACTTCATGACATCATGACATCACCTCCTTGACATCACCTCACATCACCTCCTCCTGACATCACCTCCATGACATCATTTCATGACATCATTCATGACATCATGACATCACCTTTTCATGACATCACCTCCTGTGACATCACCCCATGACATCACATCCTCCATGACATCACCTCTTGACATCACCTCCTCATGACATCATCCCATGACATCACATCATGACATCACTTCCTCATGACATCACCTCATGACATCCTCATGACATCACTTTCATGACATCACATTCTCATGACATCATTTCATGACATCACTCCCCATGACATCACCCTCATGACATCACCTTTGACATCACCTCCATGACATCACCTCTCCTGACATCACTCATATCACCTTCTCATGACATCACCTTCTCATGATCACCTCCTGACATCACTTCATGACATCACCTTTCATGACATCACCTCCATGACATCACTTCTGACATCACCTCTCATGACATCACCACGTAACAGCACCTCATGATATCACCTCCCCATGATATCATTTTCTCATGAAATCATCTCCGATTACATCACCTTCTCAGGGCATCACCTTATGACATCACCTCCTCAAGACATCACTTCCTCATAACATCATGACATCATCCCATGACATCACCCCATGACATCACTTCTCATGACATCACCTCCTTGACATCACTTCATGACATCACCTTATGACATCACTTCTCATGATATCACTTCCTCATGACATCACCTCCTGACATCACCTTCTGACATCACCTGATAACATCTCCTCATGACATCACCTCATGAAATCACCTCCTCATAACAGCACCTCATTACATCACTTCCTCCTAACATCACCCCATTAGATCACCTCCTGACAGCACAAAATGACATCACCTCATGACATCACCTCATATCACCTTCTCATGACATCACCTCATGACATCACTTTCTCATGACATTACCTCATTATATCACCTCATAATATCACCTCCTCCTAACATCACCTCCTTATGACATGACTTTATCCTATCACCTCATGACATCACTTCTTTGTGACATCACCTCCTCATGACATCACCTCATGACATCACTTCCTCATGACATCACCTCCTCATGACATCACTTTCTCATGACATCACTTTCTCATGAAATCACCTGGTCATGAAAACAACTCCTCATGACATCACCTCCTCATAACTTCACTTTTTCATGACATTACCTCATGACATCACCTCCATGACATCACTTCATGACATCACCTCCATGACATCACCTTGACATCACCTCTGACATCACTCATGACATCATCCTCATGACATCACCACCTCACGACATTACTTTCTCATGACAACTCCTCATGACATCACCTTCTCATGACATCACCCCATGACATCACCTTTTCATGACATGACCCCCTCAGGATATCACCTCATGACATCACTTCATGACATCACCTCCTCATGGCATCACCTCCTCATGACATCACCTGACATCACCTCACCATGACATCACCTCTTGACATCACCTCCTCATGACATCACCTTCTCATGACATCACTTCCTCATAACATCACCTCCTTATGACATCAATACATGACATCACCTCATGATTTCACCTCATGACATCACCTAATGACATCACCTCCTCATGACATCACCTGACATCACCTCACATCACCTCATGACATCACCCCATGACATCACCTCATGACATCATGACACCTCATGACATCACCTCATGACATCATCATGACATCACCCCATGACATCATCCCATGACATCACCTCCTCATCACCTCCTCATGATCACCTCATGACATCACCTCCATGACATCACTCATGACATCACCTCTCATGACATCACTTTCATGACATCATCCTCATGACATCCTCATGACATCACCTCTCATGACATCATTTCTCATGACATCATCACCCCATGACATCACTCTCATGACATCACCTCATGACATCACTTCTCATGACATCACTCTCATGACATCATCACCTCATGACATCACCTCCTCTGACATCACCTCCTGACATCACCTCATGACATCACCTCCTGACATCACCTCCTCTGACATCACCTCATGACATCCTCCTCATGACATCACCCCATGACATCACCTCCTCATGACATCACCTCCTTGACATCACCTCATGACATCACCTCTCATGACATCACCTGACATCACCTCTTCATGACATCACCTCATGACATCACCTCTGACATCACCTCATGACATCACCTTGACATCACCTCCATGACATCACCTGACATCACTCATGACATCACCTTCATGACATCACCTCATGACATCACATCACCTCACATCACCTCATGACATCTCATGACATCACTCATGACATCATCATGACATCCTCATGACATCACCTCCTGTGACATCACCTCATGACATCATCCCATGACATCACTCCCCATGACATCACCTCATGACATCACCTTATGACATCACTCCTTGACATCACCTCCATGACATCACCCCATGACATCACCTCATCATCACCTCTCATGACATCACCTCTCATGACATCACCTCACATCACCTCATGACATCACATCATGACATCACCTCCCTGACATCACCTCCCTGACATCACCTCATGACATCATCACCTTGACATCACTTCATGACATCACCCCATGACATCACCTCCTCATGATCACCTCTCATGACATCACCTCCTCATGACATCACCTCATGACATCACCTTCATGACATCACCCCATGACATCACCTCATGACATCACCCCATGACATCACCTCCATGACATCACCTCTTCATGACATCACTTCATGACATCACCTCCTCATGACATCACTTTCATGACATCACTTTTATGACATCACCTGACATCACCTCCTGACATCACTCATGACATCATCACCTCATGACATCACTTCCTCATGACATCTCATGACATCACTTTCTCATGACATCACCTCCTCATGACATCACCTTCTCATGACATCACTTTCTCATGACATCACCTTCTCATGACATCACCTCGACATCACCTCCTCATGACATCACCTCATGACATCACTTCCTCATGACATCACCTCTCATGACATCACCTCTCCTTGACATCACTTCCTCATGACATCCTCATGACATCACCTCCTCATCACCTCCTTATGACATCACTTCCTCATGACATCACCTCATGACATCACCTCCCATCACCTCATGACATCACCTCATGACATCACCTCATGACATCACCTCCTCACATCACCTCATGACATCACCATGACATCACCTCCTCATGACATCACCTCATGACATCACCATGACATCACCTCCATGACATCACCTGACATCACTTTTCATGACATCACCTCCTCTGACATCACCTTTTTATGACATCACCTCTCATGACATCACCTCATGACATCACTTCATGACATCACCTCATGACATCCTCATGACATCACTCTCATGACATCACCTTCATGACATCACCTCATGACATCACCTCCTCATGACATCACCTTCTCATGACATCACTTCCTCATGACATCACCTTATGACATCACCTTTGCTTGACATCACTCCTGACATCACCTCCATGACATCACTCTCATGACATCACCTCATGACATCACCTTTTCATCATCACCTCCTCACATCACCTCACCATGACATCACTTACTCATGACATCACTTTCTCTCAACATCACATTCCCACATCACCTCCTCACGAAATCACCTTTTCATGACATCAACTCTTCATGACATCACCTTCTCATGACATTACCTCCTCATGACATCACCCCATGACATCACCTACTCATGAGATCACCTCATAACATCACCTCATGACATCACCTCCTCATGACATCACTCTTGACATCACCTCATGACATCACCTCATGACATCATCATGACATCACCTTCATGACATCACCTCCTCATGATCACCTCATGACATCACCTCCTCATGACATCACTTCTCATGACATCACCTCATGACATCCTCATGACATCACCTCCTTGACATCACTCTCATGACATCCTCCTCATGACATCACCTCATGACATCTCCTCATGACATCATCACCTCCTCACATCACCTCACATCACCTCCTCATGACATCATTTTCATGACATCACATGACATCACCTTCCCATGACATCACTCATGACATCATGACATCACCACCTCATGACATCACTTCTCATGACATCACATGACATCACCTTTTGACATCACCTCCTGACATCACCTCTCATGACATCTCATGACATCACCTCCTTATGACATCACCTCATGACATCATGACATCACCTCTTGACATCACCTTCCCATGACATCACTCTCATGACATCACTTTTATGACATCACTTTCATGACATCACCCTCATGACATCACCTTATGACATCACCTCACATGACATCACCTTCTCATGACATCTCTCATGACATCACCTGACATCACTCCTCATGACATCACCTCATGACATCATCACCTCCTCATCACCTCCTCATGATATCACCTCCTGTGACATCACCTCCTGACATCCTCATGACATCACCTCCTCATGACATCACCTTATGACATCACCTCATGACATCACCTTCATGACATCACTTCCTCATGACATCACCTCCTTGACATCACCTCCATGACATCACCTCCTCATGACATCACCTCATCACCTCCTTGACATCACCTCACATCACCTCATGACATCACCTCCTCATGATCACCTCCTCATGACATCACTCCTCATGACATCACCTCATGACATCACCACATGACATCACCTCCTCCTGACATCACCTCTGACATCACCTCACATGACATCACTTTCATGACATCACCTCACATGACATCACCTCATGACATCACATGACATCACTCTCATGACATCACCTTTATGACATCACCTCATGACATCACCTCATGACATCATCCTCATGACATCCTCCTCATGACATCACCTTCTGACATCACCTCCATGACATCACTCTCATGACATCACCTCCTCATGACATCACCTCATGACATCACCTCATGACATCACCTCCCTGACATCACTTCCTCATGACATCACCTCATGACATCACCTCACATCACCTCCTCATGACATCACCTCCTGACATCCTCCTGACATCACCTCATGACATCACCTCCTCATGACATCACCTCCTCATGATCACCTCATGACATCATCATGACATCACTTCTCATGACATCACCTCCTGACATCACCTCCTTGACATCACCTCCATGACATCACCTCCATGACATCACTCCTTATGACATCACCTTTTGACATCACCTCACATCACCTCATGACATCACCACATGACATCACCTCACCATGACATCACCACCTCATGACATCTCCTCATGACATCACCTCCTGTGACATCACCTCCTTGACATCACCTCCTCATGACATCACCTCTTGACATCACCTTCATGACATCATCATGACATCACCTCATGACATCACATGACATCACCTCATCATCACCTCATGACATCACCTCCATGACATCACTCCTTATGACATCACCTCCTCCTGACATCACCTCACATGACATCACCTGACATCACCTCACATCACTCATGACATCACTCCATGACATCACCTCCTGTGACATCACCTCCTGACATCACATCCTCATGACATCCTTTCATGACATCACCTCATGACATCACCTCTCATGACATCATCTCATGACATCATCACCTCATCACCTCCTCATGACATCACCTCCTCATGACATCACTCCTGACATCACTCCTTATGACATCACCTTATGACATCACCTTCTCATGACATCACCTCATGACATCACATCCTCATGACATCACCTCATGACATCCTCCTCATGACATCACCTCCATGACATCCTCCTCATGACATCACCTCTCATGACATCACCTCCTCATGACATCACCTTCTCATGACACCTCCTCATGATCACCTCATGACATCTCCTCATGACATCATCACCTCATGACATCATGACATCACCCATGACATCACCCATGACATCACTCCTGACATCACCTCCTTGACATCACCTCCCATGACATCACTTCATGACATCACATCTCATGACATCATGACATCATGACATCACCCATGACATCACCCCATGACATCACTTCCCATGACATCACCTCCCCTGACATCACCTCCTTATGACATCACTTCTCATGACATCATGACATCACTTCTCATGACATCTCATGACATCATCATGACATCACTCTCATGACATCACCTCTCATGACATCACTCTCATGACATCAATTTCTCATGACATCACCTCATGACATCACCTCATGACATCACCTCCTCACATCACCTCATGATATCACCTTCTCATGACATCACATGACATCACCTCTCATGACATCACCACATGACATCACCTCTGACATCACCTTTTCATGACATCACTCCTCATGACATCACTCCTCATGACATCACCTCCTCATGACATCACTCCTCATGACATCACATGACATCACCTTCATGACATCACCTTCATGACATCACCTTCCCATGACATCACCTCATGACATCACTTCATGACATCACCTCCTCATGACATCATGACATCACCTCATGACATCACCTTCTCATGACATCTCATGACATCCTCATGACATCACCTCCTCATGACATCACCTCCTTGACATCACCTCTCATGACATCCTCCTCATGACATCACCTTTTCATGACATCACTCCATGACATCACTTCTCATGACATCACCTCCTCACATCACCTCCTGACATCACCTTCATGACATCACCTCCTCATGACATCACCTCATGACATCACTTCTCATGACATCACCTTCTCATGACATCATGACATCACCATGACATCATCCTCATGACATCATCCATGACATCACCACATGACATCACTTTCATGACATCACCTCCATGACATCACCTCATGACATCACCTTGACATCACCTCACCATGACATCACCACATGACATCACTTCCTCATGACATCACCTTGACATCACCTCCATGACATCATCTCATGACATCACTCATGACATCACCTTTTGACATCACCTCCTCATGATCACCTCATGACATCCTCCTCATGACATCCTCATGACATCACTCCTGACATCACCTCATGACATCACCTCCTCATGACATCACTTCCTCATGACATCACTTCCTCATGACATCATGACATCACCTTTTATGACATCACCTTTCATGACATCACTCCTCATGACATCCTCCATGACATCACATCCTCCATGACATCACTTCTCATGACATCACTTTTTATGACATCACTTCCTCATGACATCACCCCATGACATCACCTTATGACATCACCTTCATGACATCACCTCCTCATGACATCACCTCCTCTGACATCACTTCCCATGACATCATCTTCATGACATCATTCTCATGACATCACTTTCATGACATCACCTCACCATGACATCACCTCACCATGACATCACCCCATGACATCACCTTTTGACATCACCTCTGACATCACCTCCTGACATCACTTCATGACATCACATCCTCCATGACATCACTTCTCATGACATCACTTCCTCATGACATCACATGACATCACCCTGACATCACCTCATGACATCATGACATCACTTCATGACATCACCTTTTATGACATCACCTCACCTATGACATCACCTCACCATGACATCACTCATGACATCACTCCTCATGACATCACCTCTGACATCACCTCCATGACATCACATCCTCATGACATCCTTTCATGACATCACATGACATCACCTTCTGACATCACCTCTCATGATCACCTCATGACATCTCATGACATCATCCTCATGACATCACCTTCTGACATCACCTCATGACATCACCTCCCCTGACATCACCTCCTCATGACATCACCTTCTCATGACATCATCCATGACATCACTCCTTGACATCACCTTCTCATGACATCACCTCATGACATCACATGACATCACCTTCTCATGACATCACCTCACATCACCTCCTCATGACATCACCTCACATGACATCACCTCCTGACATCACCTCATGACATCACTTCTCATGACATCACCTTTTTGACATCACCTCCTTATGACATCACCTCCTCATGATATCACCTCCTGACATCACTCTCATGACATCACCTTCTCATGACATCACATGACATCACATCACCTCACATCACCTCATGACATCTCATGACATCACACCTCATGACATCATCATGACATCACTTCCCATGACATCACTCATGACATCACCACATGACATCACCTTTCATGACATCACCTGACATCACCTCATGACATCATCCTCATGACATCACCTTCTCATGACATCACTTCTCATGACATCACCTCATGACATCACCTCATGACATCACATCCTCATGACATCATTTCTCATGACATCACCTGACATCACCTCCTTATGACATCACTCCTGACATCACTCCTGACATCACCTCATGACATCACCTCCTGACATCACCTCCTCATCACCTCCTCATGACATCACTCCTTGACATCACCTCCTGACATCACCTCTCATGACATCACTCATGACATCACTCATGACATCACCTTTTTATCAAATCACCTCCATGACATCACCTCACATCACCTCACCCATGACATCACCTCTCCTGACATCACCTCCCCTGACATCACTTCCCATGACATCACATTCTCATGACATCACATGACATCACTTCCTCATGACATCATCTCATGACATCACCTTTCATGACATCACCTGACATCACCTTTTATGACATCACCTTTTATGACATCACCTCACCTATGACATCACCTCACCATGACATCACCTCCATGACATCACTTCTCATGACATCACTTTCATGACATCACCTCATATCACCTCCTCATGACATCACTCCCATGACATCACCTCCCATGACATCACCTTTCATGACATCACCTCATGACATCATCCATGACATCACCTCTGACATCACTCCCATGACATCATCCATGACATCACCTCCTTGACATCACCTCATGATCACCTCCTCATGACATCACCTCATGACATCACCTTGACATCACCTCTGACATCACCTCCTTGACATCACCTTCATGACATCACCTCCTCACATCACCTCATGACATCATGACATCACCTCTCATGACATCACCTCTCATGACATCACTTCCTCATGACATCACTCATGACATCACTCCATGACATCACATGACATCACTCTCATGACATCACCTCATCATGACATCACTTCATGACATCACCTCCTCATGACATCACCTTCTCATGACATCACCTTTTTATGACATCACTTCCTCATGACATAACCCCATGATATCACCTCCTTATGACATCACCTCCTCATTAGATCACCTCCTCATGACATCACCTCCTCATGACATCACCTCATGACATCTTCATGACATCACCCATGACATCATTTCATGACATCATCATGACATCACCACCTCATGACATCCTCATGACATCACCCATGACATCACCTCATGACATCCTCATGACATCACTCCATGACATCCTCATGACATCATCCTCATGACATCCTCATGACATCACTTCCTCATGACATCATGACATCACATCCTCATGACATCACATGACATCACCTCATCACATCACCTCACATCACCTCACATCACCTCCTCCTGACATCACCTTGACATCACCTCTGACATCACCTCCTGACATCACCTCCATGACATCATCCCCATGACATCACCTTTCATGACATCACTCCTTGACATCACCTCTCATGACATCTCATGACATCATCATGACATCACCTCATGACATCACTCTCATGACATCACCTCTCCTGACATCACCTCATGACATCCTCCTCATGACATCACCTTGACATCACCTTCCATGACATCACCTCATGACATCATCATGACATCACATCCTCATGACATCACCTCCATCACCTCATGACATCTCCTCATGACATCATCACCTCATGACATCTTCTCATGACATCACTTGATGACATCAACTTCTTATGACATCACCTCCTCATGATATTCCCTCCTCATGACATCACTGCTTCATGACATCACCTTTTCATGACATACATCATGACATCACCTCATGACATCACCATGACATCACATCACCTCACCATGACATCACCACATGACATCACCTCCCATGACATCACCTTTCATGACATCACCATGACATCACCTTCTGACATCACCTCTCATGACATCACCTTTTCATGACATCACCTCCATGACATCACCTCTCATGACATCACCTCATGACATCATTTCATGACATCATCCCATGACATCACTTCATGACATCTCCTCATGACATCACTCCTCATGACATCACTCATGACATCACCTCCTCATGACATCACCTCCTCATGACATCACTCCTCATGACATCACCTGACATCACCTCTCCTGACATCACTTCCTCATGACATCTCCTCATGACATCACCTTTTTATGACATCACCTCCATGACATCACCTCACATCACCTCACCCATGACATCACCTCTCCTGACATCACCTCCCATGACATCATGACATCATCCATGACATCACCTTTTCATGACATCCTCATGACATCCTCCTCATGACATCACCTCCATGACATCACCTCCCTGACATCACCTTCATGACATCACATGACATCACCTCCATGACATCACCTCTCATGACATCACTTCTCATGACATCACTCCTCATGACATCATCTTCATGACATCACCTTGACATCACCTCTCATGACATCATCCTCATGACATCACTTCCTGACATCACCTTCTCATGACATCACTCTCATGACATCACCTTCTTGACATCACCTTCATGACATCACTCATGACATCACTTCCTCATGACATCACTCTCATGACATCACCTTCATGACATCACCTCATGACATCACCTCCTCATGACATCACCTTCTCATGACATCACCTCATCACATCACCTCATGACATCCTCATGACATCACCTCATGACATCACCTCCTCATGACATCACGTCCTCATGACATCACCTCCTTATGACATCACCTCCTCATGACAACACCTCCTGACATCACTTCTCATGACATCACCTCCTCATGACATCACTCCTCATGACATCACCTCATGACATCACCTTGACATCACCTCTCATGACATCATGACATCACCTCCTCATGACATCTTTCATGACATCACTTCTCATGACATCACCTCCTCATGACATCACCTCCCTGACATCACCTCCTCATGATATCACCTCATGACATCACCTCATGACATCATGACATCACCTCACCCATGACATCACCTCACCATGACATCACCATGACATCACCATGACATCACCTCTGACATCACCTCCTGTGACATCACCTCATGACATCACATCTCATGACATCACTTCTTGACATCACCTCCATGACATCACTTCATGACATCACCTCCTCATGACATCATGACATCATCATGACATCACTCATGACATCATGACATCACCTTGACATCACCTCATGACATCATCCATGACATCACTTCATGACATCACTTCTCATGACATCACCTCATGACATCTTTCATGACATCACCCATGACATCACTTCATGACATCACCTCCTGACATCACCTTTCATGACATCACCTCTTCATGACATCACCTCATGACATCACTCCTCATGACATCACCTCCTCCTGACATCACCCATGACATCACTTCTCATGACATCACCTCATGACATCACCTCCTCATGACATCTTCATGACATCACCTTCTGACATCACCTTCTGACATCACCTTGACATCACCTCCTCAACACTTCACCTTTTCATGACATCACTTCCTCATGACATCACCTCATGACATCAACTAATGACATCATTTCATGATATCACCTCCTCATGACATCACCTTTTCATTACATCACCTCCTCATGATATCACCCCATGACATCACCACCTCATGACATCATCTCCTCCTGACTTCACCTCTTTATGACATCACTTCTTCATGACATCAACTCATGACATCTCCTCATGGTATTACCTCCTCATGACATCACCTTCTTATGACAACACCTCCTTATGACATCACCTTTTCATGACATCACCTCCTCATGACATCACTTCCTCATGACATCATCTTATGAAGTCACCTCAAGCCATCACCTCATGACATCACTCATGACATCATTTCATGACATCACCTCTGACATCACTTCTCATGACATCACTTCATGACATCACCTTTCACATCACCTCATGACATCACTTCATGACATCACCTCATGACATCACCTCATGACATCACTTCCTCATGACATCAACTCATGATATCACCTCTTCATGAGATCACCTCCTCATGACATCACCTGCTTATGCCATCACCTCCCATGACATCCTTTTCATGACATCATTCATGACATCACCTTCTCATCACATCACCTCACCCATGACATCACCTCACATGACATCACCATGACATCATTTTTCATGACATCATCTCATGACATCACTTCATGACATCACCTTCATGACATCATCTTTCATGGTATTTCCTCATGACATCACCTCATATCACCTCCTCAAGACATATCCTCCTCATGACATCACCTTATGACATCATTTCCTTGTGACATCACCTCCTCATGACATCACATGACATCACCTTTGACATCACCTCATCACCTCATGACATCACTCATGACATCACCTCCTCATGATATCACCTCATGACATCATGACATCACCTTGACATCACCTCATGATCACCTCCTCATGACATCACCCAATAACTTCACCTCCTCATGACATCACATCCACATATCACCTCATGACATCACCTTTTTATGACATCATTTCATGACATCACCTTCTCATGACATCATCTCCTCATGACATCACCTTCTCATGACATCACCTCATGACCTCACCTTCTCATAACATCACTTCATCACATCACCTCCTCATGACATCATCTTCTCATGACATCACCTGATGACATCACCTCATGACATCACCACCTCATGACATCAATTCCTCCTGACATCACACCATGACATCACCTCATGACATCATGACATCACCACATGACATCACCTTGACATCACCTCATGACATCACTCATGACATCACTTCCTCATGACATCACATCACCTCACCCATGACATCACATCCTCATGACATCACTTCCACATGACATCACCTCATGACATCACCCATGACATCACCTCCTTGACATCACTCCTCATGACATCACCTCTCATGACATCACTCATGACATCCTCATGACATCACCTCCTCCTTGACATCACCTTTCATGACATCACCTCATCACCTCCCATGACATCACTTGACATCACCTTCTCATGACATCCTCATGACATCACTTCTCATGACATCACCTCATGACATCACCTCATATCACCTCATGACATCTTTCATGACATCACCTTCTGACATCACCTCCTTATGACATCACCTCATGACATCACCTCCTGACATCATCTTTTCATGACATCACTTCCTCATGACATCAATCCATGATATCACCTCCTCATGAGATCACCTCCTCATGACATCATCCTTATGACATCACCTCATGATGTCACCTCCTCATGACATCACTTTTTCATGACATAACCTCATGACATCACCTCTTTATGACATCACCTTTTCATGAAATCACTTCCTCTTAACATCACCTCCTCATGACATCACCTCACAATATTACCTTCTCATGACATCACCTTTTCATGACATAACTTCTCATGGCATCATCTTCTCATGGCATCACTTGACCTCACCTCATAATATCATTTTCTCATGGTATCACCTCGTCATGACATCACTTCATAACATCACCTCCTCATGACATCCCATTTTCATGACATCACCTCCTCATGACATCACTTCCTCATGACATCACCTCATTACATAACCTTCTCATGACATCCCCTCATAAAATCACCTCTTGACATAACCTTCTCATGATATCACCTTATGACATCACCTTCTCATGACATCACTTCATGACATCATGACATCACCTCACCATGACATCACCTCTCATGACATCACTTCTGACATCACCTCATGACATCACCTCATGACATCACCTCCTTGACATCACCTCCTCATGACATCACCTTCTCATGACATCACCTCCTTGACATCACCTTATGACATCAGCTTTTCATGTCATCACCTTCTTGACATCACCTCCTGACATCACCTCCTCATGACATCACTCATGACATCACCTCACATCACCTCCCATGACATCACCTCATGACATCATGACATCACCTGACATCACCTCATCATGACATCACCTCCTCTGACATCACCTCCTGACATCATCTCATGACATCACTCATGACATCACATGACATCACTCATGACATCATCCATGACATCACCTCATGACATCACCTCATGACATCACATCCTCATGACATCACCCACTCATGACACCACTTCCTCATGACATCACCTTTTCCTGACATCACTTTGTCATTACATCACCTGATGACATCACCTAACGACCTAACATTTTCATGACATCACATTTTCATGACATCACTTCCTCATGACATCACCTCATGACACCATCACCTCATGACATCACCTTTTCATGATGTCACTTCCTTAAGACATCACCTCATGGCATCACCTTCCCATGACATCACCTCTTCATTACATCACCTCCTCATGACATCATCTTCTCATGGCTTCACCTGATGACATTACCTGATGATCTCACCTCCTTATGACATCAATTTCTCATGACATCATACCATGACATCACTGCCTCATGACATCACGTTGCCACAACATCATGTTCCCATGACATCACCTCCCATGACATCACCTCACCATGACATCACCTCCCATGACATCACCTGACATCACCTCTCCATGACATCACTTCCTCATGACATCACATTTTCATGACATCATCATGACATCAACTTTTCCTGACATGACCTCCTCATGGCATGACGTCCTCATGACATCACCACTTCATAACATCACCTTATGAAATCACCTCCTCAAGACATCAACTCCTTATGACATCTCATTTTCATATTACCTCATGACATCAACTCATGACATCACCTTCTCATGACATCACCTTGTCATGACATAACCTTATGAAATCACCTTTCATGACATCCTCCTTGACATCACCTCCTGACATCACCTCCTCATGACATCACTTTCATGACATCACCTTTTTATGACATCACTTTCTCATGACATCACCCCATGAGATCACCTCCTCATGGCATCACCTCCCCTGACATCACTTCTGACATCACTCCTGACATCACCTTTATGACATCACCTTTTATGACATCACCTCCCATGACATCATCACCTCACCATGACATCACCCATGACATCACCTCTCCATGACATCACCTCTGACATCACCCATGACATCACATCACCTCTCATGACATCATGACATCACTTCTGACATCACCTCCTTATGACATCACTCATGACATCATCATGACATCACTTCCCATGACATCACCTCCCCTGACATCACCTTTTATGACATCACCTCCTTATGACATCACCTCTGACATCACCTTCTGACATCACCTCATGACATCTTCTCATGACATCACTTCCTCATGACATCACCTTCATGACATCAATCCCATGACATCACTTTTGACATCACCTCCATGACATCACCTCTCATGACATCACTTCTCATGACATCACCACCTCATGACATCACCTCCTCATGACATCACATCATGACATCACCTCCTTGACATCACCTCCTCATGACATCATTTCATGACATCACATCCTCATGACATCATCATGACATCCTCATGACATCTTCTCATGACATCACCTCCCTGACATCACCTCCTGACATCACCTCTCATGACATCATTTCATGACATCATTTCATGACATCATCATGACATCACTCTCATGACATCACCTCCATGACATCACTCATGACATCATTTCCTCATGATATCACCTCATGACATCACCTTCATGACATCATGACATCACCATGACATCACCTCATGACATCATCCATGACATCACCTTCATGACATCATTCTCATGACATCACTCCTCATGACATCACCTCCTCATGACATCACCCATGACATCACCTCCTTGACATCACCTCTGACATCACTTCTCATGACATCACCTCCTCATGACATCACCTCATGACATCACTCCTCATGACATCACCCATGACATCACCTCCATGACATCACCCATGACATCTTCTCATGACATCATCTCATGACATCATCCTCATGACATCACCTTCATGACATCACCTCTCATGACATCACATCCTCATGACATCACCTCTGACATCACTTCTCATGACATCACTCCTTGACATCACCTCCTCATGACATCACCTCTCATGACATCACCTCATGACATCACTTCTGACATCACTTCTCATGACATCACATCCTCATGACATCACCTCCTCATGACATCACCTCTCATGACATCACCTCCATGACATCACCCATGACATCACCTCCTTATGACATCACTCCTCATGACATCCTTCTCATGACATCACTTCCTCATGACATCACCTTCTCATGACATCCTCATGACATCACCTCATGACATCACTTCTCATGACATCACCTCATGACATCACCTCCATGACATCACTTTCATGACATCACCTCCTCATGACATCACCTCCTTGACATCACTTTCATGACATCACCTTTTATGACATCACCTTCTGACATCCATGACATCACATCACCTCATGACATCACCTTTTATGACATCACTCCTGACATCACCTTCTGACATCACCTCACCATGACATCACCTCTCATGACATCACTTTCATGACATCACCTGATGACATCACCTCATGACATCACATTTTCATGACATCACCTTTTCATGACATCACTTTCTCATGACATCACCTCATGACATCATCACCTCATGACTTCACCTTCATGACATCACTCCATGACATCACCTCTCATGATATCATCATCATGACATCCTCCTCATGACATCACCCATGACATCACCTTCTCATGACATCACCTTCATGACATCACATCACCTCCATGACATCACATGACATCACCCATGACATCACTCATGACATCACTTCCATGACATCACCTCATGACATCACCTTTTATGACATCACCTTGTGACATCACCTCATGACATCACCTTCTGACATCACTCCTCATGACATCACCTCATGACATCACTTCCTCATGACATCACCTCACCATGACATCACTCATGACATCCTCATGACATCACCTCATGACATCATGACATCACTTTCATGACATCACCTTTATGACATCACCTTTTCATGACATCACCTCCATGACATCATCACCTCATGACATCACTTCCATGACATCACCTTCTCATGACATCACCTCATGACATCACTTCCTCATGACATCACCTCATGACATCATTTTCTCATGATATCACCTCCTGTGACATCACCTCCATGACATCACTTTTCATGACATCATTCTCATGACATCACATCACCTCATGACATCACCTCACATCACCTCATGGCATTTTCTCATGATATCACCTCCTGTGACATCACTCATGACATCACATCCTCATGACATCATCCTCATGACATCCCATGACATCACTTCCATGACATCACCTCATGACATCACCCTCATGACATCACCTTTCATGACATCATGACATCACTTTTCATGACATCATCCTCATGACATCACATCACCTCATGACATCACATCACCTCCTGACATCACCTCTCCTGACATCACCTTTTGACATCACCTCCATGACATCACTCATGACATCTCATGACATCACCTCTCATGACATCTTCCTCATGACATCACCTCTCATGACATCACCTTTTGACATCACCTCTCATGACATCACTTCTCATGACATCTCCTCATGACATCCTCATGACATCACCTCATGACATCACTTTTCATGACATCACTTCTCATGACATCACTTCATGACATCACTCATGACATCACCTCACATCACCTCCATGACATCACTCATGACATCACTCATGACATCCTCATGACATCCTCATGACATCATTCTCATGACATCACCTCATGACATCACCCCATGACATCACCTCATGACATCACTCATGACATCACCTCATGACATCACCTTCTGACATCACCTCATGACATCACCTCCTCATGACATCACCTCCTTGACATCACTTCTCATGACATCACTTCTCATGACATCACCTCCTCGACATCACTTCTCATGACATCACCTCATGACATCACTCATGACATCACTCCTGACATCACCTCATGACATCACTTCATGACATCACCTCCTCATGACATCACTTTCTCATGACATCACTGTCTTATGACTTCACCTCATGATATTACCTTCTCATGGCATCACCTTCTCATTACATCACCTCCTCATGACATCACCTTATTACATCATCACCTCATGAAATCCCCTTCTCATGACATCACCTCATGATATCAATTTTATATGGCATCACGTCCTCATGACATCACCTTCTCATAACATGACCTCCTCATGGCATCACATCCTTATGACATCACCTGCTCATGCATCACCTCCTCATGACATCACCTCCTCATGACATCACTTTTTTATGACATCACCTCATGACCTCACCTTCTCATGACATCACCCCATGACATCACCACCTCATGACATCTCCATGACATCATGTCACCACATCATCACCTCCTCACCACATCACTTTCTCAGGACATCACCTCCACATGACATCACCTTCTCATGACATCACCTCATGACATCACCTTATGACATCACCTTTAATGTCATCACGTCCTTATGACATCACCTCCTCATGACACTACCTCCTCATGGCATCATCCTCATGACATCACCTCCTTATGACATCACCTTCTCATAACATCACCTCCTCATGATATCACTTTCTCATGAAATCACCTCATGACATCACCTTACATCACATTTTCATGACAACACCTTTTCATGACATCACTTCCTCATGACATCACCTTTTCATGACATCACTTCCTTATGACATCACCTTCTCATGACATCACTTTTTAATGACATCACCTTATCATGACATCACCTCATCATGACATCACCTCCTCATGACATCACCTTTTGACATCACCTCTCATGACATCACCTCCCATGACATCACTTCTCATGACATCACTCATGACATCATGACATCACCTTTTGACATCACCTCCTGACATCACCTCCTGACATCACCTCCCATGACATCACCCCATGACATCACTTCTCATGACATCACCTCTCATGACATCATCCTCATGACATCACTTTCATGACATCACTTCCATGACATCATCCTCATGACATCATGACATCACTTCCATGACATCACTCCTGACATCACCTCATCATGACATCACCTTATGACATCACCTCACATGACATCACCTTATGACATCACCTCATGACATCACCTTCATGACATCACTTCTCATGACATCACCTCTTGACATCACCTCATGACATCCCATGACATCACCTCCTTGACATCACATGACATCACCTCATGACATCACTTCTCATGACATCACCTCATGACATCACTTCTCATGACATCACCTCTCACATCACCTCCATGACATCACCTTTTCATGACATCACCTCCTCATGACATCACTTTTTGACATCACCTTCATGACATCACCTCATGACATCTCCTCATGACATCACTCATGACATCACTTCTCATGACATCACCTCCTCATCATGACATCACCTCCTGACATCACCTCCCATGACATCACCTCCTTATGACATCACCTCATGACATCACTCTCATGACATCATGACATCACCCCATGACATCACCCATGACATCACTCTCATGACATCACTTCTCATGACATCACTTCTCATGACATCATGACATCTTCATGACATCATCATGACATCATCCTCATGACATCACCTCCCCTGACATCACCTCCCCTGACATCACCTCATCATGACATCACTCTCATGACATCATCACCTCATGACATCATGACATCACCTCATCATGACATCACTCCTCATGACATCTCCTCATGACATCACCTTGACATCACCTCCCATGACATCATCATGACATCACTCCATGACATCACCTCCCATGACATCACCTCATGACATCACTCATGACATCACCTCTTGACATCACATCCCATGACATCACCTCCTCATGACATCACCTCATGACATGACCTCCTCATAACATCAACCCATGACATCACCTTTCATGACATCACCTCTTCATTGCATCACCTCTTGACATCACCTTCTCATGACATCATCTCATAACATCACCTCATCATGATGTCACCTCCTCATCACATCACCTCATAACATCACCTCCTCATGACATCACTTCCATGACATCACCACCTCATGACATCATGACATCACCATGACATCATCACATCACCTCATGACATCACTCATGACATCACTTCCTCATGACATCACCTCCTGGCAACACATTCTCATGACATCACCTCCTCATATCACCTTCTCATGACATCACCTTCTCATGACATCACCTTCTCATGACATCACTTCCTGACATAACCTCCTCATGACACTATCTCATGAAATCACATCCTCATGACTTCACCTCCTGATGACATCAACTCATGATATCACCTCCTCATGACATCATCATGACATCATCATGACCTCACCTCCTCATGACATCACATTCTCATATCACCCCATGACATCACCTCATGACATCACCTCCTCATGACATCACCTCCATGACATCACTTCTCATGACATCACCTCATGACATCACTCCCATGACATCACCTTATGACATCACCTCTCATGACATCACATCCTCCTCATGACATCCTCATGACATCACATCACCTCCTGACATCACCTTCTCATGACATCACTTCCATGACATCACCTTCTCATGACATCAGCTCCTCAGGACATCACTTCATGACATCACCTCCCATGACATCACTTCTCATGACATCACCTCATGACATCACCTTCATGACATCACTCCTGACATCACCTCCTCATGACATCACCTTTTTGACATCACTTCTCATGACATCACCTCCACATGACATCACCTTGACATCACCTCCCCTGACATCACCTCCTCATGACATCACCTCCATGACATCACTTTCATGACATCACCTCCATGACATCACTTCTCATGACATCACCCCATGACATCACCTCATGACATCACCTCCTCATGACATCACTTCTCATGACATCACCTCATGACATCACCTCATGACATCACCTTCTCATGACATCACCTCCCATGACATCACCTCATCATCACCTCCTCATGACATCACCTCCTCATGACATCACCTCCACATGACATCAACTCCTCATGACATCACTCCTCATGACATCACTTCCTCATGACATCTCCTCATGACATCACCTCCTTGACATCACCTCATGACATCACCTCATGACATCACCTTCTCATGACATCACCTCCTCTTGACATCACCTCATGACATCACTTTCATGACATCACCCCATGACATCACCTCCCATGACATCACCTCCCATGACATCACTTCTCATGACATCACCTCCATGACATCACTTCCTCATGACATCACTCCCATGACATCACCTCCTTGACATCACCTCCTCATGACATCTCCTCATGACATCACTTCATGACATCACCTCTCATGACATCACTTTCATGACATCACTCATGACATCATTCATGACATCACATCCTCATGACATCACCTTCTGACATCACCTCATGACATCACTTTTATGACATCACCTCATGACATCACTTCTCATGACATCACCTCACCATGACATCACCTTATGACATCACCTCATGACATCACTTTCATGACATCACCTTGACATCACCTCATGACATCATCCTCATGACATCACCTCATGACATCACCATGACATCACTTTGACATCACCTCCTGACATCACCTCCTGACATCACCTCACCATGACATCACCATGACATCACTTCATGACATCATCACCTCCTCAACATCACTTCTCATGACATCACCTCCATGACATCACTCCTCATGACATCACCTCATGACATCATGACATCACCTTTTCATGACATCACTTCTCATGACATCACCTCATGACATCACTTTCATGACATCACCACCTCATGACATCACCTCCTCATGACATCACCTCATGACATCACCTTCTCATCACCTCCTCATGACATCATCACCTCCTTGACATCACCTTTCATGACATCACCTTTTCATGACATCACCATGACATCACCTCATGACATCATGACATCATCATGACATCACCCCATGACATCACTTCTCATGACATCACCTCATGACATCACTCATGACATCACATCCTCCATGACATCACTTCCCATGACATCACTTCTCATGACATCACCATGACATCACCATGACATCACCTCCCCTGACATCACCTTTTATGACATCACCTTATGACATCACCTTCTCATGACATCACCTCATATCACCTCATGACATCATCACCTCATGACATCATCATGACATCACTTCCCATGACATCACTCCCATGACATCACTTTCATGACATCACCTCCATGACATCACTTCTCATGACATCACTCTCATGACATCACTCCTCATGACATCATCTCATGACATCCTCATGACATCACCTCCATGACATCACTTCATGACATCACCTTTCATGACATCATCACCTCATCATCACCTCCTCATCACCTCCTCATGACATCATCATGACATCACTTCTCATGACATCACCTCATGACATCACCTCCTGACATCACCTCTCATGACATCACTTCTCATGACATCACATCCTCCATGACATCACCACCTCATGACATCACCTTCTCATGACATCACCTCCATGACATCATCACCTCATGACATCACCTCATGACATCACCTGACATCACCTCCTCATGACATCACCTTATGACATCACTTCTCATGACATCACTCATCACATCACCTCATGACATCATCATGACATCACCTCCTGACATCACTTTTTTGACATCACCTCATGATCATCACATCACCTCATATCATGACATCACCTGACATCACCTTCTCATGACATCTCTCATGACATCACTCCTTATGACATCACTTCATGACATCACCTTATGACATCACCTTATGACATCACTTCATGACATCACCATGACATCACCTCATGACATCACCTATGACATCACTTCTCATGACATCCTCCTCATGACATCTTCCTCATGACATCACTCCCATGACATCACCATGACATCACCTCATGACATCATCCTGACATCACCTCCTCATGACATCATTTCTCATGACATCCTCATGACATCACTTCATGACATCACCTCCTGACATCACTCATGACATCACCACCTCATGACATCACCTCACAACATCACCTCATGACATCACCTTTTGACATCACCTTTTGACATCACCTCATGACATCACATCACCTCATATCACCTCCTCATGACATCACCTTCTCATGACATCACCTCCTCGACATCACCTCATCATCACCTCATGACATCCTCCCTTGACATCACTCATGATATCACTCATGACATCATCCTCATGACATCACCTCCTCATGACATCACCTCCTCATGGCATCATGTCCTCATGACATCACCTGCTCATATCACCTCCTCATGACATCACCTCCTCATGACATCACCTCTTTATGACATCACCTCATGACATCACTTCTCATGACATCACTCTCATGACATCACCTCCTGACATCACCTCCATGACATCACCTTCATGACATCACCTCCATGACATCACCTTGACATCACCTCTGACATCACCTTTTTATGACATCACCTCCATGACATCACCTCACCATGACATCACCATGACATCACTTCTCATATCACCTCCTGTGACATCACTTCATGACATCACATCATGACATCACTTCCATGACATCACTCCATGACATCATCTCATGACATCACTTCATGGCATCACCTCCCCTGACATCACCTCCATGACATCATCATGACATCATCTCATGACATCACCATGACATCACCTGACATCACCTCCATGACATCACTCCATGACATCACATCCCATGACATCACTTCTCATGACACCTCCATGACATCACCACATGACATCACTTTCATGACATCACCTCCTTGACATCACCTTTTCATGACATCACCTTCATGACATCACCTCATGACATCATGACATCATTTCATGACATCACTCATGACATCACTTCCTCATGACATCACCTCATGATATCACCTTCTCATGATATCACCTACTCATCACATCATTTCATGACATCATTTTTTATGACATCACCTCCTCATAACATCACGTTCTCATATCACCCCATGACATCACCACCTCATGACATCACCTCCTCAAGACTCTATCTTCACATGACATCACTTCCTCATGACATCAACTTATGACATCACTTCCTCATGACATCACCTACTCATGACATCACCTCCTCATAACATCACTCTCTAAAACATCACATCCTCGTGAAATCACTTCCTAATGACAACATGTCATGACATCACATTCTCATGACATCACCTCCTCATGACATTACCCCATGACATCATTTTCTGACATCACCTTCTCATGCCATCACATTCTCATGACATCACCTCCTGACATCACCTCCTCATGACATCACCTCCTGACATCACCTCCTCAAGACATCACCATGACATCACTTTCATGACATCACATCCACATGACATCACATTCTTATGACATTACCTCATGACATCACCTCCTGATGACATCACCTCCCCTGACATCACCTCCTCATGACATCACCTCCTGACATCACCTCATGACATCACCATGACATCACCTTCATGACATCACTCCTTGACATCACCTCCATGACATCACTTCCTGACATCACCTTTCATGACATCACCTTTTGACATCACCTTTTCATGACATCACCTCATGACATCACTTCATGACATCACCTCATGACATCACTCATGATATCACCTCATGACATCCTTTTGACATCACCTCTGACATCACCACCTCATGACATCACCTCATGACATCATTTCATGACATCACCTTGACATCACCTTCTCATGACATCACCTCATGACATCACTTTCATGACATCACCTCCCATGACATCACATCCCATGACATCACCTAATGACATCATTTCCTTATGACATCACCTCATGACATCACCTTCTCATGATATCACCTCATCATGACATCACCTTTTCATGACATCACCTCCTGTGACATCACCATGACATCATCATGACATCACTTCCTCATGATATCACCTCATGACATCATCTTCATGACATCACTTCCCCATGGCATCACCTCCTCCTGACATCACCTCTTTATGACATCACCTCCTTATGACATCACCTTTTTATGACATCACCTCCATGACATCACTTCTCATGACATCACCCATGACATCACTTCCTCATGATATCACCTCCTGACATCACCTCATGACATCATCATGACATCACTTTCCCATGACATCACCTCCCATGACATCACCTCCTCATGACATTTCCTCTCCATGATATCACCTCATGACATCATATCCTAATGACATCACACCATGACATCACCTCCTCACAGAATCACCTTCTCATGACATAACCTCCTCATGATATCACCCCATAACATCACCTCATGACATCACCTTTTCATGACAACCTCCTCATGACCTCACCACATAACATCACCTCATGACATCACCTTAAGACATCAACTTCTCATGACATCACCACATTAAATCACCTTGTGACATCACCTCATGACATCACCTCCTCAAAACATCACCTCCTCATGACATCACTTCCTCATGACATCAACTCATTACATCACCTCATGATATCACCTTCTCATGACATCACCTTCTCATGACATCACTTCCTCATGACATCAACTCATGACATCTCCTCATAATATCACCTCCTCATGATATCATCTACACATGACACCACCTCATCATAAAATCACCTTCTAAAGACATCACCTTCTCATGAAATCACTTTCTAATGACATCACCTCATGACATCACATTCTCATAACACCACCTCCTCATGACATAAACTCCTCATGACATCATTCCATGACATAACCTCCTCATGACATTACCATCTCAGGACATCACCTCATGACATCACCTCCTCAGGATATCACCTAATGACATCACCTTCTCATGACATCACCTCCTCAAAACATCACCTCATGACATCACCTCCTCAAGACATCACCTTCTTATGACATCACTTTTTTATGAAATCACCTCCTCATGACATCACCCCATGGCATCACCTCCTCAGGACATCAACTTCTCATGACATCACCCAATGAAATCACCTCCTCATAACATCATGTTCTCATGACATCACTTTTTAATGACATCACCCCATGACATCACCTTCTCATGACATCACCTCCTCATGACATCACTTTTTAATGACATCACCCCATGACATCACCTTCTCATGACATTACCTCCTCATTACATTACCCCATGATATCACCTCCTCATGACATCACTTTCTCATGACATCACCTCATAACACCTCATGACATCACCTTCATGACATCACCTCATCACATCACATTCTTATGACATCACTTCCTCATGACATCACCTTCTCATTGCATCACCTCCTCATTATATCACCATATCATGACATCACCTCCTCATGACATCACTTCCTCATGACATCACTTCCTCATTACATAACCTCCTCATGACATCACCTCATTAACTAACATCCTCATGACATCTCCTTCTCATGACATCACCCCATGGCATCAACTCCTCATGACATCACCTTCTCAGGACATCACCCAATGACATCACCTTCTCATAACATTACATCCTCATGATATCACCTTTTCAGGACATCACCTCCTTATGACATCATCCCATGACATCATCCCATGATATCACATCCTCATGACATCCCCACTTCATGACATCACCTCATGACTTCACCTCATATCACCTTCTCCTTGACATCACTCATGACATCACCTTCATGACATCATCTCATGACATCTTCATGACATCACCTCTCATGACATCACCTCATGACATCATTTCATGACATCATCATGACATCACCTTTCATGACATCACTCATGACATCACCTTCTCATGACATCACCATGACATCACTCTCATGACATCACCATGACATCACTTTTCATGACATCACTCTCATGACATCATTTCATGACATCACCTCTTCATGACATCACCTCTCCTTGACATCACTCCTTGACATCACCTTATGACATCACTTCCCTTGACATCACTCCTCATGACATCATTTCATGACATCACTTTCCCCATGGCATCACCTCCCCCTGACATCACCTCATGACATCATCTCATGACATCACTTTTCATGACATCACTTTTCATGACATCACCTCATGACATCTCATGACATCACCATGACATCACCTCCTCATGACATCACCTCCTCATAACACCACCTCATGACATAACCTCCTCATGACATCCTCATGACATCACTCATGACATCAACTTCATAAGACATCACTTTTTCATGACATTATTTTCTCATGACATCACCTCATGACTTCACCTCATGATATCACCTCCTCATGGTATCACCTTCTCAGGATATCACCTTCTCATGAAATCACCTCATGACTTCACCTCTTAAAATCACCTCCTCATGACATCACCTCATGACATCAAATTCTCATCACATCACCTCATCACATCACCTTCTTATGACATCACCACATGACATCAGCTTTTCATGACATCACCTTCTCGTGACATCACCTCATGACATCATCTCATGACATCACTTCCTCATGACATCACCTTATGACATCACCTCTGACATCACCTCTCATGACATCACCTTTCATGACATCACCTCATGACATCACTTCTCATGACATCACCACCTCATGACATCACCACCTCATGACATCTTTCTCATGACATCACCTCTCCTTGACATCACCCATGACATCACATCCTCCATGACATCACTTCCTCATGACATCCTCCTCATGACATCATCCCCATGACATCATCCCATGGCATCACCACCTCCTGACATCACCTCATGACTTTACCTCCTAAAGACAACACATCCTCATGACATCATTTCCTCATGACATCACCTCATATCACCTCCACATGATATCATCTCCTCATGACATCACCTCCTCATGACACCACCTTATGACATAACCTCATAAAATCACCTCATGACATCACCTCATGACATCACATCTTCATGACATCACCCCATGACATCACCTATTCATGACATCACCTCCTTAGGAGATCACCTCCTCATGACATCACCTTCTTATGACATCAACTCCTCATGACATCACCTCCTCATGACATCACCTGATGACATCACCTCCTCATGACATCACCTGATGACATCACCTCCTCATGACATCACCTTCTGATGACATCACCTCATGACATCACATCCTCATAACATCACCTCCTCATGATATCACCTCATGACATTAACTTCTCAGGACACTACTTCCTCTTGACATCACCTCCTCATGACATTACTTTCTCATGACATCACCTCATGAAATCATCTCATGACATCACTTCCTCATGACATCACCTCCTCATGACATCACCCCATGAAGTCACCTCCTCATGACATCACCACATGACATCACTTCCTCATGACATCACCTCTTCATGACATCACTTTGACATCACCTCCTGACATCACCTCATGACATCTTTCTCATGACATCACTTTCATGACATCATTTCATGACATCACCTTATGACATCACTTCCTGATGACATCACCTCCTCAGGACATTACCTACTTATGACATCACCTCCTCATGACATCACATTCTTATGACATCACTTCCTCATAACATCAACCCATGACATCACCACTTCATGACATCACCTCCTCATGACATCACCTCCTCATGACATCAGTTCCTCATGACATCATTTCCTCATGACATAACTTCCTCATATCAACCCATGACATCACCTTTTCATGACATCACCTCCTCATGACATCACCTCATGACATCACCTTTTGATGACATCATTCCATAACATCACCTTCTCATGACATCAACTCCTCATAACATCACCTCATGAGATCACCTTATGACCTCACTTTCTCATGAAATTACTTCCTGATGACATCACATTTTCATGATATCATCTCATGGCATCTCCTGATGACATCACCTCATTACCTCACCTTCTCATGAAATCACCTTATGACCTCTTTTTCTCATGACATCAATTCCTCATGACATCACCACCTCATGACATCATGTCACCACATCACATATGATGAACATCACTTACCCACAACATCCCAACACCACGACATCACTTCCCCATGACATCACCTCCTCACATCACCCCATGATATCACCTTATGACATCACCTCCTCATGACATCACCTGATCACATCACCTCCTGATGACATCACCTTCTCATGACATCACCTCATTACATCACCTCTTCATAAAATCACCTCATGATATCACCTCATGACATCAATTTCTCATGACATTACTTCCTCTGAACATCACCTCTTCCATGACATTACTTTCTCCTGTCATTACCTTATGATATCACCTCCTGACATCACCTCCTCATGACATCTTCTACTTTTGACATCACTTCCTCATAACATCAACCCATGACATCACCCCTTTATGACATCACCTTCTCATGAAATCACCTCCTCATGACATCACTCCTCATGACATCAACTTCTCATGACATCATTTCCTCATATCACTTCCTCATGACATCACCCCATTACATCACCTTCTCATGAAATTACTTTTTCATTATGTCACCTCGTCATGACATCACCTTCTGATATCACTTCCTCATAACATCACTTCCTCATGACATCACCCTATGACATCACCTTCTGAAGACAACACCTCCTCATGACATCTTTTCCTCATGACCTCACTTCCCTATGATATCAACTCATGATATCTCCTTCTTTTGAAATCACCTTCTCATGACATCCCCTCCTCATGACATCACCCCTTTTAATCACCTCTTTGTGACATCACTTTCTGATGACATCACCTTCTCAGGACATCACCTCATGACATCACCTCTTCATGACATGAACTCATGACATCACCTCATAACATCACCTCCACATGACATCACCTCCTCATTACATCACTTCCCATGACATCACCTATTGACATCACCTCCTCATGACAACACCCCATGACATCATTTACTCATGACATCACTTTCTCATAACATCACCTCCACATGAAATCACCTCATGACATCACCTTTTCATGACATCACCTCATGACATCATCTCCTCATGACATCCCCTTCTCATGACATCACCTTCTCATGACATCACCTCATGACATCACCTTTTCATGACATCAGTTTCTCATGACATCACCTCATCACATTATCTTTTCATGACATCACTTTCTCATGACATCACCTCCTCATGACATCACCTCATCATATCACCTCCTCATGACATCACCTCATGACATCACCTTCTCATGACATCACCTTTTCATGACATCACCTCATGACATCACCTCCACCTTATGACATCACCACCTTATGACATCACCTTTTCATGACATCATCATGATATCACCTCCTCATGACATCACCTTTTCATGACATCACCTTCTCATGACATCACCTTCATGACATCACTTCTCATGACATCACCTCCTTATGACATCACCTTTTCATGACATCACATCCTCATGACATCACCCTGACATCACCTTTGACATCACCTCCCATGACATCACCTCTCATGACATCCTCATGACATCACTTCTCATGACATCACATCCTCCATGACATCATCTTCCTGACATCACCTCCTCATGACATCATCCCTATGACATCACTTCCCCATGGCATCACCTCTCCCTGACATCACCTCCTTATGATGTCACTTTTATATCATCACCTTCTTTATCACATCACCTCACCTATGACATCACCTCATGACATCCTCCTCATGACATCACTTCTCATGACATCACTCTCATGACATCACCTCCCATGACATCACCTCCAATGACATCACCTTTTCATGACTTCACCTCCCATCTCATGACATCATCTCATGACATTACCTCTACATGACATCACTACCTCATGACATCATGTCCCATGACATCACCTCCTCATGACATCACCTCCTCATGACATCACCTTTTCATGACATCACCTCCTCATGACATCACCTTTTCATGACATCACCTCCTCATGACATCACCTTTTCACATCACCTCATGACATCACCTCATGACATCACTTTCTCATGACATCACCTCATGACATCACCTCATGATATCACCTCCTCATGACATCACCTTCTCATGACATCACCTTATGACATCACCTTCATGACATCACCATGACATCACCTCCTGACATCACCTTTTTATGACATCATCTCATGACATCACCTCATGACATTACCTTTTCATGGCATCACCTTCTCATGACACCACCTCACATCACCTCCTGACATCACCTTTCATGACATCATCATGACATCATCCTCATGACATCACCTCATTACATCACCTCATGACCTCTCATGATCACCTCATGACATCACGTTTTCATTACATCACTTCCTCATGACATCACCCTCTCATGACATCACTCCTCATGACATCACTTCTCATGACATCACTCCTCATGACATCACCTCCTCCTTGACATCACCTCATCATGACATCACTCATGACATCACCTCCTTGACATCACCTTTTCATGACATCACCTCCATGACATCACCTCATCATGACATCACTCTCATGACATCCTTCATGACATCACATGACATCACTTCTCATGACATCACCTCCTGACATCACCTTCTTATGACATCACCTCATGACATCACCTCCTGACATCACCTCATGACATCACCTCTCATGACATCACTTTTATGACATCACCTTCCTCATGGCATCACCTCCTTGACATCCTCCTCATGACATCACCTTATGACATCACCTTTGACATCACCTCCTGACATCATGACATCACCATGACATCACCCCATGACATCACCTTCTGACATCACCTCTCATGACATCACCTGACATCACCTCCATGACATCACATCCTCCATGACATCACTTCTCATGACATCATCATGACATCACCTGACATCACCTCCCATGACATCACCTCCCATGACATCATTTCATGACATCACCTCCTCATCACATCACCTCATGACATCACCTCCTCCTGACATCACCTTTTCATGACATCACCTCATGACATCATCTCATGACATCATGACATCACATGACATCACCTTCTTATGACATCACCTCCCATGACATCATTTCCTCATGACATCCTCTCATGACATCACTCCTCATGACATCATGACATCACCTCCACATGACATCACCTCCCATCACCTGACATCACCTTTCATGACATCTCCTTATGACATCACCTCCTCATGACATCACCTCCATGACATCACTCTCATGACATATCACCTTCTCATGACATCACCCCATGACATCACCTCCTCATGACATCTCATGACATCACTTCTCATGACATCACCTCCTCATGACATCACCTCATGACATCACCTTCTCATGACATCATCATGACATCACCTATGACATCACCTCATGACATCACCTGACATCACCTCCTCACATCACCTCATGACATCACCTCCCATCACCTCCTCATCACATCACCTCATGACATCACTTTCATGACATCACTTCCTCATGACATCTCATGACATCACTTTCATGACATCACCTCATGACATCATCATGACATCACCTTATGACATCACCTTCTCATGACATCACCACCTCATGACATCATCTCATGACATCACCACCTCATGACATCACCTCTTGACATCACCTTATGACATCACCTCATGACATCCTCATGACATCACCCCATGACATCACCTTATGACATCACTTCCATGACATCACCTCCTGACATCACCTTCATGACATCACTTCCATGACATCACCATGACATCACCTCCTGACATCACCTCCTGACATCACCTCCTCATGACATCACCTCTCATGACATCACCTCCTGACATCACCTCATGACATCACCTCCTGACATCACCTGACATCACCTCTGACATCACCTCCTCACATCACCTCATGACATCATGACATCACTTTCATGACATCACCTCCTGACATCACCTCACATCACCTCCTGACATCACCTTCTGACATCACCTCCTCATGACATCACCTTATGACATCACCTCATGACATCACCTCATGACATCATGACATCACTCATGACATCACATCCTCATGACATCACCTCCTCATGACATCCTTCATCATCCTCATGACATCACCTCATATCACCTCCTCATGATCACCTCCATGACATCACTTCTGACATCACCTCATGACATCACTTCTGACATCACCTCATGACATCACCTCCTGACATCACCTCCCATGACATCCTTCATGACATCACCTCCTGACATCACCTCATATCACCTCCTTATGACATCACCTTTTATCAAATCACCTCATGACATCACCTCACCATGACATCACCCCATGACATCACTTCTCATGACATCACCTCCCATGACATCACTCATGACATCACATTCATGACATCACTTCCTGTACTCCATGACATCATCTCATGACATCACTTCCTGACATCACCTCCCCTGACATCACCTCCATGACATCACTCATGACATCACCTTCATGACATCACATGACATCACCTTATGACATCACCTCATGACATCACATCCTCATGACATCCTCATGACATCACCTCATGACATCACCTTCTCATGATCACCTCCATGACATCACCTCATGACATCATCTCATGACATCACCTTCATGACATCACCTTTTCATGACATCACCTCTTCATGACATCACCTCATGACATCACTTCTGACATCACCATGACATCACTTTCATGACATCTCCTCATGACATCACCATGACATCACCTCTCATGACATCACCTCTCATGACATCATCATGACATCATGACATCACCTCCTCATGACATCACGTTCTCATGACATCACCCCATGACATCACCACCTCATGACATCACCTCCTGACATCACTCATGACATCACCTCCTCATGACATCACTTCCTCATGACATCACTTCTCATGACATTACCTCTCCATGACATCACCTCTGACATCACTTCTCATGACATCACCTTTTCATGACATCACCTTCTCATGACATCACCTCTGACATCACTTCCTCATGACATCACTTTCATGACATCACCCCATGGCAACACCTCATGACATCACCTCACATCACCTCATGACATCACCTCCTTATGACATCACTTCCTCATGACATCATCCCATGACATCACTTCCTCATGACATCACCTCATGACATCTCCTCATGACATCATCCTCATGACATCACCCCATGACATCACTCCTCATGACATCACCTCATGACATCACCTCCTTGACATCACCTCACCATGACATCACATCCTCCATGACATCACCATGACATCACTTCTCATGACATCACCCTGACATCACCTTTTGACATCAACTCCTCATAACATTACATCCTCATGACATCACCTCCTCTTGACATCACCTCCTACTGACATCACCTTCTCATTATATCACCTCCTCATAACATCACCTTCTCATGACATCATTCCATGACATCACCTGCTCATAACATCACCTCCTCATGACATCACCTCATGACTTCACCTCATAATATCGCCTCCTCATGACATCACCTCATGACATCACTTCATGACATATCCTCTTCATGACATCACCTCATGAAATCACATCCTCATGACATCTCCTCTTCATGACATCACCCCATGGCATCAACTCATGACATCACCACCTGAGGACATCACCTTTAGACATCAACTTTTCATAACATTACATCCTCATGACATCACCTCCTCTTGACATTGCCTTCTAATGACATCACCTCCTCATATCACCTCCTTATGACATCACCTTCACATGACATCATCTTATGACATCACCTTTTATGAAATCACCCCCTCATGACATCACCTCATGACTTCACCTCATAACATCGCCTCCTCATGACATCACCTCATGACATCACTTCTTCATGACATAACCTCATGACATCACCTCTTCATGACATCACCTTCTCATGACATCACTTCCTCATGACATCACCTCCTCATGACATCAGCTTTTCATGACATCACTTTCTCATGACATCATTTCATGACCTCACCTTCTCATAACATCACCCCATGGCATCACCACATCACGACATCTCGTCCCCATGACATCACGTTTCCACATCATCACCTTTTCACCCCATCACCTCATGACATCACCTCCTCATAACATCACCCCATGGCATCACCTCCCCTGACATCACCTCTCATGACATCACTTTCTCATGACATCACCTCTGACATCACCTCTGACATCACCTCATGACATCACCTTATGACATCACCTCATGACATCACCATGACATCACCTCATGACATCCTCATGACATCACCTCATGACATCCTCATGACATCACCTCATGACATCACCTTCTCATGGCATCACCTCCCCTGACATCACTTCCTTATGACATCACCTTTTATGACATCACCTTTTATGACATCACCTCCCTGACATCACCTCACCATGACATCACCCCATGACATCACCTCCTCTTGACATCACCTCATGACATCACTCATGACATCACCTCCTGACATCACCTTCTTATGACATCACTTCTCATGACATCCTCATGACATCACCTCTTCATGGCATCACCTCCCCTGACATCACCTTATGACATCACTTCCTTATGACATCACCTTCTTATGACATCACCTCCTGACATCACCTCTGACATCACCTCTGACATCACCTCTTCATGACATCATCTCATGACATCATCCCATGACATCACCTCCTCTGACATCACCTTTTCATGACATCACCTCCATGACATCACTTTCATGACATCACCACCTCATGACATCACTCCTCATGACATCATCTCATGACATCCTCATGACATCACCTCATCATGACATCACCTTTTCATGACATCATCTCCTTATGACATAACCTCCTCATGACATCACCCCATGGCATCAACTTCTCATGATATCACCTTCTCAGGACATCACCCAATGACATCACCTCCTCATAAGATTACATTCTCATGACATCACTTTCTCTTGACATCACCTCCTCATGACATCACCTCCCATCACCTCCTCATGACTTCACTTCCTAATGACATAACACCATGACATCACCTCCTCATGACATCACCTTATCATGACATCACCTCTTCATGGCATCACCTGATGACATCACCTTTTCATGACATCATTTCATGACATCACCTTCTCATGACATCACCTCCTCATGACATCACCCCATGACATCACCTCCTCATGACATCACTTCCTCATGACATCACCTCATATCACCACATGATATCACCTCTTTCTGACATCACCTCATTAAATCACCTTCTTATGACATCACTTCCTCATGACATCACCTTCTCAATACATCACCTCCTCATAATATCACCTTCTCATGACATCACCTCCTCATGACATCACCTCCTCATGACATCACTTCCTCATGATATATCCTTCTCATGACATCACCTCATGAAATCACATCCTCATGACATCTCCTCTTCATGACATCACCCCATGGCATCAACTCCTCCTGACATCACCACCTGAGGACATCACCCCATGACATCAACTCCTCATAACATTACATCCTCATGACATCACCTCCTCTTGACATCACCTCCTACTGACATCACCTTCTCATTATATCACCTCCTCATAACATCACCTTCTCATGACATCATTCCATGACATCACCTTCTAATGAAATCACCTCCTCATGACATCACCTCATGACTTCACCTCATAACATCGCCTCCTCATGACATCACCTCATGACATCACTTCTTCATGACATATCCTCTTCATGACATCACCTCATGAAATCACATCCTCATGACATCTCCTCTTCATGACATCACCCCATGGCATCAACTCATGACATCACCACCTGAGGACATCACCTTTAGACATCAACTTTTCATAACATTACATCCTCATGACATCACCTCCTCTTGACATTGCCTTCTAATGACATCACCTCCTCATATCACCTCCTTATGACATCACCTTCACATGACATCATCTTATGACATCACCTTTTTATGAAATCACCCCCTCATGACATCACCTCATGACTTCACCTCATAACATCGCCTCCTCATGACATCACCTCATGACATCACTTCTTTATGACATAACCTCATGACATCACCTCTTCATGACATCACCTTCTCATGACATCACTTCCTCATGACATCACCTCCTCATGACATCAGCTTTTCATGACATCACTTTCTCATGACATCATTTCATGACCTCACCTTCTCATAACATCACCCCATGGCATCACCACATCACGACATCTCGTCCCCATGACATCACGTTTCCACATCATCACCTTTTCACCCCATCACCTCAACACGCCATCACTTTCACACAACATCACCTTCTCACCACATCACTTTTTCATGACATCACCTCCATATGACATCACCTCCTCATGACTTCACCTCATGACATCACCTTTCATGGCTTTTTTTATGACATCACCTCTGACATCACCTTCTCATGACATCACCTCCTTGACATCACCTCATGACATCATGACATCACCATGACATCACCTTCTCATGACATCACTTCCCATGACATCATCTTCATGACATCACTTTCATGACATCACCTCCATGACATCACCTTCATGACATCACTTTCTCATGACATCACCTCCTCATGACATCACCTCATGACATCATCACCTCATGACATCACTTCCTCATGACATCTCCTCCTCATGACATCACTTCCCATGACATCACCTTTTATGACATCACCATGACATCACCTCATGACATCACCTCCTGACATCACCTCCTCATGACATCACCTTTTCATGACATCACCTCATGACATCACCTCATGACATCACCTCCTCATGACATCCTCATGACATCACTTCCTCATGACATCACCTCATGACATCATCTCATGACATCACCTTTTAATGACATCACTTTCTTATGACATCACCTCATTACATCACCTTCTCATGACATCACCTCCTCATGACATCACCTCCTCATGACATCACCTTCTCATGACATCACCTTATGACATCACCTCTGACATCACCTTCATGACATCACTCATGACATCACCTCCTCATGACATCACCTCCTGACATCACCTCATCATGACATCACCTCCTCATGACATCACCTTTTCATGACATCACCTTCTCATGGCACCACCTCCTTTTGACATCTTCTTTCTATAGTTTCACTCCTATTATATCATCACCATTTTTATCAAATCACCTGACCCCTGACATCACCTCACCCATCACCACCCAATGGCATTTCTCTCCGTATCACCTCTACTGTGACATCACTCATGACATCACCTCATGACATCATCATGACATCACCTCCATGACATCATCTCATGACATCACTTCCCTGACATCACCTCCCCTGACATCACCTCCTTATGATGTCACTCCTATTATATCATCACCTTCTTATGACATCACCTCACCTATTATATCACCTCATCAACTCCTCATGACATTACCTCAGGACATCACTCAATGACATCACCTTCTCATGATGTCACCTCCTTATGACATCACCACATGACATTATCTTTTCATGACAACACCTTCTTATGGCATCACCTTTTCATGTCATCCCCTCTTCATTGCATCACCTGATGACAACAGCTTCTAATTACATCATCCCATGAAATCAACTTTTCATGACATCACTTCCTCATGACATCACCTCATGATATCACCTCTGACATCACCTCTGACATCACCTCCTCATGACATCACCTCCTTATGACATCACCTCCTCATGACATCACTTCTCATGACATCACCCCATGACATCACCACCTCATGACATCACCTCTCATGACATCACCTTCATGACATCACTCCTCATGACATCACCTTGACATCACCTCATATCACCTCCTCATGATCACCTCATGACATCACTTCCCATGACATCACTTTTCATGACATCACCTCCTGACATCACCTCTCATGACATCACCTCATGATCACCTCATGACATCACCTCATGACATCACCTCATGACATCACCTTCTGACATCACCTCATGACATCACTCATGACATCACCTCCTCCTGACATCACCTTTCATGACATCACCTCCATGACATCACCCTCATGACATCACCTCATGACATCACTTCCCATGACATCACCTATGACATCACCTTCATGACATCACCTCTCATGACATCACTCATGACATCACCTCCTCACATCACCTCATGATCACCTCCTGACATCACCTTTCATGACATCACCTCATCATGACATCACCATCTCATGACATCATTTCATGACATCACCTCCATGACATCACCCCATGACATCACCTCTGACATCACCTCCTTGACATCACCTCCATGACATCACTTTCTCATGACATCACCTTCTCATGACATCACTTTTCATGACATCACCTACCCATGACATCACCTCACCATGACATCACCTCATGACATCACCTCTTCATGACATCACTTCCTTATGACATCACTTCCTTATGACATCACTTCCTCATGACATCACCTCATGACATCACCCCATGACATCACTTTCTCATGACATCACCTCCTGACATCACCTCTTCATGACATCACCCCATGACATCACTTTCTCATGACATCACCTCCTTGACATCACCTCCTCATGACATCCTCTCATGACATCACCTCCATGACATCACCCCATGACATCATCTCATGACATCACCTCCTCATGACATCACCTTCTCATGACATCACCTCCTCATGACATCACCCCATGACATCACCTCATGACATCACCTTTTCATGACAACCTCCTCATGACATCACCACATAACATCACCTCCTGACATCACCTTTTGACATCACCTCCCATGACATCATTTCATGACATCACCTCCTCATGACATCACCTCCTCATGACATCACTTCCTCATGACATCACTCATGACATCACCTCATGACATCACCTTCTCATGACATCACCTTCTCATGACATCACTTCCTCATGACATCAACTCATGACATCTCCTCATGATATCACCTCCTCATGACATCACCTCCATGACATCACCTCCTTATGACATCACCTTCTGACATCACCTCATGACATCACTTTTCATGACATCACCTCTGACATCACTTCTCATGACATCACCTCATGACATCCTCATGACATCATTCCATGACATCACCTCCTGACATCACCTCTCATGACATCACCTCATGACATCCTCCTCATGACATCACCTTATGACATCACCTTCTCATGACATCACCTCCTCATGACATCACCTCATGACATCCTCCTCATGACATCACCTTCATGACATCACCTTTTGACATCACCTCCATGACATCACCCATGACATCACCTCCTCATGACATCACTTCTCATGACATCATCATGACATCACCTCTCATGACATCATTTCTCATGACATCACTTTCATGACATCACCCATGACATCACCTTCTCATGACATCCTCCTCATGACATCACCTTTCATGACATCACCCATGACATCACCTTCTCATGACATCACCTCCTCATGACATCACCCCATGACATCACCTCCTCATGACATCACTTCTCATGACATCCTCATGACATCACCTCCTTGACATCACCTCTCATGACATCCTCATGACATCACTTTCTCATGACATCACTTCCTCATGACATCACCCATGACATCACCTCCTCATGACATCACCTTGACATCACCTCCTCATGACATCACTTCCTCATGACATCATGACATCACCTCCTTGACATCACCTCCTCATGACATCACCTCCTTATGACATCACCTCCTTGACATCACCTCATGACATCACCCATGACATCACTCCTCATGACATCACCTTCTCATGACATCACCCATGACATCACCTTCTCATGACATCACATCCTTCATGACATCACCTTTCATGACATCACCTCCATGACATCATCCTCATGACATCACCTCCCATGACATCACCTCCTGACATCACCTTCATGACATCACCTCATGACATCACCTCATGACATCACCTCTGACATCACCTCATGACATCACCTTCATGACATCATCTCATGACATCACCTTCATGACATCACCTCCTCATGACATCACCTCCATGACATCACCTTTCATGACATCACCTTATGACATCACCTTTCATGACATCACCTTCTCATGACATCACCCATGACATCACCCATGACATCACTTTCATGACATCACTCATGACATCACCATGACATCACCTCTCATGACATCACCTCCTTGACATCACCTCATGACATCACCCATGACATCACTCATGACATCTCCTCATGACATCATCCTCATGACATCACTTTCATGACATCACTCCTCATGACATCACCTCTCATGACATCCTCATGACATCACTCATGACATCACTTTCATGACATCACCTCATGACATCATCATGACATCACCTCCTCATGACATCACCTCCTCATGACATCACCTCTGACATCACCTCATGACATCACCTCCTCATGACATCCTCATGACATCACCCATGACATCACTTCCCATGACATCACTTTCTCATGACATCACCTGACATCACTTCTCATGATATCACCTCCTCATGACATCACCTTCTCATGACATCACCTTCTGACATCACCTCATGACATCACCTCTTGACATCACCTCCTCATGACATCACCTCCTTGACATCACCTTCTCATGACATCACCTCATGACATCACCTCCTTGACATCACCTCATGACATCACCTTTTCATGACATCACCTTCATGACATCACCTCATGACATCATGACATCACTCATGACATCACCTTCTCATGACATCACCTTTTCATGACATCACCATGACATCACCTCCTTGACATCACCTCCCATGACATCACTCATGACATCACCTCATGACATCACTTTTCATGACATCACCTCCTCATGACATCACCCATGACATCATCATGACATCACCTCCATGACATCATCCTCATGACATCCTCCTCATGACATCACCTCCCATGACATCACTTCCCATGACATCACATCCTCATGACATCACTTCCTCATGACATCACATCCTCATGACATCATTTCCTCATGACATCACCTCATGACATCACCTCCTGACATCACCTCCTCATGACATCACCTCCTCATGACATCACCTCCTTGACATCACCTCATGACATCACCTCATGACATCACCTCATGACATCACATCTTCATGACATCACCCCATGACATCACCTATTCATGACATCACCTCCTTAGGAGATCACCTCCTCATGACATCACCTTCATGACATCAACTCCTCATGACATCACCTCCTCATGACATCACCTGATGACATCACCTCCTCATGACATCACCTCATGACATCACCTCTCATGACATCACCTTCTCATGACATCACCTCATGACATCACCTCCTCATGACATCACCTCCTCATGACATCACCTCATGACATCACCTTCTCATGACATCACTTCCTCATGACATCACCTCCTCATGACATCACTTCTCATGACATCACCTCATGACATCATCCTCATGACATCACTTCCTCATGACATCACCTCCTCATGACATCACCTCATGAAGTCACCTCCTCATGACATCACCACATGACATCACTTCCTCATGACATCACCTCTTCATGACATCACTTTATGAAGTCACCTCCTCAAGACTTCACCTCATGACATCACCTACTCATGATGTCACCTTTTCATGAAATCATCATGACATCACCTCATGACATCACCATGACATCACCTCATGACATCCTCCTCATGACATCACCTCCTCATGACATCCTCCTCATGACATCACTTCATGACATCACTTCCTCATGACATCACCCCATGACATCACTTCCTCATGACATCACCTCCTCATGACATCACCTCCTCATGACATCACCTCCTCATGACATCCTCATGACATCACCTCTCATGACATCACCTTTTGACATCACCTCCTCATGACATCACCTCATGACATCATGACATCACTTCATGACATCACTTCTCATGACATCACCTCCTGACATCACCTCCTTGACATCACCTCATGACATCACTTCTCATGACATCACTTCATGACATCACATTTTCATGATATCATCTCATGGCATCACCTGATGACATCACCTCATGACCTCACCTTCTCATGAAATCACCTTATGACATCACCTTCTCATGACATCAATTCCTCATGACATCATCACCTCATGACATCATGACATCACCTCATGACATCACCATGACATCACTTCCTCATGACATCATCATGACATCACCTCCATGACATCACCTCCTCATGACATCACCCCATGATATCACCTTATGACATCACCTCCTCATGACATCACCTGACATCACCTCTTGACATCACCTCTCATGACATCCTCATGACATCACCTCCTTGACATCACCTCATGACATCACTCCTCATGACATCACTTCTCATGACATCACTTCTCATGACATCACCTCTTCATGACATCACTTCTCATGACATCACTCTCATGACATCATCACCTCCTCATGACATCCTCATGACATCCTCCTCATGACATCACCTCTTCATGACATCACCTTCTGACATCACCTCATGACATCACTCCTCATGACATCACCTCTCCATGACATCACTTCCTCATGACATCACTTCCTCATGACATCACCCATGACATCACCTTCTCATGACATCACTTTTCATGACATCACCTCTCATGACATCACCTTCATGACATCACTTCCTTATGACATCACTTCCTCATGACATCACCCATGACATCACCTTCTGACAACACCTCCTCATGACATCACTTCCTCATGACATCACTTCCTCATGACATCACCTCATGACATCACCTTGATATCACCTCCCCATGACATCACCTCATCATGACATCACCTTTTAATCACCTCTTTGTGACATCACCTTCTGACATCACCTTCTCAGGACATCACCTCATGACATCACCTCTTCATGACATCAACTCATGACATCACCTCCTTGACATCACCTCCTCATGACATCACCTCCATGACATCATTTCATGACATCACTTTTCATGACATCACCCATGACATCACCTCCTCATGACATCACCCATGACATCACCTTTTCATGACATCACCTTCTCATGACATCACCTCCACATGAAATCACCTCATGACATCACCTTTTCATGACATCACCTCATGACATCACCTCATGACATCACCTTCTGACATCACCTCATGACATCACCTCCTTGACATCACCTTTTCATGACATCATCCTCATGACATCACCTCATTACATCACCTCATGACATCAACTTCTCATGACATCACCTCCTCATGACATCATTTTCTCATGACATCACCTCCTCATGACATCACCTCTCATGACATCACCTTCTCATGACATCACCTTTTCATGACATCACCTCATGACATCACCTCATGACATCTCATGACATCACCTTATGACATCACCTTTCATGACATCAAATCATGACATCACCTCCTCATGACATCACCTTTTCATGACATCACCTTCTCATGACATCACCTCATGACATCACTTCTCATGACATCACTTCTCATGACATCATTTCATGACATCACCTTTTCATGACATCACATCCTCATGACATCACCCATGACATCACCTTTTCATGACATCACCTCATGACATCACCTCTCATGACATCACCTCATGACATCACCTCATGACATCACATCCTCCATGACATCACTTCCTCATGACATCACTTCTCATGACATCACTTCTCATGACATCACTTCCCATGACATCACCTCTGACATCACCTTTTCATGACATCACCTTTTCATGACATCACTTCATGACATCATCCTCATGACATCACCTCACCTCCTCATGACATCACTTCTCATGACATCATCCCCATGACATCACATCCTCATGACATCACCCCATGACATCACCTTTTTATTACATCACCTCCCATCACATCATATCTCCATCACATTACCTCTCCATGAAATCACTACCTCATGACATCATGTCCCATGACATCACCTCCTCATGACATGACCTTTTCATGGCATCATGTCCTCATGACATCACCTTTTCATGACATCACCTCCTCATGACATCACCTTTTCATATCACCTACTCATGACATCACCTTTTCATGAAATTACTTTCTCATGAAATCCTCATGACATCACCTCATGCTCTCACCTCCTCATGACATCACCTTCTCATGACATGACTTTCTCATGACGTCACCTTATAACATCAACTCTTCATGACATCACCTTTTTATGACATCATTTTCTCATGACATCACCTCATGACATTACCTTTTCATGGCATCACCTTCTCATGACACCACCTCATGACATCACCTCCTCATGACATCACTTCCTCATGACATCTAATCATGATATCACATCCTCATGACATGACTTTCTCATTACATCACCTCATGACATTAACTCTTAATGATGTCACCTCCTCATGACATCACGTTTTCATTACATCACTTCCTCATGACATCACCCTCTCATGACATCACATCCTCGTGACATAATTAGCTCAAGACATCAGCTCCTCATGACATCACCTCATGACATCACCATGACATCACCTCTTCATGACATCACCTTCATGACATCACCTTCATGACATCACTTCCTCATGACATCACTTCATGACATCACTTCTCATGACATCACCTCTCCATGACATCACTTTCATGACATCACCTCCTCATGACATCATGACATCACCATGACATCACCTCCTGACATCACCTTTTCATGACATCACCTTCTGATGACATCACCCCATGACATCACCTCCTCATGACATCATCCCATGACATCACTTCCTCATGATATCACCTCATGGCATTACCTCAAGACATCACATCCTCTTGACACAACCTATTCATGACATCACCTCATTACATCACCTCCTCATGACATCAACTTATCATGACATCACCTTATCACATCACCTTTTCATTACATCACGTCCTCATGACATTTTTTACAACATCATTTTCTCATGAAATCACTTTATGATGACATCACCTCATGACATCACCTCCCCATGACATCACCTCATGAAATCACCTCCTCATGACATCACCTTCTCATCACATCATTCCATGACATCACTTTTTTATGACATCAGTTCCTTATGACATCACCTTTTCATTAGATCACTTCATGACATCACCTTCTCATGACATCACCTTCACATGACATCACGTTTTAATGACATGACCCCATGACATCACCTTCTCATGACATCACCTCCTCATGACATCACTTCCTCATGACATCACCATGACATCACCTCCTCATGACATCACTTTTTCATGACATCACCTCTTCATGACATCACCTGATGACATCATCTTCTCATGACATCACCTTCTCATGACATTACCTCCTCATCACATCACCCCATGACATCACCTCCTCATGACATCACTTCCTCATGATATCACCTCATATTACCACATGACATCACCTCTTTATTACATCACCTCATTAAATCACCTTCTTATGACATCATTTTCTCATGACATCACCTCCTCATCACATCACCTCCTCATCACATCATTCCATGACATCACTTTTTTATGAATTTACCTCCTCATGACATCACCCCATGAAATCAACTTTTCATATCACATCCTAATGACATTTCCTTCTCATATCACCTCCTCATGACATCACATCCTCATGACATTACCTTTTTATGACATCTCCTTCTCATGACATCATCTTATGACAGCACATCTTCATGACATCACCTTCTCATGACATAACCTCATAACATAACCTCCTCTTTACATCACCTTATGACATCACCTCATGACATCACTTCCTCATGACATCACTTCCTCATGACATCACCTCATGACATCACCTCCTCATGACATCACCTTCTTATGACATCACCTTATGACATCACCCATGACATCACTTCATGACATCACCTTTTCATGACATCACCTTCTTATGACATCACCCCATGACATCACCTCTCCATTACATCACCTCACCTATGACATCACCTCCTGACATCACCTCATGACATCACCTCATCATGACATCACCTCATGACATCACCTTTTCATGACATCACATGCCCCATGACATCTCTTTTCCATTACATCACCTTCCATGAAATCACCTCTCCATGACATCACCTTTTTATGACATCACTTCCTCATGACATCACTTTTCATGACATCACCTCCTCAAGACATCACCTCCTCATGACATCACTTTCTCATGACATCACCTCATGACATCACCTTCTCATGACATCACCTCTTCATGACATCACCTTTTCATGACATCATTCCATGACATCACCTCATGACATCACATCCTCATGACATCACCTCCTCATGACATCACTTTCTCATGACATCACCTCATGACATCACCTTTTCATGACATCACCTTCTCATGACATCACCTCCTTATGACATCACCTCATGAAATCACATCCTCATGACATCATTCCATGACATCACTTTTCATGACATCACCTTCATGACATCACTCATGACATCACCTCCTTATGACATCACCTCTCATGACATCACCTTTTCATGACATCATCCCATGACATCACCTCCTCATGACATCACCTCATGAAATCACTTCCTCATGACATCACTCATGACATCACTCATGACATCACCTCTCATGACATCACCTCCCATGACATCACCTCCTCATGACATCACATCCTCATGACATCACCTTTTCATGACATCACTTTCTCATGACATCACTCTCATGACATCATCCCATGACATCACCTCCCATGACATCACCTCCTCATGACATCACCTCATGACATCACCTCCTCATGACATCACCTTCTCATGACATCACTTCCTCATGACATCACTTCCTCATGATATCACCTCCTCATGACATCACATCCTCATGACATCACCTTCTCATGACATCACCTCGTGACATCACATCATAAAATCACCTTATGACATCACCTCCTCATGACTTCACCTCATGACATCACCTTTGCAAGACATCACTTTTTCATGACATCATTTTCTTATGACATCACCTCATGACTTCACCTCATGATATCACCTTCTCATGACATCACTTTTCATGACATCACCTCCTCATGACATCACCTTTTCATGACATCACCCCATGACATCACCTTCTCATGACATCACCTCATGACATCACCTTTTCATGACATCACTTCCTCATGATATCACCTCCTCATGACATCACCTCATGACATCACATCCTCATGACATCACCTTCTCATGACATCACCTCCTCATGACATCACCTCCTCATGACATCACTTCCTTATGACATCACCTCATGACATCACCTTTTCATGACATCACCTCATCATGATATCACCTCCTCATGACATCACCTTTTAATGACATCACCTTCTCATGACATCACCTCCTTATGACATCACCTCCTTATGACATCACCTCCTCATGACATCACCTTTCATGACATCACCTCATGACATCACCTCATGACATCACCTCATGACATCACCTCATGACATCACCTTCATGACATCACTTTCTCATGACATCACCTCTCATGACATCACCTTTCATGACATCACATCCTCATGACATCACTTCCTTATGACATCACCTCCTCATGACATCACTTTCTCATGACATCACCTTCTCATGACATCACCTCCTTATGACATCACCTCCTCATGACATCACTTTTCATGACATCACCTCATGACATCACCTTCTCATGACATCACCTCATGACTTCACCTCATGACATCACCCATGACATCACCTTCTCATGACATCACCTTCATGACATCACTTTCTCATGACATCACCTCCTTATGACATCACCTCCTCATGACATCACCTCCTTATGACATCACCTTTCATGACATCACCTCCTCATGACATCACTTTCTCATGACATCACCTCCTCATGACATCACATCCTCATGACATCACTTTCCATGACATCACCTTTCATGACATCACTTTCTCATGACATCACCTCATCATGACATCACCTCATGACATCACCTTCTCATGACATCACTTCCTTATGACATCACCTTCTCATGACATCACCTCATCATGACATCACCTCCTCATGACATCACTTTCTCATGACATCACCTTTTTATGACATCATTTCCTAATGACATCTCCTCATGACATCACCTTTCATGACATCACCTCCATGACATCACCTCATGACATCACCTCATGACATCACCTCATGACATCACTTCCTCATGACATCACCTCCTCATGACATCACATCCTCATGACATCACTTCCTCATGACATCACTTTTCATGACATCACTTTCTCATGACATCACCTCATGACATCACTTCCTCATGACATCACTTCCTCATGACATCACCTTTCATGACATCACTCCTCATGACATCACCTCCTCATGACATCACCTCCTCATGACATCACCTTCTCATGACATCACATCCTCCATGACATCACTTCCTCATGACATCACCTCATGACATCACCTCCTCATGACATCACCTTTCATGACATCACCTCCTCATGACATCACATCCTCCATGACATCACTTTTCATGACATCACCTCCCATGACATCACCTCCTCATGACATTACCTCTCCATGACATCACTACCTCATGACATCACTTTCCTCATGACATCACACCATGACATCACCTCCTCATGACATCACCTTCTCATGACATCATGACATCATTTTCTCATGACATCACCTCATGACTTCACCTCATGATATCACCTCCTTATGGCATCACCTTCTCATGACATCACCTTTCATGACATCACCATTTCATGAAATCACCTTCTCATGACATCACCTCATGATATCACCTCATGACATCACATCCTCATGACATCACCTCCTCATGACATCACCTCCTCATGACATCACCTTCTCATGACATCACCTCCTCATGACATCACCTCCTCATGACATCACTTCCTCATGATATCACCTCATGACATCACCTTCTCATGACATCATCTCATCATGACATCACCTTCTAATGACCTCACCTCCTCATGACATCACCTTCTTATGGCACCACCTTCCCTGACGTCTTCTCTTTATAGTTTCACTCCTATTATATTATCACCATTTTTATCAAATCACCTGACCCATGACATCACCTTACTCATCACCACCCAATGGCGTTTCTTCTCTGTATCACCTCCCTTGTGATATGACTTTTCATGACATCACATCCTTTATGAAATCATCTTTCTATGGTATTTCCTCCCCATGACATCACTTCCTTGTGGCATCACCTCCCCTGACGTCATCTCCTTATGATGTCACCATCTTTATCACATCACCTCACCTATTACATCACCTCATTAATCCACACTCAATGGCATTTTCTCTTCATGATATCACCTCATGACATCACCTTATGACATCACCTCCCATGACATCACCTCTTGACATCACATCCCATGACATCACATCCATGACATCACCTCCATGACATCACCTCTCATGACATCACCTCTCATGACATCACCTCATGACATCACCTCCATGACATCACCTCATGACATCACCTCCATGACATCACCTCCTCATGACATCACCATGACATCACCTCCTCATGACATCACCTCCTCATGACATCACCTTCTCATGACATCACCTCATGACATCACCTTTCATGACATCACCTCATGACATCACTTCCTCATGACATCACCTCCTCATGACATCACCTTTTTATGACATCACTTCCTCATGACATCACCCCATGATATCACGTCCTCAGGAGATCACCTCCTCATGACATCACCTTCTCATGGCATCACCTCCCCTGACATCTTCTTTCTATGGTTTCACTCCTATTATATCATCAGCTTCCTTAACAAATCACCTCACCCATGACATCACCTCACCCATCACCACCCAATAGCATTTCTTCTTCAGTATCACCTTTTCTGTGAAATCACTTCCCATGACATCACATCCTCCATGACATCATCTTCTTATGGTATTTCTTTTTCATGACATCATCCCCATGACATCACTTAACCATGGCATCACCTCCCATGACATCACCTTCTTATGATGTCACTCCTATTATATCTTTACCTTCTATATCACATTACCTCACCTATGACATCACCTCACCGATTTTAACTCGATGGCATTTTCTCTTCATGATATGACCTTTCCTGTGACATGACTTTCCCATGAAATCAACTCCACATGACATTCCCTTTTCATTACATCACCACCCATGACATCACCTCTCCATGACATTACCTCTCCATGACATCACTACCTCATGACATCACGTCCTCATGACATCACCTCCTCATGACATCTCCTCATGACATCACCTCCTCAAGACATCACCTCCTCATATTACTTCCTCATGACATCACCTCATGACATCACCTAGTCATGACATCACCTACTCATGACATCACCTCTTCATAACATCACCTTCTAAATGCATCACCTCCTCATGAAATCACTTCCTAAAGACATCACCTCATGACATCACCTTCTCATGACATCACCTCATGACATCATTTTCTCATGACATCACCTCATGACACCACCTCCTCAAGACATCACCTCCTTATAACATCACTTCCTTATGACATCACCTCCTCATGACATCACCCCATGGCAACACCTCATGACATCACCTTCTTATGACATCACCCAATGAAATCACCTGTTCTTAACATCACTTTCTCATGACATCACCTCCTCATGACATCACGTTTTAATGACATGACCCCATTACATCACCTTCTCATGACATCTCCTCCTCATGACTTCACTTCCTAATGACATAACACCATGACATCACCTCCTCATGACATCACCTTTTTATGACATCACCTCTTCATGGCATCACCTGATGACATCACCTTTTCATGACATCATTTCATGACATCACCTTCTCATGACATTACCTCCTCATCACATCACCCCATGACATCACCTCCTCATGACATCACTTCCTCATGATATCACCTCATATCACCACATGAAATCACCTCTTTCTGACATCACCTCATTAAATCACCTTCTTATGACATCACTTCCTCATGACATCACCTTCTCAATACATCACCTCCTCATAATATCACCTTCTCATGACATCACCTCCTCATGACATCACCTCCTCATGACATCACTTCCTCATGATATATCCTTCTCATGACATCACCTCATGAAATCACATCCTCATGACATCTCCTCTTCATGACATCACCCCATGGCATCAACTCCTCCTGACATCACCACCTGAGGACATCACCCCATGACATCAACTCCTCATAACATTACATCCTCATGACATCACCTCCTCTTGACATCACCTCCTACTGACATCACCTTCTCATTATATCACCTCCTCATAACATCACCTTCTCATGACATCATTCCATGACATCACCTTCTAATGAAATCACCTCCTCATGACATCACCTCATGACTTCACCTCATAACATCGCCTCCTCATTACATCACCTCATGACATCACTTCTTCATGACATATCCTCTTCATGACATCACCTCATGAAATCACATCCTCATGACATCTCCTCTTCATGACATCACCCCATGGCATCAACTCATGACATCACCACCTGAGGACATCACCTTTAGACATCAACTTTTCATAACATTACATCCTCATGACATCACCTCCTCTTGACATTGCCTTCTAATGACATCACTTCCTCATGATATCACCTCCTTATGACATCACCTCCTCATGAAATCACATCCTCATGAAATAACCTCATGACATCACCTCCTCTTTACATCACCTCATGACATGACCTTATGACATCACCTCCTCATGACATCACCTCATGACATCACTTCCTCATGACATCACCTCATGACATCACCTCTTCATGGCATCACCTGATGACATCACCTTTTCATGACATCATTTCATGACATCACCTTCTCATGACATTACCTCCTCATCACATCACCCCATGACATCACCTCCTCATGACATCACTTCCTCATGATATCACCTCATATCACCACATGAAATCACCTCTTTCTGACATCACCTCATTAAATCACCTTCTTATGACATCACTTCCTCATGACATCACCTTCTCAATACATCACCTCCTCATAATATCACCTTCTCATGACATCACCTCCTCATGACATCACCTCCTCATGACATCACTTCCTCATGATATATCCTTCTCATGACATCACCTCATGAAATCACATCCTCATGACATCTCCTCTTCATGACATCACCCCATGGCATCAACTCCTCCTGACATCACCACCTGAGGACATCACCCCATGACATCAACTCCTCATAACATTACATCCTCATGACATCACCTCCTCTTGACATCACCTCCTACTGACATCACCTTCTCATTATATCACCTCCTCATAACATCACCTTCTCATGACATCATTCCATGACATCACCTTCTAATGAAATCACCTCCTCATGACATCACCTCATGACTTCACCTCATAACATTGCCTCCTCATTACATCGCCTCATGACATCACTTCATGACATATCCTCTTCATGACATCACCTCATGAAATCACATCCTCATGACATCTCCTCTTCATGACATCACCCCATGGCATCAACTCATGACATCACCACCTGAGGACATCACCTTTAGACATCAACTTTTCATAACATTACATCCTCATGACATCACCTCCTCATGACATCACATCCTTCATGACATCACCTCCTCATATCACCTCCTTATGACATCACCTTCACATGACATCATCTTATGACATCACCTTTTATGAAATCACCCCCTCATGACATCACCTCATGACTTCACCTCATAACATCGCCTCCTCATGACATCACCTCATGACATCACTTCTTTATGACATAACCTCATGACATCACCTCTTCATGACATCACCTTCTCATGACATCACTTCCTCATGACATCACCTCCTCATGACATCAGCTTTTCATGACATCACTTTCTCATGACATCATTTCATGACCTCACCTTCTCATAACATCACCCATGGCATCACCACATCACGACAGCTTGTCCCCATGACATCACGTTTCCACATCATCACCTTTTCACCCCATCACCTCAACACGCCATCACTTTCACACAACATCACCTTCTCACCACATCACTTTTTCATGACATCACCTCCATATGACATCACCTCCTCATGACTTCACCTCATGACATCACCTTTTCATGGCTTTTTTTATGACATCACCTCCTCATGACATTACCTTTTCATGGCATCACGTCCTCATGACATCACCACCTGAGGACATCACCTTTAGACATCAACTTTTCATAACATTACATCCTCATGACATCACCTCCTCTTGACATTGCCTTCTAATGACATCACCTCCTCATATCACCTCCTTATGACATCACCTTCACATGACATCATCTTATGACATCACCTTTTATGAAATCACCCCCTCATGACATCACCTCATGACTTCACCTCATAACATCGCCTCCTCATGACATCACCTCATGACATCACTTCTTTATGACATAACCTCATGACATCACCTCTTCATGACATCACCTCATGACATCACCTTCTCATGACATCACTTCCTCATGACATCACCTCCTCATGACATCACCTCCTCATGACATCACCTCCTCATGACATCACTTTTCATGACATCACTTTCTCATGACATCATTTCATGACCTCACCTTCTCATAACATCACCCCATGGCATCACCACATCACGACATCTCGTCCCCATGACATCACGTTTCCACATCATCACCTTTTCACCCCATCACCTCCTCATGACATCACTTTCTCATGACATCACTTTCTCATGACATCACTTTCTCATGACATCACCTCCTTATGACATCACCTCCTCATGACTTCACCTCATGACATCACCTTTCATGGCTTTTTTTATGACATCACCTCCTCATGACATTACCTTTTCATGGCATCACGTCCTCATGACATCACCTGCTTATGACATCACCTTTCATGACATCACCTCCTCATGACATTACATTCTTATGAAATCACCTCACGACATCACGTTTTCATGACATCACTTTCTCATGACATCACCATTTTATGACATCACCTCCTCATGACATCACTTCCTTATGACATCACCATCTCATGACATCACCTCATCATGACATCACCTCCTCATGACATCACCTGTTCATGACATCTTTTTCTCATGGCACCACCTCCTTTTGACATCTTCTTTCTATAGTTTTTCTCCTATTATAACATCACCATTATTATCAATTAACCTGACCCCTGACATCACCTCACCCATTGCCACCCAATGGCATTTCCTCTCCCTGTCACCTCTACTGTGACATCACTTTTCATGACATCACATCCTTCATGACATCATCTTCCTATGGTATTTCCTCCTTCTGAAATTATTTCCATGACATCACTTCCCAATGTCATCTCCTCCCCCTGACATCACCTCCTTATGATGTCACTTATATTATCACCTTCTCTATCACATCACCTTACCTATGACATCACCCCATCAATCCTCACTTCCTGGCATTTTCTCCTTATGATACGATCTCCACTGTGACATGACATTTCCACACTCAGCAGCTGCTCTGTGTTCTCTATCACCAGTCTGTGGATGCGTGTCAACTTGGTGGCTGCCTGCAGTGTGGCCGCCTGGGAACTCGCCCAGATCTTGTCATCATGAATGGTGGCCAACGTGGAGATGGACAGCCCCAACACCTTCCTGATTCTACTGAGCTTCTCTCCAGCTTCAAAGCACCACAGCACCTCGAGCTGCACCTCCAGGTTGATGGCCTTGGGGTCCTCCTGGGCTGAGCAATCCTCCCACCTCATTCTCCCATGTAGCTAGGACTATGGGTGAGCAGCACCACACCCAGCTAAGTTATTCTGTAGAGATGAGATCTCACTATGTTTCCAGGCTACTCAGGATCCTCTCGCCTCAGCCTCCCACACCCAGCCACCAACGCCTATTATTAAAGGGGCTGGTCGGCGCTCTGCAGACCCAGGCAGCCCCATCCCACCCACTTAGGGTTCCTTACCCCCCAGAAGGGTGCTAAGGAGGAGACAGCTGGAGGGAGGACATTCTGGGTAGCAGGAACAGCACAGGCAAAGGCCAATGTGGCTGGGGCGATCTTGCAGGCTTTCAACTCAGTAAGGTCCTGGATTTTACTATTATTAATTTTTTTCTTTTTCTTTTTTGAGATACGGTCTCTGTCACCCAGTCTGCAGTACAGTGGTGCTGTCTTGGCTCAGTGCGGCCTCTCCTTCCCGGGTTCAAGTGATTCTCCCACATCATCCTCCCAAGTAACTGGAACTACAGAGCTGGCTATTTATTTATTTATTTATTTGAGACAGGGTCTCCCTCTGTCACCAAGGTTGGAGTGCAGTGGCACCATCTCATGTCTCTGCAACCTCTGCTCCTCCCGAGTAGCTGGGACTATGGGACTACAGGCGTGCGCCACCATGCCCGACTTTTTTCATTTTTTATTTTTATTGAAATAGAGTCTCACTCTGTCGCCAGGCTGGAGTACAGTGGCATGATCCTGGCTCACTGCAACCTCCACCTCCCAGGTCCAAGTGATTCTCCTGCCTCAGCCTCCCGAGTAGCTGGGATTGCCGGCACGCGCCATCACACCCAGCTAATTTTTGGATTTTTAGTAGAGACCAGGATTCACCATGTTGGCCAGGATGGTCTCGATCTCCTGACCTCATGATCCTCCCGCCTCGGCCTCCCAAAGTGCTGGGATAACAGGCGTGAGCCACCGCGCCCAACCTAACTTTTGTGTTTTTAGTAGAGGCGGTTTCACCATGTTGGTCAGGCTGGTCTCAAACTCCTGACCTCAGGCAATCCACCCCCCATTCCTCCTAAAGTGCTGGGATCACAGGCACGAGCCTCCCCGCCCGGTCAAGGATGTGGATTTTAATCCTGACCGGGCAAGGGCGTCCGCGGAGCGCCCTCCCCGTTTCAGTGAATGGAGGGACACGCTCAAGCGCAGAGGGAACAGCGAGGACCCAGTCCCGGGCTGCGAAAATGCAGAACGGCCCAGAGCCGGGCGGGAAAGCGGACGGGGCTGTGAGCAGAACAGGGACCCGCCGCAGGCCCCGGAGCGTCGGTTCACGAGGGGCAGAGGCCCCGGCCACCCCGGGCGGACCTCGGGCGCTGCCCGCACCCGGTTCGCGGACAAACAGCCGGAGTCGTGGAGGAGACTCGAACTCGGGGCGGAGCCGCTTCCCAGGAGCCTCCTCAGGACCGCGGTGAGGGATTAATTCACGGTGTCCGTTATGGGCACTTGTAATATACCGGGTGCTGGGGAGACGGGGGAGGGGCCCCACCCACCCGCGGCGGACTCCACGTCCCGGCCCCGCGCCGCCGCCGCCCGCGCAGCCCCCCACCCCGGGCTTCCCGAAGCCTCTGGGCACCCCGCGCCGGGACTCACCTTTGGGACCTGCCGCGCGGAAACGAAGACGAACCACCCGAAGACCGGAGCTCCCGGCCGCCCCGTCCTCTCCACCCCTGCCCCTCAGGCGCGACCCCGACCCCACCCCACATTCCACGCCGGCGCGCGGGGAGCTGGCGGGGCTGGGAGGGCGGCTCAGGTGCGTCTGTTTCCGCGGAAGCAGCCGGCGCGC